>OV928054.1:55000-162585 GCA_931315375.2 Opisthograptis luteolata | reverse complement strand
AGTTCGTGTGCGGGTACGACGGCTGCAATCCTGCGCTTCTCCTGCAGGTGCGTCTACTACTACCTTCCCCTCCGCGGCGGAGCGGCAGGCGCACGCGCTGCTGCACGCGGCCGGCAAGCAGTTCGTGTGCGGGTACGACGGCTGCATCCTGCGCTTCTCCTGCAGGTGCGTCCTACTACTACCTTCCCCTCGCGGCGGAGCGGCAGGCGCACGCGCTGCTGCACGCGGCCGGCAAGCAGTTCGTGTGCGGGTACGACGGCTGCATCCTGCGCTTCTCCTGCAGGTGCGTCTACTACTACCTTCCCCTCCGCGGCGGTAGCGGCAGGCGCACGCGCTGCTGCACGCGGCCGGCAAGCAGTTCGTGTGCGGGTACGACGGCTGCATCCTGCGCTTCTCCTGCAGGTGCGTCTACTACTACCTTCCCCTCCGCGGCGGAGCGGCAGGCGCACGCGCTGCTGCACGCGGCCGGCAAGCAGTTCGTGTGCGGGTACGACGGCTGCATCCAAGCGCTTCTCCTGCAGGTGCGTCTACTACTACCTTCCCCTCCGCGGCGGAGCGGCAGGCGCACGCGCTGCTGCACGCGGCCCGGCAAGCAGTTCGTGTGCGGGTACGACGGCTGCATCCTGCGCTTCTCCTGCAGGTGCGTCTACTACTACCTTCCCCTCCGCGGCGGAGCGGCAGGCGCACGCGCTGCTGCACGCGGCCGGCAAGCAGTTCGTGTGCGGGTACGACGGCTGCATCCTGCGCTTCTCCTGCAGGTGCGTCTACTACTACCTTCCCCTCCGCGGCGGAGCGGCAGGCGCACGCGCTGCTGCACGCGGCCGGCAAGCAGTTCGTGTGCGGGTACGACGGCTGCATCCTGCGCTTCTCCTGCAGGTGCGTCTACTACTACCTTCCCCTCCGCGGCGGAGCGGCAGGCGCACGCGCTGCTGCACGCGGCCGGCAAGCAGTTCGTGTGCGGGTACGACGGCTGCATCCTGCGCTTCTCCTGCAGGTGCGTCTACTACTACCTTCCCCTCCGCGGCGGAGCGGCAGGCGCACGCGCTGCTGCACGCGGCCGGCAAGCAGTTCGTGTGCGGGTACGACGGCTGCATCCTGCGCTTCTCCTGCAGGTGCGTCTACTACTACCTTCCCCTCCGCGGCGGAGCGGCAGGCGCACGCGCTGCTGCACGCGGCCGGCAAGCAGTTCGTGTGCGGGTACGACGGCTGCATCCTGCGCTTCTCCTGCAGGTGCGTCTACTACTACCTTCCCCTCCGCGGCGGAGCGGCAGGCGCACGCGCTGCTGCACGCGGCCGGCAAGCAGTTCGTGTGCGGGTACGACGGCTGCATCCTGCGCTTCTCCTGCAGGTGCGTCTACTACTACCTTCCCCTCGCGGCGGAGCGGCAGGCGCACGCGCTGCTGCACGCGGCCGGCAAGCAGTTCGTGTGCGGGTACGACGGCTGCATCCTGCGCTTCTCCTCCTGCGCTTCTCCTGCAGGTGCGTCTACTACTACCTTCCCCTCCGCGGCGGAGCGGCAGGCGCACGCGCTGCTGCACGCGGCCGGCAAGCAGTTCGTGTGCGGGTACGACGGCTGCATCCTGCGCTTCTCCTGCAGGTGCGTCTACTACTACCTTCCCCTCCGCGGCGGAGCGGCAGGCGCACGCGCTGCTGCACGCGGCCGGCAAGCAGTTCGTGTGCGGGTACGACGGCTGCATCCTGCGCTTCTCCTGCAGGTGCGTCTACTACTACCTTCCCCTCCGCGGCGGAGCGGCAGGCGCACGCGCTGCTGCACGCGGCCGGCAAGCAGTTCGTGTGCGGGTACGACGGCTGCATCCTGCGCTTCTCCTGCAGGTGCGTCTACTACTACCTTCCCCTCCGCGGCGGAGCGGCAGGCGCACGCGCTGCTGCACGCGGCCGGCAAGCAGTTCGTGTGCGGGTACGACGGCTGCATCCTGCGCTTCTCCTGCAGGTGCGTCTACTACTACCTTCCCCTCCGCGGCGGAGCGGCAGGCGCACGCGCTGCTGCACGCGGCCGGCAAGCAGTTCGTGTGCGGGTACGACGGCTGCATCCTGCGCTTCTCCTGCAGGTGCGTCTACTACTACCTTCCCCTCCGCGGCGGAGCGGCAGGCGCACGCGCTGCTGCACGCGGCCGGCAAGCAGTTCGTGTGCGGGTACGACGGCTGCATCCTGCGCTTCTCCTGCAGGTGCGTCTACTACTACCTTCCCCTCCGCGGCGGAGCGGCAGGCGCACGCGCTGCTGCACGCGGCCGGCAAGCAGTTCGTGTGCGGGTACGACGGCTGCATCCTGCGCTTCTCCTGCAGGTGCGTCTACTACTACCTTCCCCTCCGCGGCGGAGCGGCAGGCGCACGCGCTGCTGCACGCGGCCGGCAAGCAGTTCGTGTGCGGGTACGACGGCTGCATCCTGCGCTTCTCCTGCAGGTGCGTCTACTACTACCTTCCCCTCCGCGGCGGAGCGGCAGGCGCACGCGCTGCTGCACGCGGCCGGCAAGCAGTTCGTGTGCGGGTACGACGGCTGCATCCTGCGCTTCTCCTGCAGGTGCGTCTACTACTACCTTCCCCTCCGCGGCGGAGCGGCAGGCGCACGCGCTGCTGCACGCGGCCGGCAAGCAGTTCGTGTGCGGGTACGACGGCTGCATCCTGCGCTTCTCCTGCAGGTGCGTCTACTACTACCTTCCCCTCCGCGGCGGAGCGGCAGGCGCACGCGCTGCTGCACGCGGCCGGCAAGCAGTTCGTGTGCGGGTACGACGGCTGCATCCTGCGCTTCTCCTGCAGGTGCGTCTACTACTACCTTCCCCTCCGCGGCGGAGCGGCAGGCGCACGCGCTGCTGCACGCGGCCGGCAAGCAGTTCGTGTGCGGGTACGACGGCTGCATCCTGCGCTTCTCCTGCAGGTGCGTCTACTACTACCTTCCCCTCCGCGGCGGAGCGGCAGGCGCACGCGCTGCTGCACGCGGCCGGCAAGCAGTTCGTGTGCGGGTACGACGGCTGCATCCTGCGCTTCTCCTGCAGGTGCGTCTACTACTACCTTCCCCTCCGCGGCGGAGCGGCAGGCGCACGCGCTGCTGCACGCGGCCGGCAAGCAGTTCGTGTGCGGGTACGACGGCTGCATCCTGCGCTTCTCCTGCAGGTGCGTCTACTACTACCTTCCCCTCCGCGGCGGAGCGGCAGGCGCACGCGCTGCTGCACGCGGCCGGCAAGCAGTTCGTGTGCGGGTACGACGGCTGCATCCTGCGCTTCTCCTGCAGGTGCGTCTACTACTACCTTCCCCTCCGCGGCGGAGCGGCAGGCGCACGCGCTGCTGCACGCGGCCGGCAAGCAGTTCGTGTGCGGGTACGACGGCTGCATCCTGCGCTTCTCCTGCAGGTGCGTCTACTACTACCTTCCCCTCCGCGGCGGAGCGGCAGGCGCACGCGCTGCTGCACGCGGCCGGCAAGCAGTTCGTGTGCGGGTACGACGGCTGCATCCTGCGCTTCTCCTGCAGGTGCGTCTACTACTACCTTCCCCTCCGCGGCGGAGCGGCAGGCGCACGCGCTGCTGCACGCGGCCGGCAAGCAGTTCGTGTGCGGGTACGACGGCTGCATCCTGCGCTTCTCCTGCAGGTGCGTCTACTACTACCTTCCCCTCCGCGGCGGAGCGGCAGGCGCACGCGCTGCTGCACGCGGCCGGCAAGCAGTTCGTGTGCGGGTACGACGGCTGCATCCTGCGCTTCTCCTGCAGGTGCGTCTACTACTACCTTCCCCTCCGCGGCGGAGCGGCAGGCGCACGCGCTGCTGCACGCGGCCGGCAAGCAGTTCGTGTGCGGGTACGACGGCTGCATCCTGCGCTTCTCCTGCAGGTGCGTCTACTACTACCTTCCCCTCCGCGGCGGAGCGGCAGGCGCACGCGCTGCTGCACGCGGCCGGCAAGCAGTTCGTGTGCGGGTACGACGGCTGCATCCTGCGCTTCTCCTGCAGGTGCGTCTACTACTACCTTCCCCTCCGCGGCGGAGCGGCAGGCGCACGCGCTGCTGCACGCGGCCGGCAAGCAGTTCGTGTGCGGGTACGACGGCTGCATCCTGCGCTTCTCCTGCAGGTGCGTCTACTACTACCTTCCCCTCCGCGGCGGAGCGGCAGGCGCACGCGCTGCTGCACGCGGCCGGCAAGCAGTTCGTGTGCGGGTACGACGGCTGCATCCTGCGCTTCTCCTGCAGGTGCGTCTACTACTACCTTCCCCTCCGCGGCGGAGCGGCAGGCGCACGCGCTGCTGCACGCGGCCGGCAAGCAGTTCGTGTGCGGGTACGACGGCTGCATCCTGCGCTTCTCCTGCAGGTGCGTCTACTACTACCTTCCCCTCCGCGGCGGAGCGGCAGGCGCACGCGCTGCTGCACGCGGCCGGCAAGCAGTTCGTGTGCGGGTACGACGGCTGCATCCTGCGCTTCTCCTGCAGGTGCGTCTACTACTACCTTCCCCTCCGCGGCGGAGCGGCAGGCGCACGCGCTGCTGCACGCGGCCGGCAAGCAGTTCGTGTGCGGGTACGACGGCTGCATCCTGCGCTTCTCCTGCAGGTGCGTCTACTACTACCTTCCCCTCCGCGGCGGAGCGGCAGGCGCACGCGCTGCTGCACGCGGCCGGCAAGCAGTTCGTGTGCGGGTACGACGGCTGCATCCTGCGCTTCTCCTGCAGGTGCGTCTACTACTACCTTCCCCTCCGCGGCGGAGCGGCAGGCGCACGCGCTGCTGCACGCGGCCGGCAAGCAGTTCGTGTGCGGGTACGACGGCTGCATCCTGCGCTTCTCCTGCAGGTGCGTCTACTACTACCTTCCCCTCCGCGGCGGAGCGGCAGGCGCACGCGCTGCTGCACGCGGCCGGCAAGCAGTTCGTGTGCGGGTACGACGGCTGCATCCTGCGCTTCTCCTGCAGGTGCGTCTACTACTACCTTCCCCTCCGCGGCGGAGCGGCAGGCGCACGCGCTGCTGCACGCGGCCGGCAAGCAGTTCGTGTGCGGGTACGACGGCTGCATCCTGCGCTTCTCCTGCAGGTGCGTCTACTACTACCTTCCCCTCCGCGGCGGAGCGGCAGGCGCACGCGCTGCTGCACGCGGCCGGCAAGCAGTTCGTGTGCGGGTACGACGGCTGCATCCTGCGCTTCTCCTGCAGGTGCGTCTACTACTACCTTCCCCTCCGCGGCGGAGCGGCAGGCGCACGCGCTGCTGCACGCGGCCGGCAAGCAGTTCGTGTGCGGGTACGACGGCTGCATCCTGCGCTTCTCCTGCAGGTGCGTCTACTACTACCTTCCCCTCCGCGGCGGAGCGGCAGGCGCACGCGCTGCTGCACGCGGCCGGCAAGCAGTTCGTGTGCGGGTACGACGGCTGCATCCTGCGCTTCTCCTGCAGGTGCGTCTACTACTACCTTCCCCTCCGCGGCGGAGCGGCAGGCGCACGCGCTGCTGCACGCGGCCGGCAAGCAGTTCGTGTGCGGGTACGACGGCTGCATCCTGCGCTTCTCCTGCAGGTGCGTCTACTACTACCTTCCCCTCCGCGGCGGAGCGGCAGGCGCACGCGCTGCTGCACGCGGCCGGCAAGCAGTTCGTGTGCGGGTACGACGGCTGCATCCTGCGCTTCTCCTGCAGGTGCGTCTACTACTACCTTCCCCTCCGCGGCGGAGCGGCAGGCGCACGCGCTGCTGCACGCGGCCGGCAAGCAGTTCGTGTGCGGGTACGACGGCTGCATCCTGCGCTTCTCCTGCAGGTGCGTCTACTACTACCTTCCCCTCCGCGGCGGAGCGGCAGGCGCACGCGCTGCTGCACGCGGCCGGCAAGCAGTTCGTGTGCGGGTACGACGGCTGCATCCTGCGCTTCTCCTGCAGGTGCGTCTACTACTACCTTCCCCTCCGCGGCGGAGCGGCAGGCGCACGCGCTGCTGCACGCGGCCGGCAAGCAGTTCGTGTGCGGGTACGACGGCTGCATCCTGCGCTTCTCCTGCAGGTGCGTCTACTACTACCTTCCCCTCCGCGGCGGAGCGGCAGGCGCACGCGCTGCTGCACGCGGCCGGCAAGCAGTTCGTGTGCGGGTACGACGGCTGCATCCTGCGCTTCTCCTGCAGGTGCGTCTACTACTACCTTCCCCTCCGCGGCGGAGCGGCAGGCGCACGCGCTGCTGCACGCGGCCGGCAAGCAGTTCGTGTGCGGGTACGACGGCTGCATCCTGCGCTTCTCCTGCAGGTGCGTCTACTACTACCTTCCCCTCCGCGGCGGAGCGGCAGGCGCACGCGCTGCTGCACGCGGCCGGCAAGCAGTTCGTGTGCGGGTACGACGGCTGCATCCTGCGCTTCTCCTGCAGGTGCGTCTACTACTACCTTCCCCTCCGCGGCGGAGCGGCAGGCGCACGCGCTGCTGCACGCGGCCGGCAAGCAGTTCGTGTGCGGGTACGACGGCTGCATCCTGCGCTTCTCCTGCAGGTGCGTCTACTACTACCTTCCCCTCCGCGGCGGAGCGGCAGGCGCACGCGCTGCTGCACGCGGCCGGCAAGCAGTTCGTGTGCGGGTACGACGGCTGCATCCTGCGCTTCTCCTGCAGGTGCGTCTACTACTACCTTCCCCTCCGCGGCGGAGCGGCAGGCGCACGCGCTGCTGCACGCGGCCGGCAAGCAGTTCGTGTGCGGGTACGACGGCTGCATCCTGCGCTTCTCCTGCAGGTGCGTCTACTACTACCTTCCCCTCCGCGGCGGAGCGGCAGGCGCACGCGCTGCTGCACGCGGCCGGCAAGCAGTTCGTGTGCGGGTACGACGGCTGCATCCTGCGCTTCTCCTGCAGGTGCGTCTACTACTACCTTCCCCTCCGCGGCGGAGCGGCAGGCGCACGCGCTGCTGCACGCGGCCGGCAAGCAGTTCGTGTGCGGGTACGACGGCTGCATCCTGCGCTTCTCCTGCAGGTGCGTCTACTACTACCTTCCCCTCCGCGGCGGAGCGGCAGGCGCACGCGCTGCTGCACGCGGCCGGCAAGCAGTTCGTGTGCGGGTACGACGGCTGCATCCTGCGCTTCTCCTGCAGGTGCGTCTACTACTACCTTCCCCTCCGCGGCGGAGCGGCAGGCGCACGCGCTGCTGCACGCGGCCGGCAAGCAGTTCGTGTGCGGGTACGACGGCTGCATCCTGCGCTTCTCCTGCAGGTGCGTCTACTACTACCTTCCCCTCCGCGGCGGAGCGGCAGGCGCACGCGCTGCTGCACGCGGCCGGCAAGCAGTTCGTGTGCGGGTACGACGGCTGCATCCTGCGCTTCTCCTGCAGGTGCGTCTACTACTACCTTCCCCTCCGCGGCGGAGCGGCAGGCGCACGCGCTGCTGCACGCGGCCGGCAAGCAGTTCGTGTGCGGGTACGACGGCTGCATCCTGCGCTTCTCCTGCAGGTGCGTCTACTACTACCTTCCCCTCCGCGGCGGAGCGGCAGGCGCACGCGCTGCTGCACGCGGCCGGCAAGCAGTTCGTGTGCGGGTACGACGGCTGCATCCTGCGCTTCTCCTGCAGGTGCGTCTACTACTACCTTCCCCTCCGCGGCGGAGCGGCAGGCGCACGCGCTGCTGCACGCGGCCGGCAAGCAGTTCGTGTGCGGGTACGACGGCTGCATCCTGCGCTTCTCCTGCAGGTGCGTCTACTACTACCTTCCCCTCCGCGGCGGAGCGGCAGGCGCACGCGCTGCTGCACGCGGCCGGCAAGCAGTTCGTGTGCGGGTACGACGGCTGCATCCTGCGCTTCTCCTGCAGGTGCGTCTACTACTACCTTCCCCTCCGCGGCGGAGCGGCAGGCGCACGCGCTGCTGCACGCGGCCGGCAAGCAGTTCGTGTGCGGGTACGACGGCTGCATCCTGCGCTTCTCCTGCAGGTGCGTCTACTACTACCTTCCCCTCCGCGGCGGAGCGGCAGGCGCACGCGCTGCTGCACGCGGCCGGCAAGCAGTTCGTGTGCGGGTACGACGGCTGCATCCTGCGCTTCTCCTGCAGGTGCGTCTACTACTACCTTCCCCTCCGCGGCGGAGCGGCAGGCGCACGCGCTGCTGCACGCGGCCGGCAAGCAGTTCGTGTGCGGGTACGACGGCTGCATCCTGCGCTTCTCCTGCAGGTGCGTCTACTACTACCTTCCCCTCCGCGGCGGAGCGGCAGGCGCACGCGCTGCTGCACGCGGCCGGCAAGCAGTTCGTGTGCGGGTACGACGGCTGCATCCTGCGCTTCTCCTGCAGGTGCGTCTACTACTACCTTCCCCTCCGCGGCGGAGCGGCAGGCGCACGCGCTGCTGCACGCGGCCGGCAAGCAGTTCGTGTGCGGGTACGACGGCTGCATCCTGCGCTTCTCCTGCAGGTGCGTCTACTACTACCTTCCCCTCCGCGGCGGAGCGGCAGGCGCACGCGCTGCTGCACGCGGCCGGCAAGCAGTTCGTGTGCGGGTACGACGGCTGCATCCTGCGCTTCTCCTGCAGGTGCGTCTACTACTACCTTCCCCTCCGCGGCGGAGCGGCAGGCGCACGCGCTGCTGCACGCGGCCGGCAAGCAGTTCGTGTGCGGGTACGACGGCTGCATCCTGCGCTTCTCCTGCAGGTGCGTCTACTACTACCTTCCCCTCCGCGGCGGAGCGGCAGGCGCACGCGCTGCTGCACGCGGCCGGCAAGCAGTTCGTGTGCGGGTACGACGGCTGCATCCTGCGCTTCTCCTGCAGGTGCGTCTACTACTACCTTCCCCTCCGCGGCGGAGCGGCAGGCGCACGCGCTGCTGCACGCGGCCGGCAAGCAGTTCGTGTGCGGGTACGACGGCTGCATCCTGCGCTTCTCCTGCAGGTGCGTCTACTACTACCTTCCCCTCCGCGGCGGAGCGGCAGGCGCACGCGCTGCTGCACGCGGCCGGCAAGCAGTTCGTGTGCGGGTACGACGGCTGCATCCTGCGCTTCTCCTGCAGGTGCGTCTACTACTACCTTCCCCTCCGCGGCGGAGCGGCAGGCGCACGCGCTGCTGCACGCGGCCGGCAAGCAGTTCGTGTGCGGGTACGACGGCTGCATCCTGCGCTTCTCCTGCAGGTGCGTCTACTACTACCTTCCCCTCCGCGGCGGAGCGGCAGGCGCACGCGCTGCTGCACGCGGCCGGCAAGCAGTTCGTGTGCGGGTACGACGGCTGCATCCTGCGCTTCTCCTGCAGGTGCGTCTACTACTACCTTCCCCTCCGCGGCGGAGCGGCAGGCGCACGCGCTGCTGCACGCGGCCGGCAAGCAGTTCGTGTGCGGGTACGACGGCTGCATCCTGCGCTTCTCCTGCAGGTGCGTCTACTACTACCTTCCCCTCCGCGGCGGAGCGGCAGGCGCACGCGCTGCTGCACGCGGCCGGCAAGCAGTTCGTGTGCGGGTACGACGGCTGCATCCTGCGCTTCTCCTGCAGGTGCGTCTACTACTACCTTCCCCTCCGCGGCGGAGCGGCAGGCGCACGCGCTGCTGCACGCGGCCGGCAAGCAGTTCGTGTGCGGGTACGACGGCTGCATCCTGCGCTTCTCCTGCAGGTGCGTCTACTACTACCTTCCCCTCCGCGGCGGAGCGGCAGGCGCACGCGCTGCTGCACGCGGCCGGCAAGCAGTTCGTGTGCGGGTACGACGGCTGCATCCTGCGCTTCTCCTGCAGGTGCGTCTACTACTACCTTCCCCTCCGCGGCGGAGCGGCAGGCGCACGCGCTGCTGCACGCGGCCGGCAAGCAGTTCGTGTGCGGGTACGACGGCTGCATCCTGCGCTTCTCCTGCAGGTGCGTCTGCGAGCGAGCGGGTACCGCTCGAGGGTCCGGTTGCGATCCCGAAACCTGTTAATATTCATGTTTCCGTATCCCGATGTGCCGCCCAGTCAACCAAAAATATCGGACTATTAGATGCCAAAAAAGCTTGGGATTTGGTGAACTTGCTCCAATTCCATTAATTAGTGTGATCGCGGCAAAAAAATTACCTATCGGGCGCTTCTTGCCCGTTTTTTTACCGGCGTCAGGAGGTGGTACAGGCCGAGCTAGTTTTAAGTTAGACGTTTTAAAGTGATCACAGTGTATCGTATTGAATAACGCCCCGCTAGGCTACACTTGTACTACAGCTCCCCCCCCTCTCGTTGCAGGAGCACCCTGCTGGCGCACATCCGCAAGTGCCACGCCAGCGAGCTGGAGCCCCCCCCCGCGGCGGCGGCCCCCGCCCCCCCCGTCGTGCCCTGCGACAGCTGCTACCGCACGTAAGTTCTCCGCGTCTTACTTCGCTCCTCGTTGAATCACGCTACGCCTGGATTGGGCCTGACTCAAGTGGGGCTGTTAGACACACCGATAGATGCCCAGCGTCAGACTCTTAATATGAAAGTGATAGGTAGCCAGGCGAGCACTAGAAAATACCATCCCACCAAGCTACAGTTTCATCACAATGTTTCTTTCACCAATCCTTCGTACAGATCGCAAGTCGACTGCTCCCTCGCTACGTACCGTTAGGTCCCCTGACCGTGTCGTATACAACGCCCCCGCAGGTTCTCCAGTGTGACCGCCATGAGGAGCCACGCCCGCGCGCACCGCGGCTCCCCCCCGCCCCCCCCGCAGGAGCCGAGCCCCCCGCAGGTCAGTCCGACGGCTCCTATCGATTGAAAGCAGGTTCCTTCAACGTATCTTTTATCGACTCCAAATGAGACGTGCAAGTCGCTCGCCTAACGGTAGGAGTCCCGCTTGTCCCCTCACATATCAGTGCCACCCAAAATTTTGAACTGTGTTGCTTACTTTAAAGTACTGAATAAATTTTGATAAAGTTTATGATTATGAAATTTATTCATTTATGCCCAAAATTAATAATCGATCCAGTCTGTTATCCGCTGTTTTGGATCGATATGTCATTTTAGTAGTAATCTGTCAAGCCCTAGTACTAAAGTGACATATTATGACATGACATATCGATCCAAAACCACGGATAACGGATCAGGATCGATTAATAATAACGGGCGTTAAGATTTCGTTGAAAGTATATCACACGATGCTACCTCCTGTGTCATGGTACTGGAGATATATTTGTACGATGCATCCACTAAGTGGAACAAGCTCCGACTGCTACTGCTGGTTACGTTGTCAATGCTAGATTATCCGTAGACCCTTAATAAATAAAGTGACATGTTGCAATGTGTTTGCGTAACGTCACTCAACGTCGTGGCTACCTTGTACTACGAGTTGGGGTGTCGGTCCCGGCTATAGCAGTGAAGTGATGGTAGCACAATGTTGCAGGAGCACATGGAGTGGGGCGTGGAGGAGGCGGAGGCGAGGGAGGAGTACCTGGAGGTGGAGGCGCTGGAGGAGATGGACGACGCGGTGGAGGGGTGACCTCCCACCACAAGGGGGGGGGTACAGGGGGGTCTAAACTTCATCATCAGCCAGAATTCCACTGCGGAACATAGGCCTCCTCCCTTGAACGGTTATTGGCTATGTGCATCCATCAGCTCCCCGAAGCTCTTATAATGTCGTTGGTTCAACAATATAATATAAATGATGCTGAAATGAACACAATAACACGGTGTCAATATTATTTTACATTTGAGACTATCTAACAGCACATGGAATACAGTTTGTTGCAATTAAAGTTTTGTTTCCTTCCCGGGGATTCAAGCTACCTCCATACCAACAAGATTGGTTCAGCGGTTTTAGTGTAACAAACATACAGACAGTTTCACATGTATTTGTTGTTAGTAAGATAGCACAGTGCTTATATTGTTACAATACAGTGCATGAAATATCAACTAATTGTTTTAACTGACCCTCTGATATGTATGTTATAGATTGTGAATTCCTGAGATTCATATACACAATAATACTTTTATTTACAAATTTTATTTACAAAGAATCAACAAAATACTGTTACAATCGACAATCAGTCTAAAAACTATATACAATAAGGTCTAATCCATCTTATTTAATCTTCCTTCAGTGAATCTAATACACAAATAATTGAGGCAATGAGAGATACATGTATATAAACAGCAAATGGCACAAGTCAGCCCAGAAGGCTATACAGTTTAATTAGTACTCGGGTGCTTCTAACTTAAACTTTTGCATAATTATTAATACCTTGTCCGGATTTGTCATCGCTCAAAAACGGTGAAGGAAAACGTCGCGAGGAAACCGGCATGTCCAAGAACCGCAACATTCAAGGGCGTGTGACATCTACCAACCCCCGCGGGAGGTTACGGCCCGTACCCTCTCCGAGAGAAGGTCAGGGTCCCAGCAGAGGGGATGTAAAGGGCTGATGATGATGAACGGAATGCTAGCAATGAGTAAATCCGCCAGTCCCTCGCTGGCTGCGGCAGATGACGCGGCACGTGCTGCTAGTCCCTCGTGCCGCCGCCACTGCAGGCGGGGGCGGGCTGGCTGCGGCAGATGACGCGGCACGTGCTGCTAGTCCCTCGTGCCGCCGCCGCTGCAGGCGGGGGCGGGCTGGCTGCGGCAGATGACGCGGCACGTGCTGCTAGTCCCTCGTGCCGCCGCCACTGCAGGCGGGGGCGGGCTGGCTGCGGCAGATGACGCGGCACGTGCTGCTAGTCCCTCGTGCCGCCGCCACTGCAGGCGGGGGCGGGCTGGCTGCGGCAGATGACGCGGCACGTGCTGCTAGTCCCTCGTGCCGCCGCCACTGCAGGCGGGGGCGGGCTGGCTGCGGCAGATGACGCGGCACGTGCTGCTAGTCCCTCGTGCCGCCGCCACTGCAGGCGGGGGCGGGCTGGCTGCGGCAGATGACGCGGCACGTGCTGCTAGTCCCTCGTGCCGCCGCCGCTGCAGGCGGGGGCGGGCTGGCTGCGGCAGATGACGGCCACCCTGCGCAGGCGCGGCACGAGCCGCCCACGCCACCTGCTCTCCGCGCCGCCCGCCACCGCGTGCGTGAACTGGTAGCGCGCCGCGCCGCTGCAGACAATACATGACGTCCGCGCACATACATCGCATCACCGCGCCGGACAGGAGGCACAGCCTCCGTCGGCGAGTGTGTACCTCATGATGTAGAGAGCTCTCCGCTGCAGCAGCGCGTGCAGCTGCAGGTGCTGCCGCTCGCAGTGCTGCAGCCGCATCACCGCGCCGGACAGGAGGCACAGCCTCCGTCGGCGAGTGTGTACCTCATGATGTAGAGAGCTCTCCGCTGCAGCAGCGCGTGCAGCTGCAGGTGCTGCCGCTCGCAGTGCTGCAGCCGCATCACCGCGCCGGACAGGAGGCACAGCCTCCGTCGGCGAGTGTGTACCTCATGATGTAGAGAGCTCTCCGCTGCAGCAGCGCGTGCAGCTGCAGGTGCTGCCGCTCGCAGTGCTGCAGCCGCATCACCGCGCCGGACAGGAGGCACAGCCTCCGTCGGCGAGTGTGTACCTCATGATGTAGAGAGCTCTCCGCTGCAGCAGCGCGTGCAGCTGCAGGTGCTGCCGCTCGCAGTGCTGCAGCCGCATCACCGCGCCGGACAGGAGGCACAGCCTCCGTCGGCGAGTGTGTACCTCATGATGTAGAGAGCTCTCCGCTGCAGCAGCGCGTGCAGCTGCAGGTGCTGCCGCTCGCAGTGCTGCAGCCGCATCACCGCGCCGGACAGGAGGCACAGCCTCCGTCGGCGAGTGTGTACCTCATGATGTAGAGAGCTCTCCGCTGCAGCAGCGCGTGCAGCTGCAGGTGCTGCCGCTCGCAGTGCTGCAGCCGCATCACCGCGCCGGACAGGAGGCACAGCCTCCGTCGGCGAGTGTGTACCTCATGATGTAGAGAGCTCTCCGCTGCAGCAGCGCGTGCAGCTGCAGGTGCTGCCGCTCGCAGTGCTGCAGCCGCATCACCGCGCCGGACAGGAGGCACAGCCTCCGTCGGCGAGTGTGTACCTCATGATGTAGAGAGCTCTCCGCTGCAGCAGCGCGTGCAGCTGCAGGTGCTGCCGCTCGCAGTGCTGCAGCCGCATCACCGCGCCGGACAGGAGGCACAGCCTCCGTCGGCGAGTGTGTACCTCATGATGTAGAGAGCTCTCCGCTGCAGCAGCGCGTGCAGCTGCAGGTGCTGCCGCTCGCAGTGCTGCAGCCGCATCACCGCGCCGGACAGGAGGCACAGCCTCCGTCGGCGAGTGTGTACCTCATGATGTAGAGAGCTCTCCGCTGCAGCAGCGCGTGCAGCTGCAGGTGCTGCCGCTCGCAGTGCTGCAGCCGCATCACCGCGCCGGACAGGAGGCACAGCCTCCGTCGGCGAGTGTGTACCTCATGATGTAGAGAGCTCTCCGCTGCAGCAGCGCGTGCAGCTGCAGGTGCTGCCGCTCGCAGTGCTGCAGCCGCATCACCGCGCCGGACAGGAGGCACAGCCTCCGTCGGCGAGTGTGTACCTCATGATGTAGAGAGCTCTCCGCTGCAGCAGCGCGTGCAGCTGCAGGTGCTGCCGCTCGCAGTGCTGCAGCCGCATCACCGCGCCGGACAGGAGGCACAGCCTCCGTCGGCGAGTGTGTACCTCATGATGTAGAGAGCTCTCCGCTGCAGCAGCGCGTGCAGCTGCAGGTGCTGCCGCTCGCAGTGCTGCAGCCGCATCACCGCGCCGGACAGGAGGCACAGCCTCCGTCGGCGAGTGTGTACCTCATGATGTAGAGAGCTCTCCGCTGCAGCAGCGCGTGCAGCTGCAGGTGCTGCCGCTCGCAGTGCTGCAGCCGCATCACCGCGCCGGACAGGAGGCACAGCCTCCGTCGGCGAGTGTGTACCTCATGATGTAGAGAGCTCTCCGCTGCAGCAGCGCGTGCAGCTGCAGGTGCTGCCGCTCGCAGTGCTGCAGCCGCATCACCGCGCCGGACAGGAGGCACAGCCTCCGTCGGCGAGTGTGTACCTCATGATGTAGAGAGCTCTCCGCTGCAGCAGCGCGTGCAGCTGCAGGTGCTGCCGCTCGCAGTGCTGCAGCCGCATCACCGCGCCGGACAGGAGGCACAGCCTCCGTCGGCGAGTGTGTACCTCATGATGTAGAGAGCTCTCCGCTGCAGCAGCGCGTGCAGCTGCAGGTGCTGCCGCTCGCAGTGCTGCAGCCGCATCACCGCGCCGGACAGGAGGCACAGCCTCCGTCGGCGAGTGTGTACCTCATGATGTAGAGAGCTCTCCGCTGCAGCAGCGCGTGCAGCTGCAGGTGCTGCCGCTCGCAGTGCTGCAGCCGCATCACCGCGCCGGACAGGAGGCACAGCCTCCGTCGGCGAGTGTGTACCTCATGATGTAGAGAGCTCTCCGCTGCAGCAGCGCGTGCAGCTGCAGGTGCTGCCGCTCGCAGTGCTGCAGCCGCATCACCGCGCCGGACAGGAGGCACAGCCTCCGTCGGCGAGTGTGTACCTCATGATGTAGAGAGCTCTCCGCTGCAGCAGCGCGTGCAGCTGCAGGTGCTGCCGCTCGCAGTGCTGCAGCCGCATCACCGCGCCGGACAGGAGGCACAGCCTCCGTCGGCGAGTGTGTACCTCATGATGTAGAGAGCTCTCCGCTGCAGCAGCGCGTGCAGCTGCAGGTGCTGCCGCTCGCAGTGCTGCAGCCGCATCACCGCGCCGGACAGGAGGCACAGCCTCCGTCGGCGAGTGTGTACCTCATGATGTAGAGAGCTCTCCGCTGCAGCAGCGCGTGCAGCTGCAGGTGCTGCCGCTCGCAGTGCTGCAGCCGCATCACCGCGCCGGACAGGAGGCACAGCCTCCGTCGGCGAGTGTGTACCTCATGATGTAGAGAGCTCTCCGCTGCAGCAGCGCGTGCAGCTGCAGGTGCTGCCGCTCGCAGTGCTGCAGCCGCATCACCGCGCCGGACAGGAGGCACAGCCTCCGTCGGCGAGTGTGTACCTCATGATGTAGAGAGCTCTCCGCTGCAGCAGCGCGTGCAGCTGCAGGTGCTGCCGCTCGCAGTGCTGCAGCCGCATCACCGCGCCGGACAGGAGGCACAGCCTCCGTCGGCGAGTGTGTACCTCATGATGTAGAGAGCTCTCCGCTGCAGCAGCGCGTGCAGCTGCAGGTGCTGCCGCTCGCAGTGCTGCAGCCGCATCACCGCGCCGGACAGGAGGCACAGCCTCCGTCGGCGAGTGTGTACCTCATGATGTAGAGAGCTCTCCGCTGCAGCAGCGCGTGCAGCTGCAGGTGCTGCCGCTCGCAGTGCTGCAGCCGCATCACCGCGCCGGACAGGAGGCACAGCCTCCGTCGGCGAGTGTGTACCTCATGATGTAGAGAGCTCTCCGCTGCAGCAGCGCGTGCAGCTGCAGGTGCTGCCGCTCGCAGTGCTGCAGCCGCATCACCGCGCCGGACAGGAGGCACAGCCTCCGTCGGCGAGTGTGTACCTCATGATGTAGAGAGCTCTCCGCTGCAGCAGCGCGTGCAGCTGCAGGTGCTGCCGCTCGCAGTGCTGCAGCCGCATCACCGCGCCGGACAGGAGGCACAGCCTCCGTCGGCGAGTGTGTACCTCATGATGTAGAGAGCTCTCCGCTGCAGCAGCGCGTGCAGCTGCAGGTGCTGCCGCTCGCAGTGCTGCAGCCGCATCACCGCGCCGGACAGGAGGCACAGCCTCCGTCGGCGAGTGTGTACCTCATGATGTAGAGAGCTCTCCGCTGCAGCAGCGCGTGCAGCTGCAGGTGCTGCCGCTCGCAGTGCTGCAGCCGCATCACCGCGCCGGACAGGAGGCACAGCCTCCGTCGGCGAGTGTGTACCTCATGATGTAGAGAGCTCTCCGCTGCAGCAGCGCGTGCAGCTGCAGGTGCTGCCGCTCGCAGTGCTGCAGCCGCATCACCGCGCCGGACAGGAGGCACAGCCTCCGTCGGCGAGTGTGTACCTCATGATGTAGAGAGCTCTCCGCTGCAGCAGCGCGTGCAGCTGCAGGTGCTGCCGCTCGCAGTGCTGCAGCCGCATCACCGCGCCGGACAGGAGGCACAGCCTCCGTCGGCGAGTGTGTACCTCATGATGTAGAGAGCTCTCCGCTGCAGCAGCGCGTGCAGCTGCAGGTGCTGCCGCTCGCAGTGCTGCAGCCGCATCACCGCGCCGGACAGGAGGCACAGCCTCCGTCGGCGAGTGTGTACCTCATGATGTAGAGAGCTCTCCGCTGCAGCAGCGCGTGCAGCTGCAGGTGCTGCCGCTCGCAGTGCTGCAGCCGCATCACCGCGCCGGACAGGAGGCACAGCCTCCGTCGGCGAGTGTGTACCTCATGATGTAGAGAGCTCTCCGCTGCAGCAGCGCGTGCAGCTGCAGGTGCTGCCGCTCGCAGTGCTGCAGCCGCATCACCGCGCCGGACAGGAGGCACAGCCTCCGTCGGCGAGTGTGTACCTCATGATGTAGAGAGCTCTCCGCTGCAGCAGCGCGTGCAGCTGCAGGTGCTGCCGCTCGCAGTGCTGCAGCCGCATCACCGCGCCGGACAGGAGGCACAGCCTCCGTCGGCGAGTGTGTACCTCATGATGTAGAGAGCTCTCCGCTGCAGCAGCGCGTGCAGCTGCAGGTGCTGCCGCTCGCAGTGCTGCAGCCGCATCACCGCGCCGGACAGGAGGCACAGCCTCCGTCGGCGAGTGTGTACCTCATGATGTAGAGAGCTCTCCGCTGCAGCAGCGCGTGCAGCTGCAGGTGCTGCCGCTCGCAGTGCTGCAGCCGCATCACCGCGCCGGACAGGAGGCACAGCCTCCGTCGGCGAGTGTGTACCTCATGATGTAGAGAGCTCTCCGCTGCAGCAGCGCGTGCAGCTGCAGGTGCTGCCGCTCGCAGTGCTGCAGCCGCATCACCGCGCCGGACAGGAGGCACAGCCTCCGTCGGCGAGTGTGTACCTCATGATGTAGAGAGCTCTCCGCTGCAGCAGCGCGTGCAGCTGCAGGTGCTGCCGCTCGCAGTGCTGCAGCCGCATCACCGCGCCGGACAGGAGGCACAGCCTCCGTCGGCGAGTGTGTACCTCATGATGTAGAGAGCTCTCCGCTGCAGCAGCGCGTGCAGCTGCAGGTGCTGCCGCTCGCAGTGCTGCAGCCGCATCACCGCGCCGGACAGGAGGCACAGCCTCCGTCGGCGAGTGTGTACCTCATGATGTAGAGAGCTCTCCGCTGCAGCAGCGCGTGCAGCTGCAGGTGCTGCCGCTCGCAGTGCTGCAGCCGCATCACCGCGCCGGACAGGAGGCACAGCCTCCGTCGGCGAGTGTGTACCTCATGATGTAGAGAGCTCTCCGCTGCAGCAGCGCGTGCAGCTGCAGGTGCTGCCGCTCGCAGTGCTGCAGCCGCATCACCGCGCCGGACAGGAGGCACAGCCTCCGTCGGCGAGTGTGTACCTCATGATGTAGAGAGCTCTCCGCTGCAGCAGCGCGTGCAGCTGCAGGTGCTGCCGCTCGCAGTGCTGCAGCCGCATCACCGCGCCGGACAGGAGGCACAGCCCGGCTATCACGTCGCCGCAGAACTGCGGGGAGATCGCTGTGTGAGACTGATGTTCTATGATAAAAGTGCTATCGTAGACTGAAATAACTGCAGGAAATTATACTGTAGTGTACAGAAATGCTACGGTTTGAGAGTTCTTATTGTTTTGCGAGGAAAGTTGCAACAATACTTAATCACTTTGCCTACCCGAGTGACATTGTGGATTGTGCAGAATTAATTAAAATGCAATTTCACTCCCTATCTGCATACAATGTGAAATCGCTGAGTTTTTAAGCATTTATCATTATTTTCTTGTAGAGCTGAGCATAAACAGATAATTCTCCTGGTGTACAAAATGACTTCCATCTCACATCACACTCAAAATGTTACTGTAGAATCCTCCATTATTTATTTATTTAGTAAATAGCCCAGCAGATTGAGGCTCCTGCCTGTATGATCTGTGCCATGGCCGGTGAGTAGTGCCCGTACCCTGACTGCGTCGACGTGCGGCTTGACGTGCCCGGCGGGCGCCAGGTCCAGCACGTGCTGGTGCGGCAGCGGCGCGGCGGCGCGGAAGGCCACCTGCTTCACGCGCCGCAGCACCGCCTCGTTCTCAGGGCTCCACTGACGCTTCTCCGTCTCGCGGTACCCTTCTATCGCCTGCAATACACAACGAAGTCTTAGTGATTCTTTCTAAAGCAGTGTCCCAATTAGTTGTACGCGTACCCCCGGGGGTACGTGAAGTTGCATCAAGTGGTACGTGCGGCTATCAGTAAAAACAAGAACAATGTCCAAAATATAATTTTACTAGCTGTGCCCCGCGGTGTTACCCGCGGTTTAAGTAGCCTATCTGTTAATCCAGGGTGTCAACTACCTGTATATGAAATTTCATCAAAATTGGTCCAGGCGTTTGAGCGTGAAGAAGTAACCAACATACACACACACTCTCACAAACTTTCGCATTTATAATATTAGTATGATTGCTACTTTACAATAAGGGGTACGCAGGTATGAGGTTTTTTTTGAAGTGGTACGCAGCAAAAACTAATTGGGAACCACTATTCTAAAGAATTACTACAGGGGTTAGATTCCACTTTAGGTGCACTAGTCATCAAGTCTGAATGAAGCATTTGGCTGTAATACAGCAGAATGATATTCTGCATTACCAATGTCTGGACAGAACACAAACTCTTTTGTTGTTCTCAAGTTTTATTATTTTTAGAGCATTTAGATATTGTTTATTATTTTACATATTTATTATGGTTAAAAATTAAGAGCAAGATTTAGATGCTGCAAAGGTTGTACAGCCACCATGCTCATATAAATTTGCAAGGTAAAAATAGTTGGTATGGTGAACCTATAAATATAAGATTACAAAGAATCAGACAATCATTCTGTTGAACCCAAACATTTACTGGAAGATTGCTTATGCTAAGAAGTCTGTGCATTGTATGTATGTATTTGTATGACATTATTAGTAGATGACTTACATTGTCCCAGTGGTCGTACTCGTACCTCATCCTCTTGAGGTAGGGCTCCAGCTCGGCGAGCAGGGCGGCCTCCTCGCCCTCGGACACGAAGTCAGGCAGCACGCGCATGCTGCTCACCGCGGCCTCTCGCAGCGCCACCTCCTCGCCCGCGGGCCACGACGGGGACACCTCCACGAGGCTCGGGTCACCTGCAACTAGCACTGTGTTAGCGTTCTGTTATACACGTAGATTGTTAGCCTCAGTGCTTTCTGGAAGGCCCATCTGGCCTACTCAGCAGATTCATAGAAAACATAGGTCCAAAAAGTAGTTCCGTAGTCAGTCTGCTTCCATCATCCAAACAGAGTGGTTAAAGTTTATTAAAATTTAGGCTAGCGACTACCTTATTTGACTACCTTAAACTTGACTTATTGATAACGATGTAGGAACTCAAAACAAGAATGGTAATGACTAAATGTTTATCATCCTTTCACGGACAAGCCTAAACTATTTATTTCCTTAAAAAAAATCTTTAATGTTGTAACAATCCTATGTGGTTAAATTATCAATAACAATAACTAATAACTTCATACCTACTACTGCGTGATCAATAGCCGCAGTACCTGCTTGCTAGGTACTATTTTACTTGTAAACATGATGAAGTGTAGTTACATTTTATTGGTATTACCTAATACTTTTTCAGTGTCTGCTTCGGTTGGTATT
Organism: Opisthograptis luteolata; assembly: GCA_931315375.2. Lineage (NCBI taxonomy): Eukaryota > Metazoa > Arthropoda > Insecta > Lepidoptera > Geometridae > Opisthograptis > Opisthograptis luteolata. The sequence goes on along the minus strand of OV928054.1, from coordinate 142,095 downwards.
GCACCACTATTCAGTTGTCTTGAAAGACGGTAAAATGTCTTTAATTTGCAATTTTTTAGGAAACTAGACGACAACAAACGCATTTTGTGTCTTTTTCTTTTCGTCAATAAAAATTAAGGTTAAAAATTTCAAATCAAAACAATTTATTTTGACAGCCATCAAAATCAGCTGTTTTAACTCTGATTTTGGACTTTTTTGGCGGCTATCGAACTGTCAACGTGAAAATTTTGTTTTTATTTCCAAAACTTGTGTTTCTTCGAGTGATAATGTGTAATATTGGTGGATTATTAACCATTATGTGTTCGTTAATGTGTACGAGTGTGGGAAATTGAAAAAAAGTTGTGAAAGTGACTTTTCTAATTGCTCCAAAAAAGTCCATGTAAAGTTTAAGTAAAGCGCCACTACTTTACTTAAACACTATCCTCATCCCATCATCTCATCATCATCATCATCATCATTTAAACTTGATTCAACTCTCCGAGTTTGAAATATTTTATACTTGACACTGGCAAATACACTAATCGTGTGACGCCATAACAAAACAAAAAAAAAAACTCTGATTTTGATGGCTGTCAAGTCTGCTATTCATATCATACTCCATGGTTTCAGCTGCGCGACATTGGCGAAATTGTGGCAACCCCGCAGAAGCCATTTACAAAAAAGTTGAAGTTGGTTTCAGCTGATATTTAAATAAGTGTTTTGTTGTTGCGGCTGACATTTTATTTTACAGAATCTATTCGAAAAGTATATGTATCGAGCAAGATTTTATTATTTGAATAATAATAAAAAGTCTTAGAGATTCGACTTACAAAATACATACAAGTTTCCAGCTCCATCAACTAGATAGCGCTATAAGCTATTGCTCTGAGTTTTCCCTTGCCTGCAGACTGCAGTGCAGACTGAGCCTGCAGAGCTTGATATCCCAGGTTCGAATCCTAGCCAGGACAAACATTTTGTGTGCTATTGATAAGTGATATTATGTGAGTTTATAAGTCTCAGACACGAGAACCTAATTCGGGAGTATGACCGTGAGGGTTATTATTATTTTTAAAACACTTTTATTAGCTTGACTTGTAACTAACTAACTAACTAACTAACTAACTAACAATATAATCAAATCCTAGAAGTCAATTTTCACCTACTTCTAATTGTCGTATCGACTTGAAACTTTGTATGTGTATGTTATCTCGGTGACAATGCAATAATTTGGTATCATCGACCTGATCTGATGATGCACGCCTCGTGTTTGGGCTCATATGAATCGTCTTGATGAGTACAATAGATTGGACTGGTGACGAGGGTCTGATGATGCAACCGGAAGGTGGGTAGGGGATCTCTGCAGTGGCTACTAGTAAACCACTCGTGTGGGCTCATATGATTCCTTTTGATGAGTCCGATAGATTAGACTTGGTAACAAAAGACTAAAAAGTAAAAAATAAAAATATGTAGTAAAAATAAATATGTACTGGGTAAATAAAAGTACAGGCAACCAAAAAGCGCTCCACACTTCGTACTCGCGACGCAGTTTCTTAACATTTGCATGTTGTTCCCGCGTGTCTTTTGACTGAAATTCAGAGGAGATTAACTTTTACAATTCAAAGAAGAGATTCACCAACACGTAGGTATATTGAACAAGGTGCGCTCCGCGGTTTCGCCCGCGTGGACTAAACTAAATCGCGATAAAAGAGATGCTATCTCCTTCTCCAGGGTTCGAACTATATTATCCACAGATCGGTTCAGCGGACTAGTCGGGAGAAGGTAACAAATAAACGAACAGAGATTAACATTCGCATTTATGATACTACCTACCTGTGCCCCGTGGTTTCTCCTGCGTCTCCCATTTTTCCGGGGTAAAAAGTAGCCTATCCATACTTACATACGAGTACTAGGCACCTACATCCATCCATCCTCACCAACTTTCACATATTACAAGTAGGTTTAGGAGGCGACGGGCAATAAGGCAATGTGTTCATCATACAGTAGTTGCATAAATAGTCGGCTGCTAACGTATCGGACGGTAATGCAACGTGTGTGTGGCAACCGGGCCCATTGTCCAGGGCGCAGCGGCGCGCTCAGGGGCGGCTCCAATCTTATCGTAGCTTCACTCCGCGGCCGCGGCCAGCTGTGAACACTCCGCGCCCTTGACCGGGAAATGCTCAAATGGCGGAGCAATCATCTACGTTTTCTTTTATTTACGTTTTTATGTACATTGGGCAATGACAATAAAATGTATTGGTATTTTAGCAACGCCACATTTGCGGTTTACTGTGTGTTGTTTCGCAGTGTGACACATAATCTGAGACTGGCACGGAGTGAACAGGACTACTAGACTAGTTTCAATTCGCTATAATGTAATTAGGAGGTTATGCCGGTTTTGTGCAGGCGCACATGAGGTTTGTCAGTGCTTTAAATTTGTTGTTAACAATGTAAAAGACAAGTTAAAAGTTTATGATACATGTAGATACCTAAGTGATGTACAAAACATATCGCTCGTGTGCAATCTTGAGGTGTCCTATGTCTACCGTGATGTGTGTACTTGGAGTGCAAGATGAAATGGTGGTGAACCACACTAGTGACCAATAACACTTGGTGTAGAGCCACTGCGGTGACGACACCTTGACAGCTCTCCGTGTCATCGTCCCGGGAGAGTATTACAAGATGCGTAAGTAACAACACTGTTTATTCTATGTGTACAATAAAAAAATAAGAAAATTAAAGTAACTGTTTGTAATGTCAAGATACGGTTATTATAACGAAATTGTGTCTCTGTTTGTTCGGGCTAATGTGCGCCGGGAGTTACACCGGCAGATAGCTGATGTTATAAGGAGTAATTTGCTCTACTATTATTTTAGAAAAATAATTAGGATGCCGCGCAAAAAGAAAAAATCCATTGATGAAATTTTGATATTACAAATTAATAGACACTCAATTTTATTTATTTGTACCTGTCTATAGGAGATGTTTAGAGGCACTATGTACCGACTACAGTTTCACCGGGTTGTTGCGTCACAGTTCACAGTTACAAAGATCGCGCACCTTCCGTCATGAATGTCATGATCATCAACAGCCGGAAGAAGTCCACTGCTGAACATAGGCCTCCCCCCTTGAACGCCACCATGAACGGCTATTAGCCATTTGCATCCAACGGCTCCCTGCGACTCTTACAATGTCGTCGGTCCACCTAGTGGGGGGCCTACCTACAGAACGTCTTCCAGTTCGTGGTCGCCACTCCAGAACCTTTCTTCCCCATCGGTTATCGGTTCGTCGAGCGATGTGGCCTGCCCATTGCCACTTCAACTTGCAAATTCTGAGAGCTATGTCGGTGACCTTGGTCCTTCGGCGAATTTCCTCATTACGGATTCTATCACGCAAAGAAACTCCAAGCATAGCTCTCTCCATGGCTCGTTGTGCGACTCTGAGCTTATTTAAAAGGCCCACAGTTAAAGACCACGTCTCAGTACCATAAGTCATCACTGGCAACACACACTGTTGAAAGACTTTCGTCTTGAGGCTCTGAGGAATGTTGGACGAGAAGATGTCGCGTAGTTTCCCGAACGCTGCCCATCCGAGTTGGATTCGTCGGGCGACCTCTTTGTCGAAGTTGGACCTACCTAACTGGACAGTTTGTCCCAGGTAGACATAATCGTCGACAACTTCGATAGTATCGTCTCCCACGACTACTGGTACGGGTGCAACATGGACATTAGACATAATTTTTGTCTTGTCCATGTTCATTTTAAGACCCACCTGTTGAGAGACTCTACTGAGGTCGCTGAGCATTGTACTGAGCTCTTCAAGCGACTCCGCCATGATGACTATATCATCGGCAAAACGAAGGTGAGTGATGTATTCGCCGTTAATGTTGATGCCAGATCCGTTCCAGTCCAAGAGCCTAAAAACGTCCTCCAATGCGTTCGTGAACAGTTTCGGAGAAATAACGTCTCCCTGTCTCACGCCTCTCTGCAATTGGATTGGTTCCGTTCTCTGGTCCTGTAAACGAATTGACATGGTGGCGTTTTTATACAAGCACTTCAACACTTCGATATACCTATAGTCAATTTGGCATCGCTGAAGAGACTGCAGCACCGCCCAGGTTTCGACTGAATCGAAGGCTTTTTCATAGTCCACAAACGCTAGACATAATGGCCGATTATACTCCTCAGTCTTTTGTATAATCTGGCGGAGCGTATGGATGTGGTCTATGGTACTAAAGCCTTTACGGAACCCGGCTTGTTCGGGAGGCTGGAAATCATCAAACCTACGAGCGAGACGGTTCGTAATGACTCTCGAGAACAGCTTATAAACATGGCTCAGAAGTGAGATGGGCCTGTAGTTCTTCAATAAGGTCTTATCACCTTTTTTGAAGAACAGCACCACCACACTTCCGTGCCATGCTTCTGGCGTAGTTCCTTCAAGTATGACGGAATTAAATAACTTCTGGAGGACTAAAAGTATCGGTTTTCCACCCGCTCTCAGAAGTTCTGTCGTAATTCCGTCGTCACCAGGCGCCTTGTTGTTCTTAAGCTGTTTGAGAGCCATTCTAATCTCATATAGGCTGATGTCCGGGATATCCTCAGTATAGTGTCGGGTTAGTTTGGCTCTTGTGTCCTGAGCCGCATTTGCAACGGGTTTCCGCGTTGAGGTGTATAGCTGTCCAAATGTCATGATGTCTGTACATTATGTATTCATTCTCGGGCACTCATGAAATCAGTTTGAATGCTTTACAATGGACAAAAGGAAGTTACAGTTTGAGGAAGACTCATCTTTTATATATATGTTACGACTCGATTGTATGTAGGTATGTGTAGCATTTACCTAAGTACTATCTATATATAGGTCATGCGTATGACATGCTTGTGAACTGTTAATTGTTCACTAGCTTTACCGTGTTTACGAGCGAAATTTTAAGTGTTTTGATTTTGTTTCGTTTTTAATGACTGTATGTCACTGTGGGAAGTAAATTATACAATATGTATATAACTTACTGTATATACGAATAAGTGTACGTCTGTAAGGTGAACTTTCAAAATAATACGTATTAGATAGGTGCTGTTGATAACGTATGTAGTTAGTTGCACATACCATACGTCGCATATAATGGTAGTATTTTTTATCAGAATATATTTACATTATTTTAATTAAATTAAACCTGTCCATGTTTACAATCGGGCGCTAATAATTAAGGGGTGATTAGTATTTAAGCATATCTAAACCGTAAAGTTTTCAATTCGCTCTCGCTCATAACTATAATAATGTACTTGTATTAAATTGTCGGGCTAGAACATTTAAATGAAGTTAACTTATTAATGTTATTGTAAATAATAACTCCCGGCAACATTTACAATCATCTCATGTTATAACAATGTGGAGGAGGCGCGGCGGCGTGCGTGAGTGACGGCCGACGCGCCACTATGCTCCAAGATTGCGGTTGATTTCTTGTACCGGTGTAACTGTGATATTCTATTATTTTAGCTAGCACTCGACCTGCTGGTGCAGTCTATAAATTGCGTGAGGCGTCTGTTGTCACGTATTTTTCCCCCTCAGGATAGTCTCACACGAGATTGGATGGGAGAGGTCGAGCCAAATTTCACGAAATCTCACCAAAGGGGCGGGAGAGTGGGTCAAAAATCGCCAAAAACGCATCCCGTAATTAAATATCTACATAGTAGGTAGACCCGCGTCGCCAGCACCGGTCGCGGCCCGGACGCCGTGTCGATGCACTCCGATACGAGGAGTGGTTCACCTCACAATCGCGCATCGCATCGCACCGCACGCCACGCACCGCGTCCTCAAGCATACAACATATTCACACATCAAGTACTTTGTCTAATTAGCGATCTGATTCCGGCTGGAGTGCATTCCTGAAATTATAATCGTGAAGCTGGACCACGGCGGATATCCGACCTGAAGGTCCGGAAGCGGTTGAAGAATTTCATTCTACCTTCCTACCAACAATTAGTTAGCTAGATATGTAGATAGGTATGTATTTTTTATATTGAAAATAGAGCGGGGTTTGACCGCAATATCGCCGGATTTTAAGCAAGAAGACATCCATATTACCTACTAGCTGTTCCCCGCGGTTTCACCCGCGTGGGCTATAGTTTATCGCGATAAAAAGTATCCTATGTCCTTCCCCAGGGCTCAAACTATCTCTATACCAAATGTCATTCGGTTCAGTAGTTTAGGCGCGAAAGCGTATATATTCCGTATACTCCAAAATTATTCCCGCACTTCGGTGCCCCCCTCACCGCGTTATCTGCTGTATCCATTATCCTATTTTATTTTTTTCGGACCGCGCGTTTGAACCGCGCAGCTAAAGGTCTTTCTGGTCCGCGACCGCACTTTACCTATTTCATAGATTCTCCCGCCCCCCTCACCTCACCGCGTTTCCCGCTGCGCTGCAGTGCGGCGCGCGGCGGGTTTATTTTTCGATTAGTTTGACATTTTTTAATTTCGTAATATCTTTCGAATAAAATGTCCGATTTGAACAATTCAAAAAGTAATCTACAGGTATTGGAACAATCTTGAATACGAAATTTTTTTGATAAGGATTAATATAAAAGTATGGAAAACACGGTCCGATTTTAGTCGGCATTTTTATCAAATTTTAAAATGTAAAAAAGTAGTTATAGTATGTTATCCTTAAGAGATAGACATATGCCATTGCGGACTTTTTTGTACACCTATATAAGATACACAATTCCACCATACATAATTTTGTTATATCTCAAAGGGTTTAGGCAGCGTTTTCGTTGAAAGCTCCCAGACGGCTTATTTTTTTCCGACCTCTCCAACAAATATCGTTATATTTTAGCCAATGTATACAAAAACTTAACAAATTAGATCCTAAAACCTTCCTCGAGAACCACTCTATCTATTGGTGAAAACAGCATAAAAATCGGTGCAGTAGTTTTTGAGTTTATCGCGAACAGACAGACAGACGCGGCGCGGGGACTTTGTTTTATAATAAGTAGTGAGTAGTGATAGTGATAGTGATGATAGTGATAGTGATATAGTAATACAGACTCTGGCGAGAAATTCCAGTTACATGTTTGTTCTTCTTGTCGTCAGCATCACCTCACTTTCATACGTCTAAAATTGAGTACTTAGATAGTAATACAACATTATTACGCAAGCACCACAAATTTCAGATCGGATCAACGACCCGCCGCGACGGTTCTTATCTTTAAGAATAAACATACCATCAGCATCATGTCCGCGTGTTGATCTAGTTCTAGACAACCCACTTAGCTTAGCTCGCTTAATTTTCTTGCGTTCTCGTACGCTACTAAATGTGTAATAGTGTCAAATCACTATATTTTTAAAACACTTTTATTAGCTTTGACTTGTAACTAAACAACTAATTTTTAACTTCTTATATGGTAATGTTTGACCACAAGTCAACTAATGACGATGCGAAGGTGGCACCACGCTACACCTGGATTGGGAACTGGCCCTCAAAAGTGATGGGGCTGTCGGAACACACCGATAGGTGCTTGTGCAGAGCTAGCCAGGCGGACTCTTGAATATGCCCTACCACCAGTTATGGTTTCATCACGATGTTTTCCTCCACCCAGATAACAAATGATACAAGATGTAAAAGTAGGTAATATTAGACAATCCTAGAGAGCAAGAATGTTTGAATCCATATGAACTTTGTATAACTGTGATATGTTTACAGAGAACACTTCGCTCTGTGAGCAGCTAGGTTCGCGAGGCGAGGCATCTGCCACTTGCAGGCTTTCTAGCCAAGCGGGTCACGAGCCCTTCCCCCGCGTCTGCGGCGGAGGCGGGGGCGGAGGCGGCGCAGACCTGCGTCTGGGTTTAGGGAACTAAACACCGTTGCAAGCAGTCATATGCAGAAGATTTGACTATTTGTCAGGACATACTATGATTAATAAATCATGGATAATGGTTGACCCCGCGCGCGACGCAGACTGGATGATTTTATGTCTATTAACTACATTATACTAATCAGTTAACTGCGTAACCACGTATAAATAAATATTACAATAAAAAGGTCATGGCGCGACTAATCGGGGTGTTTTACATAATAATACCTCCATGGTATTTGATATTATAATAGGTAATGGGTATTGCGCAAGCCGACATCGGCCACCGTGCCGCCGCGGGCAGGTCTCAACTCACTGTGGGTACAGTCAACGACAAAAATAGCTCAACACACCCAAATTTCTTAATGTACACCAGATTAGCTAAGTTTGGTGCTATTTTCCAATCCAATTTACGTAAGCATTAGCTTAGGAAAATTGGAAAATGGACAAGTTGAGCTGTTTTTGTCGCTCACTGTACTTATACTATATGTTCCTTCTGTGACGCTGCGGTGCGACACAGATTAGGACACAGTGTGTGGCGACATTTGTGACGATGTCGCATAGATTAGTGCCGGTGTCGACTGTCGAGGACACACACGCGCTATTGTTGTTCAACTTTTATCTTCGTGTGCCAAACGAGGTGCACAGTCCAATGTTGAACACAATTAGATATTGGAAATTGACACAATATATGGCTCAAAGGTCATCGTGCTACCCCTAGCAGTCTTTTTACGTCTTACAGGGTAGCTTTTTGCCACGGCCACAAGGCTGATAATGAGTGTCGAAGTGGTCGAAGAAGGCGCCGCGCTACACCGAGACGGGACTAGCTCTCCAACAGGGCTGCCGGAACACACCGTTAGGTGCTTGGCGATAGATTAGGCGGTTGTAGCTAGGCGAGCGCTAGAACATGCCCTCCCACTAAGCTATGGTCTAGGCTACACAACATCTGCGCTTCCTAAAAATCAAAAAACTAGCGAGACCTCGCGCAGACGGCTCGTCTAGTTCACTGGTGATAGTAACAGCTGACATCCAATCAAATCATATTCAAAGCTCTCGTACCAACTATTATGACAATCACTAACGCGTAATTTCCTCGTAACCGTTTCCCACATTCCGGGCCATTGTCACGCCACGCATTGTCACGATGTAGATAGTGCAGTGCATTGCCCGAGCGATACACATGAGTGCGATATATCTGTTAGATATCATATAGCAACATAGCCGATATCACAAAAGTCAAAATTCCTCTAAAACTCGATTAGCATACGAGAATAAATTGTAAAGCATGAAGGGAAATCGCCGTAGTTACCAGTAGCTAAATTGATAAATAACTCTAAATACCAATGTGAATAACTGTAATATTGTGAGTTTGCGTTTGTGTTAGTTCGAGTTCGTTGTTAGTTTGCTCATCAACTGTACTACTGATATAGATATCTGAAAACCGTTTTCGATAACTGTATATATCGGTTACATAAAACTGTTTGCGGAAAATACCGAAAACGCCCATATCTGTTGCGACCGGGCGCCGCACCGCGCCGCCAGCGCCGGAAGTGCGCTAACTGGCGCGGCCATGATCTTGTCGCACTTCCCTCCGCAGTGGTTGGTAATGCAGTGCGTCACCAGCAGGCACACCGGCAGCGCCCGCGGCTCTCGGGCACGGCGCGCCGCCGCCGTCAGCAAGAGGGTACAACAGTTACGAAACGGCCTCATACACGGAGACTGGGTCTTTTAGCGCTCAACCATTTATCTCGAAGACTAAAATCCTGGATGGATGTTACTCTTTCACGCAAAAATGATTATTTTTGTCAGCACATAGTTCACACCCTGGAGACGGACATGGGATACATTTTATTGCAATAAAGTGTAGTCCACACATGAGTTTTGGCGTTATTCCGCGCGAGTTTTGACGTTATTTTATATTTTCCGGGATAAAAAAGTAGTCTATGTGTTAATTCAAGGTTATAAGTTATCTGTATTCCAAATTTCAAATCAAATCCGTTCAGCCATTTGAGCGTAAAGGAGTAACAAGTTATTAGTGTGATTGTAAGACGAACACATAGTTTGAGGCGCCACGTCTCGAAGGCCTCCATAAACTATAAGGACTCCATTAGTCTGTAACGGCGGCCTAGCGCACATCTATTTTCCGTCTGTGCAATTCGACCCCGTCTGTTTCGACACACAAACCTTTAATGATGCTTCATTATCTAATGAATAGTGCAGTATCTGTATTGTTGACATCGCAGCAGAGGTCGCGGCCTTCGACCCGCGGAGGCGCTGCTCGAATTTACATCGCGATGGCGACGGGTTTCTATACGTTTGTATCACAATATTATTATCAAGTACACACACGTGCGTTTACTTTCTTTTGCAATTATTCTTATATTCGGATGTTTAGACTTTTGTTTGTTACTGCAGCCACGTCTATATTAGGACAGATAACTTTCTTGCGTAATGGTAGACACAGTGACCGTATATCGTCCTGATACAATGTAGACTAAAATTGTAAAAAACGAGAAAACTCCGCCTCCGTTTCTGTAAATTTCTTTAGTTTATATTATAAGTGTTTATACATATCTTCTCTTAGATTAGCATTCTTTGTAATTTTTGTAATCTTGTTTTGATCTTATCTTAAAACAAAGTTATTTCTGTTGTATAATTGATTGCCTAAATTAAATAAATTAAAATAAATTGAACCGCGGGCCGCAACTAATATTTGTTCATAACATGGTTCAAAATCAAAATCAAAATCAAAAACTTTTTTATTTAATAGGATACATTGTGATCACTTTAAAACGTCAACTTAAAACTAGCTACGCCTGTTCCAACCTCCTTACGCCGGCAAAAGAACAGGCAAGAAACGCCCGGCAGGTAATTTTTTTGGCGCGATCACATTGACAATTTTATTCTTATTACTAATTGATTGAATTGGAGCAAGTTCACTAAAATCCCAAGCTTTTTTTTTGTCATCTAATCGATATTTTTTATTTAGCTTTACTAATAAGAAGATTTATCTTGTTTGGTTGTACACATTGGGATATGGGAACATGAATATTAACGAGTTGCGGGATCACAACCAAAGCAGACCAGACCCCACAAGCAGCACCCGTTCACGAGTTGACGCATGTGCCAACCATCGCTCTCCTCGACCATATGAGAGGGAAGAGGGCGACCCGACACATGACGCCGCTGCAAGCAAAGTCACTTTCGTGAGCATGACTGTTTTGGCTGTTTACCGAAAATGGTTAGAATAGGGGAAATAGGGAGAATAGATAGATAGAAAGAAAGATAGATAGATTAACTACAATCCCAAGCTTGTTTGTTCACAATCCAGTCCAATGTATTAGCGTTTTCCAAGGTCTCAAATTCATTAAATGTACTCGTATGTAATATTTACATATAAATGAAGTACTAATAATTATACAGCTTGTGCGTTTTTCAATTTAAATATTAGGTAGGTGCGTGATGACTGGAGTTTGTTTGTCAATGATGACATGATTGAAAAGGAATGTATCACGCGTCGTCACATAATTAGCAGGAAGTGAATGTGATAGCCGATACCTACCTACCCTCAGTTAGAGGGTTAAAGCATGCCCAGTGAGTGTACCGAGTGTGTACGAGTAGAAGTGTGCGGAGTGCGCCGCCTTGCGACAAACAACACATCGCCCACGCACGTGAAGTTGAACATAATTGTTATCGCAGCGAGTTCACACGGTGCGCGGTGTGCGGGAGTCAATGTCGTCAAGTGGATGAGTGTATCATGGGATCGAGGAGCGAAAGTAAGCAAAAACTGTCTGCTCTCGCAGAACTATCGGTAACGTCATGCGTTGTCTCCGTAGAAAGGGATGCGACGCACCGCCCAGCACTCGCAGCGGGAGGGTCGCTCATAAGTCTTACATCACATTGAATAGCGTCTGTTACCGTTGTTATTTATATATCTAGCTCCAGCGAAAATAGCTCCACTGAGATGTTGCATCCGGTGACATTAGAAAGTCGAGCAGCGCTCGGAGCGGTCGCACCTCACCACTAACCAAACAAAACACTCGTCACTTCCGTGCCCATAACTAAACCAACACACTCATCCAAGTCTTCGTCGGCCGTTTTCTAAGTTATTGCGCTGTGAATAAACTCATCAATTTAAAGACTACCTGTTCACTAAAAATATTATCTGTTATTAGCATTCTGAAATGTTCAAGTATCTATAGAGCAATAAAACGTGAATAAATAGCAAATAGCATTTACATAAATGTAAAACAATTTAAAAGTAAGACACGTGTGATACGCGCACTCACACTTGTATCTAGTGACGCACACAACCGACGACTTTAATACATAGGTACTAATTAAGTGAAATATTTGTGTCCAGTGCAAATACAGTGTTGTGCGCAGGTTGTGCCCTCTCGACTGTTATCAAACAGCGCTCCGTCCACCGACAAGTGTCAGCTGCAGCTTACAATATACACATCTCACACAATTTGTACGAATACTATTTTATACCATCATGATGCAAGAGAACCATTCTCCGCGCAATGAAACGTTATCTCTGATTGAACTGATAGATAACTGAGCAAGTGTGTGGAGTGTAGTGGCGGGGTAGTATAGCCATTACTGCAGGTATACTGGTGTAGGTCGGGTCCGGTCCGGGAGCGCAGCTGGAGTATGGCAGTCGTTTGTATAAGAATAAGCATGTAATGTGGCCAGCCAGTATGTTTGTTTGGCAACATTAGTTGACCAACTATAGGGGTCATTTACATAGGTTGAAGGCAGCGGCAGCCTTTCATGCATTTGTTTCCTACATGTCGAAACGTTCAGCTCTCGCTTCAGTGTGTCACACACGGCGTGTGTAATACTTGATTAAGGCCCGGTTTTTGATCTGTGTAGTCCAAGTTAACTATACAAAAATATATGAAAGAGTTTACATATTATGGTTAAATTGTTCATACATTTTTGACAATAGTTCACTTTGTCTACTAGGTACCTGTAGTGAACGTTGTAAGTCAAAGTGACACGTCTGTAGGTGTGTATGTGGCCGCCCGACTCGAGGGCGAGCTCGCTCCGAGGCGCTAACAAAAGACATCAACGGGCGCGCACTCCGCGCCTGCGCAAGCGGATCCTTCTCACTAGTAAGCTCCTCTGAAGGAACTACTGGCACTATCATCACTACCATGTTCCTTTAATGCTAGTGCTTATAAAATTATAATACCTATTACACGTAATATACCTATTACTCGTAGATATATCTATTATTATACATATACTCCAGTAAATAGTTCACTAATTAATTATTATTCCGCTTTTTAACATCGTTCGTTATCACACGCAGCAGAGTAGGTAAGTGTATAGTCACGATAAGTGTGGAATTGGCTCACACCCGCGCCTAACATTACCATTTAGTTTTGTAGTATATAACGACGCTCGTACAGTGCGACACTCACTTATATTGTTATTGAACTCCTCCCGTACTGGTTGGGGTGACAGAGCTTTAATAGTTAACTAAATTGTCAAGATTCTTTTATTTTTCTATAGTAAGGGTAGCGTTTGACCAAAACTCACGATATATTAAGTGACGATGTGATCGAAGTCCGCGCCACAATACGCTAAGGACTGGGAACTGGCTCCCTGCCGGAGCACACCGGTAGAAGCTTAGCGATATGAGGGTTGTAGCTAGCCAGGCGAGCACTAGACAATGCCTTACCGCCCAGATATAGTTTCATCACAATGTTTTCCTTTACTGCAAAACGCCTTTCTTTGCATGCAATGCATAGGTACAATCAGCGTAAGGAAACCTTAAATATGCAGCATGGTAGTAGGCTACTTCCGCTCGACTCGCAAGCTACCGCATTGAAGACCTGAAGCCCTCTACTGGCACACTTAGCGTGTTCACGTACCATCCGCGACTACATCGAGACGGTGTTCAACCGCGGCCTACAACATGTATACATTTTATAGCCACCGAGATCGGACGCGAGCAGTATACTCCATAGGTCACGGCTCGCAAGGCAGCCGGCAAGGTCGCGGCGGCACACGACACGCGTACTGATTGCTCGCTGCGTGACGTCACCTCGGTGTATCTCTGACAGAGATACTTCACGCTGTTGTTACTCCCGCGCTGGTATGTGCCGGCTGCCGGTCATCCCGAGCAGGATGCCACGCGGCCTGGGACGGGCGGTACAGGGACGGTGCATGGTATGGACGCGGCCGCAGCTACGTGCGTATATTTTTGTATTAGTATAGGTTTCGTTTCTTTCCATAACCTCATGATGTACACTGAGGCCTAGCCGACGGGCATGCGGGTCTGTCTCCGACACAAGGCCCCGAGGAGGCGCAGTAGTTCCCGCTCGCTCCCCTCCAACCAACAGGGAGGGGGCCCTCGAAGAAAAGTAGCGCTGTTGGGAAAGCAATCGGAAGGGACACCTATGCAAAGGCATTTTCTTACCCTAAAGAAGGGACGGTGGCATGCGCTGTGTATATGCATGCAAACCCACCAGCAGGTCATGACACCGTCGCCGCTCATGCTAGTAGTTGCGCGGTTGTGACGTCATCGCGAGTCGTGATAAGGATGTTCCAAAACGAGGTTATAGGTGATGTACTTATAAAAAAAGTTTTAAGGCACAGGTTACAACAACAATCAAAAATACAATTATTTTTCTGTGTAATTGAATTATAATGAAAAGTATATAAAACAATAAATAATGTACATCTACACAATGAATAGAAGAGAGCCTAAAATTGAACAAAAGAACTGAGGATTATCGCCCGCAGTGGGAACGTAATAGGCTGATGATTATGATGAGCAGTTATCTTTCTGTTCCTCAAATAATATTATAACGTGTAAATACAATCAGCAAATACAATGAGTGCCTTCGAGCTATTTTTACCACAGCAAGTATTCCTTAGATTATTTTCAGTGATCTTCGTTTTTGTCCCAAACTTAGGCACCTCTGTCACCCGCGGGGTAGGGCCGAGTATCTACGGTACGAACACCTGCGCCTTAATTTAATAAATTGGTATAAAAACAAACAGTACCCGATGTCCGTGATAGACTTGATATTGAACACAGATTTACTTGATTAAAACGTTTTTATCGTAGTCGTACTTGAAAACATCACGCTGAGTCAGAGATGATGTAACTTTAGCACAAACATAACCACAATGTGATAATAAAGGTGGCCAAGTGAGAGTCGCGTATTGAGTTGCCCGTACTCACCATGACAGTTTAAATTATACTTTAACAGCTTTACTTATAAACGCTAATAAAGTTCCTATTCATTGAAAAACAGAAAACGTTGTATAACTTTAATCAGTCACTATTCGTTACGTAAAGTGTCACTGTCAAATCAACCATACTTGTCCACATAATTATGTAAACATGAGTTTGGCGTAAATTATGTGACATTTTAAACATTCATTAAAAAAAAAAAAAAAAAAAAAGTAATGTAACATGATATCTTGCTTGATGGTAAAGATCTGAAGCAGTATTTCTTAGTCTAAGAATATACGTCGCACACGGGAGCCTCCCGCATCCATTTCCTATATAAAATGAAATCTATTACGTCAGCAATGCAATGTCGACGAGTGCGGGGGGGCGCGCGGGGCGGGCCGCGGCGGACCTAATGCACCTTGCATGCTTGTTTAATTAACTAATCATTAATCACGGCCAGATTAGACACAATATACACTTACCGGGGCTGTAATTAGGAATGTTTTATGGTGTTTAGAAACGCTACTTACCGTAATGTTCGTTGCTTAGAGCGGTTGATAATCAAGCTTAGAATTATACCTACACGTGTAGTTTAATCTGTAAATTCTTAATAGGAATTTATTGTTTTCACGGAGTACGGACTTCATTTTGAACGTTTTCAATCAACAAGCTAGCATTTAGCTTCGACATCCGCGGGGCTGGTGGATCGATATTGATCCCCACAATGATAGCTTCTCATGTAATAGTAGTGGCCTGCCCCGCACTCTCACCGCGTGCTACAGTCTATCGCGATAATAAGTATATCTTGTGACCATTCTCAGGGTTCACGTCATCTCCATAATCGAGATCGGTGCAGCGGGTTAGTTGTGGAAAGGTAACAAACAAACAGATTGAGTTACTTTCGCTTATAACGTGTTACTTTGGATATGGATTATGTTCTGTGCATAACATATACCTGAGGCCTGTGCTGTGTGGCTGAGATACACCAACACAGATACCTATTGTAGTCTATACTTAATGCGCTTGCTGCTAAAAGCTTATCCGAAGTTTTCCTCAGCAGATTTGTACTGTAGTAAATTGTTGAGTTGAGAAGATGCGACAAGAGACTAACCCGAGACCAGGCTGCTGTCCGCTGCTTGCATCACCCTTGAATGAGAATGCTCGTCACCTGGCCCGCACTTAGCGCCTGCTTATACAATCTCTACTAATCGCATCATTATACACGCATCACATTCGTGCTTACCTGCAATTATATACATTTGTCGGAACCTTTAATTGGTACGTTTCATTATGTGTGGCGGCAGCCTACTTAGCCTGAGTGAGTGGTTTCGTCGCTCGACCTCCGCATTCGGCGCTCTACCACAAGTCCGTCGGTTCATCACGACAACGTGACGGACCGTGATCGCTCAAGGTAACTTCTTAGTCTTCGCAACTCGATTCATTTGCTGTTTTTAGATAATAATTTACATTATTTTTTTACGCGGATGATTTAAAATAAAAAAAACAGGCTAAAAACTGCTCGTCACGAGTTCCGAGCATCTTGCACTTAGTTTTTATATTAAAGTGCTTGTATTTATTTTCATAAGATTATGTAACGTAAAGCGTTGATAGTGAACCGACGCATGCGACTAAACTAGTTTAGCTACTGACATTATTTACAATCACTTCAAATCGCCTCTCACATAATATGCTACAGATTAGAGTCGAATATTGTGCAGAGTTATGATCTCCTTGGCACACTGCATTTAATATACAATTCAGTAAATACTTGTTAGTATATTGTGTCGTGTCGGGTATTTGTTAAGCCACGCGTGCAACTATCAAATATTGCAATCCCCGATCGGTTCGAATTGCGATTCAAATTATTCTAGTTATTTGAAAGTTGGAGAGAATGCGATATTCAGAAAGGTTTTGGTAATTATCTGTAGAATGAGCGTTAACTATTGAGAGCTTGTGTGAGCGAGGGAGTTAATTAATTGCAATTGTGTTACTCCGTTCGATGCGTGCATTACAAGCACGTCGTGCGATGACGCACTTAGCGCTTGCTCAGTAGCCGCCGCACACACCACGGTGCTAATTGTCGGCAGTAGTGTGCGCATACTCGAGTGCTCGTAGCTTGACAATGATGTTCAATTTGAACATTTTTACTCAATCCTTCCTTTAAGGATTGATCCCCCAGTCCAAAGGTACATAACGTAACGCCTACTGGTTCTTGTATGTTATTCTGTTTTTACATTATAATATATTATAATTGTCCCTTATTTTCAGCGATGTTCGCCCTTACACAGTTCAACCACCTTTTCTTTGGTTTGCTAATGGTTTTTACTTATTATCGTAATGATTAAGCTAGCTAGACAAATAGTTTTAGAAAAGTGCCCCAAGTGGTTTCTGTTTCAAAGTGTTCCAAAGTGGTTTGTGTAGCAATCGTAATCAACTGTGCCAGATTAGCACCCAATGATTATAATATTAGAAATGTGTACATTCTGTACATAATACTTATTTCCGTAAGTAACACGTCATTGCATTCATCGTAACCTATCGGTAAGCACCTGGTCAACTAGAGTATCGTGATGCAATCGAACATCTATTATTGCTTTGCACTTAGTTTGCAAATCTAGCAGCGCACGCTTCCTTCGGCGACTCGCCAACGGCTTTACCTGCGGTGATGTGTTTACATGTGTAGCCAAACTTCTAAGCTACAATAATTAATTATAGAATTATCGTCGGCCTATTACGTTCCCACTGCCATGCCGGGACTCTAGCGGCCTTCTCTCAGAGAGAGAGAGTACGGCCCGTAAACTATATAGGCGGGTCGTGCGGGTTGATAGATGTCGCATGTCCTTGAATATTGTGGTTCTTGGAAATGCCAGTAGAAATAATATAATAAATCATTTGAATGCGCCATCTATTCCCAGCGACTAGGGCGACAAAACAAGACTAGACTCGCATTTGGTCGCGTTGATTCCTGGACCACGATTGTTACCTCGCCCGATGTCGAGCGTCCATCGCGAGTGTGCGCCGATCGACACCCACGTTATCAAACGACACTGCGCAATTGTCACCTCCAAAACAAACAAGTCAAAAATTACCACTTATTAAGTGAAATGTCAGGGCGACTAACTCACCTTATTACGTGGAGCCACCGGCAGCGGTGGGTCGGCGACTGATATTTGCAAAAGACTACGAGAGATCGTCCAAAGTTTGATTACGCCTCGAGGGTTGAGCGATGTTTACGAACGCAGCTCCGACCAGCCTCCCTTGCCTCGTGGCCACCTCCTTGCGTCGTAACTTTGTTTAACTTACAGACAGACGTCCTACTAAATTTCTATAGTAGTACCACGTGTAACCTAATGAACAGTTGGCGCAAGTATCGTGTGGAGTCGTGAGGTCGTGACGCTCCGCGCTCCAGTTTCGTTGACGCGGATGCACTCAGAACAATCGATCGGCGATCGCCATCGCGGCCGATAAGTGGTAGGTGACCGCGCGGTGCAGGTTGCGTCACTGACGACGCCGCCGCACCACGGGGGGTGGCTGTTACAGCTCATGAATGTTGCAATTTGACAAATGGAATAGGTGGTAAGAAAATTTACATTATGCAGAATTCAATATTCTAAAAATTATTTTTTAAAGTCTGTATGAAAAAGTTAATGCAAATAAAACAAAAAAAATTATGGCTGTTCGTTCATAAAGCTTATTGCCCAACTTCTCCATGAAAAGTTCCCTAAGTACTCCACGGCAAAAATATAAACGCATCTGAACCGATCTCACTAATTTCTTTGAAAAACGTTCGAATAGGGTTTTAGCGAACGTAAAATTGGAAAAATTTACTCGAAATGTTTGTTATATTTTTCTATGGAAATTTCATATGAACTCAAGATGCACATTATCATTTTATATTTGTCTAAGGTCGCAAGTTATATATATAACTAGCTGTTCCTCGCGGTTTCACCCGCGTGGGCTACAGTTTATCGCAATAAAAAGTATCCCATGTCCCTTCCCCGGGGCTCAAATTATCTCTATACCAAATTTCATTTAAATCGGTTCAGTAGCTTAGGCGCGACAGCGTATATATTCCGTATATGTACTCCAAAATTATTCCCGCACTTCGGTGCCCCCTCAACGCGTTACCTGCTGTAGGTACCCATTATCCTATTTTAATTCTAAGTTAATTTTTCTTGGACCGCACGTTTGAATCGCGCAGTTAAAGGTCTTCCTGGTCCGCGACCGCACTTTACCTATTTCATAGATTCTCCCGGTGCCCCGCTCACCTCACCGCGTTTCCCGCTGCGCTGCGGTGCGGCGGTTTTATTTTTCTACTACTACTTACATTTTTAAACTCGTGATATCTTTCGAATGGAATGTCCGAATTGAATGATTTAAAAAGTTATATGAAGGCATTGAAGCAGTTTTGAATAAGAAGTAATTTATTTTGATAAGGATTAATACCAAGATACAAATAAAGAGCCTTTTCTAGCGGCGGCATCAAAAATTAAATTTTTAAAATAAAAGATCACTTATTGTGGCATAACTATAATAGTTAGACATATGCTCTCGCAGACTTTTTTGTAGATCTAAATGAGACCTACAAACCCGCAATACATTATTTTGTTCTAGTGTCAATAGTTTTTGCAGCGCACGCAAAAATAGGTTTTCGATTTCACACCTTGGGTTGCAAAATAGCAATTTTCTTACGGATCCCTAATTTTTTTGGAAATAAAATATAGCCTATAGCCTTCCTCGATAAATGGACTATCCAAAACTGAAAGAATTTTTCAAATCGGACCAGTAGTTGCTGAGATTAGCGCGTTCAAACAAACAAACAAACAAACAAACAAACTCTGCAGCTTTATAATATTAGTATAGATACTGTGACTAATGAAAGATGCGAGAGCGGCCCGCGCCGTCATAACGCCTACTATTATACTTAGGTACCTACATTACATACGTAATGACGGACACGGTGCCACCCCGCGGCCGCGGCCGTTGACACTTGCCGTGATTTATTTACACTCAATCATCACTTCACGGTGCTAATGGCGGACACAACAGTTATTTATCCGTTAAATAAATCCGAGTGCCGTGTACCATATAATAATATGTGTACGCATGGGCAAACAACTATAATACACACAGGTATATGTATAGATACCTACTATAGAGCTAGAGCTACACATACTAATGGAGCTTGTGAGTACGTACTCGTAAGAACGGGAAGTCATTTTACCTTCACTCAACTCTACCACGCAAGATAACAATTACACAAAGCTCAGCAAATGTTTCTTCTCAGTTACTTTTTCCGCAATATAATAGAGCTTTTTAATTAGCGAAAGCTTTAACTTCATGCTTATTACATCCGATTGGATTAAGTTTAGCTACAGCCACGGCCAGAGTGTTATTTTTATTTATTTTTATTTTATTCTCTTCGGAAAACTAACAGCTAGTTAACAAAAAGTATACTTATAAACTATTAAACTTATGGCTATTTATAAGTTTTCACATATATGTACTGTATATATAACATAATTGCCGGACGCGTACAGAATTAGGTAATTTTTTTTTTTTTTTTTTTTTAATATTAATATATACTTAAAAAAAAAACAAATTAAACTAAAAATGTTAATTTACAAAATAGGTTCAGGAAGGTAAGTAAAAATAAAATATTTAATTTGAAACAATATTACAAATTGAAAAAACGATTGTTTAAGAGTCTCTTCATTTGAAACGCAGATGCGTTAAAGAGATCTAAATCCATTTCTTTAGCCAATGCATTATAACACCTACACGCTCTTATTAGGTAACTGTTCTGCCTGTAGTTACTTTTTACTACGGGAGTGTAAATGAGGTTGGGTTTTCTAAATGAAGCCGCGGGGGTATATAGGCCAATTTTGCCGAGCAGCTCAGGACAATCGATCGAACCATTCGCTATACTGACAAGATAAGCTAAGTCTGCCACACGTCGCCTTTCCTGTAGTGGTAGTAAATGAAATTTTTTGCAACGGGAATTATAATTACTTATATAAGTTTTGGAACGAAATTGTAAAAAGCGGAGAAAACGTTTCTGGATACCTTCAATGCGATTAATGTAGATGTCATAGCATGGGTTCCAAACCTGAGAAGCATACTCCAGGTGGCTACGTACGTACGCGCAGTACAAGATTTTGAACGTTTTTATAGATTGAAACTCAGAGGACATTCGTAAAACAAAGCCTAATGCTTTCGAAGCTTTATTAATTATGGTGTTCACGTGCTTATCAAACAAAAGTTTTGAGTCAAAAACGACTCCTAGATCAGTGACACTAGAGACAGAATTTAATGATACATTTTTTAACTGATAGTTAGTAATTATGGGTTTAGACTTTCGTGTAAAAGAGCAAACATAACATTTGGATACATTTAAATCTAATTTATTATCAACACAATAATTTTGAAACCGCTCTAAATCATCTTGAAGATGCGACGTATCTTCAACGGTTTTAATCGGGCAAATAATTTTCATATCATCCGCGTAAAGAAGAATTTTAGAATGGTGAAAGCAGTGCGATATATCATAAATAAATAAAATAAAAAGGAGTGGCCCTAACAAGGATCCTTGAGGAATTCCTGAAGGGATACTCATGGGAACAGACGTAGACAGACGTTGTTCAAAGCTCTGTCAGTCAGTGGAAGGTAAGGGCGGGTGTTGCAGAGTACGAGTAGAGGAGGCTAGCTGGTAGATCCCTATATCTTATTATTCTCTTTGCTGGTGGATGCGCTGGATGCGGCGGCCTGCCGCCTACACAAACAAGTGATCACACCACGCATGTGTAGTAGTGTGCAGCAAAGGGCACATAACTGTGAAGTGCGCCGCGGAATGTTGCGAAAACAGCAATGTTGCGCCAATAATGTCAACTAACTGCAGGTCGCGCCGCCTCGCACACGCGCATCGGGTCGCATGGCGCTGTGCCCAGCCTCGGACACAGTATTGACACTAAACACAATCTGTTCTGTTTCAATATCCTATGTATCCACAGTAGGTCCGAGTGTGAGGTGTCCCGTGGGTCACCACATATATTATGGCTGTCTCTCTGTGGTGTCGCGCGCTCACTCGTTTTGAGGGGCGCGGGTGTTTTCGGAGTTTTCTTTGGGGGATGCCTAAATTCCAGACAACCTCAATAAACAAAGTGAAGCAGACGTCAGATAGAATTGAGATATGGCGGGTGAACCAGCGGCAATACAACTATAAACCACCCTCACTGAATTGGGGAAGTCTTAGTCTAGTAGAACATTTCGTTACTTCAACACTCTGGTTCTCCAGACAGTCAGCTGATAGCTGGCTCAGTAGTTGAGTTGGGGGCAGCCAGCCTGCCGACAACCCTTTGTTAACAATGGTGATGATGACACTGATATCACCTGAATGTAGAACGGAGAGACCGCGTCCTAGTGATTGCCATCAATGATGCAACATCATCCGCGCGCGTCGCTTTCTTAGCGTCTTCTTATGTTAGGCAACTGTATTGTACGAACGTATTCAATGTTGCTTTCAAAAGCAATTCTCGTTTGGAAAGCTTTGTCTGTATTGATGGAGCTTTTCAAGTAAAGTTCAAACGTTGTAATTACATTGTACATTATCATGTATGAGAAGCTTCTGCCCTCTTACCGGCGCCAGCACTGTGTCGGATAAGCCGCCATTGAAGGTCGCACTAATATTATAAATCGGAAAGTTTATGAGTGAATGTGTATGTTTGTGACTTCTTCATACTGAAACAGATTTCAATGAAACTAAGAATGGGATTGCTTATATTCTGGTTTTACATAAAGTGGCGCATCGCACATAGGCTTATCTATCCCGAAAAAATGTAGAGAAACGAGAAAATCGTGGGTGCAACCGCGGGGCGCAACTAGTGTTTGATGTTTCATAATTTTGCTATTCCATTGGTAGTTTTCGTGCAAGTTGAAGGGAAGTTTAGGTACGGATTGAGGCTCAAACTATGTTTCAAATAATCAGTTAAGTAAAATCAATAATTCCATAAATACTCGTCGCTCAGTGTTGCGACATGATCAGCAGTGATTAGGCTGCGATTGATTAACGACTAGGTACATAAGTTAGATACGGTGTCCACTGCATCTGTAGTCCACGCATCACGAGTCACGAGAGACATACGCAGCTCCATTACCGGATGGTGGAGTCGTTTCGGTGATTACTGATCACTTAGTGTACCGACAACGAGTGTAATTATCTCACAGTGTGTTGCAGAGTAACTCTTTCAATTTGCACTGTAATAACACTGTAACTAAACACTATACTGTCTTATACCAATAATATTATGTCGCATTGTCTTGCTTTGGTGCTACTATTTGTTCATAACTGGCAGCTAATCGATTCTGAGGCGGTGCCGCTAGGAAATTGAGCTTCCTAAATAACTCTCATATAGTGACCGCTTTGATAGGACTCATTAACGCATACCAAGTAACAGCAATACAACGAAACACTCGCACACTTTTAAAGTCAGTTGCATTGGGGGGCGATTCGATTGGGCGCGACAAGGCCACTGGGCCCGCGGCCCGTCGCAGCCGCCGTGACGGCAATACTTAGCTATCCTAAGTGGCTAAAACCGAGGTACAGTGTGCGTGGTGCCGTTTCTGAGCTCGATTATTCATAGCTCTTCTGTGTTATTTTATTACTTGCTAATCAACTTTTTATTTCTATAAATAAATACAATCTATGTAATGCATTGTACGAGCAGTTGACGGAACACCTCATCCCCTCTAGACGCTTTATCCTCCACGACGAAGTGTAGTAACGAACTATGATGCTGCATTTAATGATTTCCTGTAAGTAGGCAGTCGTTAGGTCATCTTGTTTCCAGTGAAATCTAATATCTCAGCGCAGTGCATTGCCGCCCAGGATTATGAAGTGTTTATATTTAAAATCCTGGGTACATATATTTAATTAGTAGGATATCACATCTTGATTTTTATGGGCAAGCGTGACTCCTAGGCTTAACTTTATGCGTCTCGTCTCTCTCGTCCCTCAGTCGCATAAAACAGTAAGCAGGTACCTAAAGTCTGATGGAAAAGCTAATCACACGTCAATGTGCCGCCAAACAGCCTACGTCATTTGTAAATGAATCACTTATTCTAAGTTACCCAGTGTTACCACTGGGGGATGGTTAAATTTTCCTAAAGAGTTGTAGTGGCAGTTTTAGTGGAGGCCGTAGGGAATAAAGTATAACCGTCATCGAACAGTCGATGTAAGCTAGCAGCTTGTTAGTTGATAGCAGATCGTCCGTTGGAAGTGGATGCGAAAGTCCAATGAGCCGGCAAGGTGAGTGCAGCGACGCGGCTCGACCACTAACTACTAACTATATAAATATATAGCTAATACCTATTGTGCACATTTCACGGGTCGCCAGTCCCTCCTCGTGACTCGTGAACAAACTCCCCCGCTCCTGCACTCCGTCCTTCCTCTGCCAGCATGGTTTTGTCGCATCACTCGATTTGATGGATTGATGACTCAGAGTTGCGAAATCAACACTACCGGACACTACAGTATTGTTTTTGCGATGCCTTACAATAAGTACATATTCTAATTATAATCGCTGACAGTGTCCTTTACAAAATTGCGCTGAGAACTGTTTTAACTGTTTCTTTCCTTAACTTGCTTGTTTACAATGTCATTGTTCTACTTTTAGACTTTTAATTGTTTGAATTATGTATAAGTATTATCACGAGGGATCAGCGCTCACTGCAGGTGGAGGAGTTGCGGGAGGTGGCGCGGGAGCGCGGGACAGACCGAAGTGGCGTCTTTTGTTATCGGAGATCAACACTCACTTTGGGTCGTCCATCACAGTTAGTTTATACTCTATCCTCAAAAAGGTTTCATCGCAGTAGTACTTGAAAGAATTACGCGGTTAATAAAATAAACTTGACGTGTTTGAAATAATGTTCATCAGAATATTCAGCATAGATACAATAAGGTGCTCGACATGTAGCCCGTCTTTATATCTGGTACATTTATTAATTATTTATGTAACCTTTTTATAGTTCAATTTAATTAAAACTGATTTCAAATTAACACCATTATTGGGCAGTGAACGGAAATAATACCGTTTTACCGTAATTGAGTTATTTCACCCATTTCCTTACAGACGCAGCTCTCGCGCACCGCATCCAGCACGCTACGAGTATCAACTCGGAACAAATAAGACTATCAACAGCCACAAGTAAAATATAATTTAGCCGTAGTTTTCCCAACAGTACCTACTGAGAGCACGGGCCGGGCCCGCGGTCAGGGCCTGCTTCTACAACTGGTCTTACAGTTACTAGGACAGGTCCCCCGGCTCGCTCTACACTGAACCGTGTTCTAATGTCGTAGTGTATGTACAGAAGTAGGCACCAATCACTGGATGCACTCGTTTGTGGCTGCATGTAGGGACAGAACCTCGGGGTTCGGACCGCACATGTTGTAGTGCCATATTATTATTTGAGTGTCTACTGACTACTGACCAAGTTACTGGGACAAGCTTAACTGCCGCTACCAATTGGGTTACATAATAAACATAAGTCTGTATAATAGAAACATAAGAAAACTGGCTTACAATGAGTTTGTCAAAGTTCGAAAGTGCGAACAGTTCCATAGATCCATCAATGCATTGTTGACGCAGCACGCGCCGCCCGCCGCGCCGGCTGCCCCCCGGCCGGCGGGTGCTCGTGTGGTGTCCCTGCTCCGCCGGTTCATCACCTCCTCGAGCTGGCCGCCTTGTCTCCAGCTAGTTAGCGTCGCGTGGCTGGCTGTGGACACGCGACATGCTCGTGAGTTCATTGGCCAATGTCTGCAACATCTTGTTTCAATTACTTTATACTCGGCCTCTACTTCAATACCTTCTGCCTAACAAACTTACAGATTTCGGAAAGACACTTCGTCGGCTCTGAGCACAGGTTTCTTTGCATTGCATATTATCAGAATAATTTCAAATGTAATGTTGGTAGTTAGAGCGCCGCTTGCGACGTGGCGTAACCGATAATTGTGACAATCTGAGCACACAGCACATCATTGCTCGATGCTACATTTGACAACAGCACGATGCTAAAGGTCGTATTCGCCGCGCTTTGTGTGCGAGAGCTGCCGCCTGCAATAATTTGGTATCATCGACCTGATCTGATGATGCAGCCGGAAGGTGGGTAGGGGATCTCTGCAGTGGCTACTAGTAAACCCCTCGTGTTTGGGTTCATATGATTCGTCTTGATGAGTCCAATAGATAAAACTTGGTGACGAGGGTCTGATGATGCAACCGGAAGGTGGGTAGGGATCTCTGCAGACATTGATAGTAAATCCCTCAAGCTTGGGCTCATATGATTCCTTTGAGTCCGATAGATTGGACTTGGTAACAAAAAACTAAAAAAAAAATGATAGTTTAATAAACCTAAAAAAAAAAAAAACACTTACACTTAAAACGCACTGAAAAATATAAAATAATTAAAATAACTTGTATTAGTTACGATATAATGGTTAATTCAAAAAGTGTGGAGCACTTTTGGTTGTGCGCTTTTTTAAACTATTTTTATTTTCTTTTACTAGATACTCTTTTACTCTTTTTATAGCAAACAACAGCGCTACAATGTTATCTAAAACCGCACCGAATACATTTGAATGCTTTATAATTTGAGCAAACCTTGTTTAACGTAATGCAATATACAAACCTCATCGACCTGATCTGATGATGCAGCCGGAAGGTGGGTAGGGGATCTCTGCAGTGGCTACTAGTAAACCCCTCGTGTTTGGGTTCATATGATTCGTCTTGATGAGTCCAATAGATAAAACTTGGTGACGAGGGTCTGATGATGCAACCGGAAGGTGGGTAGGGATCTCTGCAGACATTGATAGTAAATCCCTCAAGCTTGGGCTCATATGATTCCTTTGAGTCCGATAGATTGGACTTGGTAACAAAAAACTAAAAAAAAAATGATAGTTTAATAAAACTAAAAAAAAAAAAACACTTACACTTAAAACGCACTGAAAAATATAAAATAATTAAAATAACTTGTATTAGTTACGATATAATGGTTAATTCAAAAAGTGTGGAGCACTTTTGGTTGTGCGCTTTTTTAAACTATTTTTATTTTCTTTTACTAGATACTCTTTTACTTTTTTTATAGCAAACAACAGCGCTACAATGTTATCTAAAACCGCACCGAATACATTTGAATGCTTTATAATTTGAGCAAACCTTGTTTAACGTAATGCAATATACAAACCTGGCCGAATTCGCTTGACATCCCGAGTTTCTCGAACCTTCTCAAAGCCAAAGATGATCCCTCACCAGACCTGTTATGAAACCATCAATTAACGAGCGCTAGGGGAGTGCATGCACAAGGGTTGTTGCTGAGTGCTCTCGGGTGAGAGGATTGCACAGTGAACTGTCTCATAGGTATTTTAATTACTTGTTGCTGTTGCTATCAGCGGCGCGGCTCGCTTCCGTCGGAAGCGGCTCTTTGTAGAGGACTAATACAGCGGAGCGTCGCCAAACAGAGCTATCACTGATAAGATCGCATTATTAGCGGTAGTGGCGCATTTAGCACATACAAACAACTTGCTGCTCAGTGTTTGACGATGTATAGGTCATTATATTAAGTAACGTGTACACACTGGAACCTGTCGTGCACTAGGGTCCCTGCTGATATGATGATGGAATACTAGTTGATGTGACCGCTCGGAGCGAGCCGGTGTCGGCGGTGTGCGGCGCGCTCGGCGGCGGCGGCGCGTGCCACCGTTATGTAAGCACTAACCGCCACTTAGCCGGTAATGGGACATTCGTACCGATTACACAGCAATCTTCCATTCCGTTTCAGTGAGTAGGCTCGTTTGGTAACGTGCCTCGAAGCTAATTATAGCTCACCTATTACTTACCAGCTACTATAGCTGCTAGCGGTGACGCGGATGTGTGTGAAGGTCTCGCTGTCGAACAAAACATGTTGACATTATCAATTTTGATGCTTTATGAATTTCGCAAGTCATCGAGTTGACCCCGAGCACCCGCAATCAAGAGACGCAGATTCCTATTGCTTGACGGCTTCGCTCACCGTACCTTATGCTAATGCTTAATCTCAAAGACTCTCGGAAATATGATCTTCTATATTATTATCCATGTTAAATTTCCGACTTCTGTCATAAATGTAAAAAACTAACAAATAAATGTAGTGTACGTAGTGGGTAGGACTCTTGCAGAGACCGCTTGGAGATACACCACATCTTTGCCAGGTATTCAAGCGCCAACTATAAGTGTGCAAACATTAGTACTGTGTTATTATGACAAGGCATAGATATATAAACTAAAAGCTAAACATATCTAAAATCTCGAGGAGACGAGCGCAGTGCATCGCCGCGCAGGATTTTTAGACTGTTGTAGTTCAATGTCATAGTGTTAGCTATCAAGCGAGCGACTTGCTCGTCTCGCCACCAAGTTGCATGTTGAATTCGACACGGTGGTGACTCAAGCGGCTCCCGAGAGTGGTGGCACCAACATCGGTCCGCGATCGACGGCCGCCTGCCGGATCCGCTCGCGGCCGCGACCGTCTCACCAGCACGGTAACTGGATAACCTGGGGGGTGTTGGCATGTTGCGTGATACGGACGGTATGTCGACATGGCTGTACTATATATATGTATAACTGATCATCTGGTACTATGAGTAGGTAGGTAAGGTACCAGCTACGAGTAGATAACAAATAACCAATGCTGACTCAACGCGCTGACTATGTCTTAAATACCTAATTAAAGAATGCCTACAGTTAAATGACACAACTATTTTAATGAATAGAGATTAGAATATAAAACACGTCATTTTGTTTATCCAAAATACGAATAAAAAAATTCACGAAAGAATAATCTAATCCGCGTCGCGTACGGAGCAGTGCGTGACGCAGCCGACTAGCAACGCAAAACAATAATGAAGTTTTTAGAGTTTTGTGACAGTATTTTAAAATTGTGTTTGTTAATTTCAGGTTTTATCGCATCGCGCTGTAATGAGCACTGATTAAAAAGTCGTTAATGAGTTTAGCAGCGCCTGATTCGAACCGCAAATAGTCCGCCGCGTCGCGCGGCGGCACGTGACGCGGCGGAAACACAGCCTGTATTCAATCATCTCGAGTGGTTGGCGGCACTCGCGCCGCTCCACATTACCGTACATCCGCACCGCACGCACACCCGGACTGGGCGCGCGGCTATTTACAGGTTAGGTGACAGTGAGTGCGAGCGAGTTATTGAACTCTATCGAAGCGCACTCTATTATTAGTTGAGTGTGCTATATAGGTCGCGGGTGGGCGTGGACGCGCCGCCGCGGACGCAGAGGGTTGGCAGACGCTCTGTTTACTCCGCCACTCGTAATACTCGTATAATGTAGTATTTTGCGCTCGATCTTTGGATAACTTCATTATAATCTTGGAACCAATGTGCTGTAAAACATTTTCTGTTTATAAATAGGTAATCCCAGCTATTCACTATGTTTATAGGTGTCGGTTCGCTACGTTCTTGACATTGCTCTTGCTCTGGCAGATATCGAACAGTAGTATGTATAAGAAAGCTTTCAACAATCTTATAGCTGTACGGTTGTGAGCTTGTGCTCAATCCAGGGTGTGACATGGCGTCACCATGCAGCACCACACGGTCAGCATCACACGCGACACGGAGTGCCGGTGCAGCGCGGGAGTGTAGTGCGCCCGCCGGCACTGTCGTGAGTAGTTTGGGCATTGCGCGCGCTACATCAGTATGTAGGGCGCGTACTGCGTTACTGCACATTGCATTTCGGAGGTCAGTAATCCGCCTTCACTCTCAAGCAGGGCTCGGAGCCTTGTATTGTTACGGGAAATAATTTCGTAGTGATCTTGTAAGCCAAGCCAGACGGCAGACGATGTGTGCGGTGTCGCCGCCGCCAGGGGACGGGCTGCTGAAATGTGCGCCTGTGTGAGGTCGTTCTACTCTGTTGTCCAGCCGCCCCCGCCCCAGGCGGCGCTGCCGGCGGGAGCTAGCACTAGGCACCTCTCACACACGTGTCTCGTCGGTGGCCGGTCCAGTAGATCACCTTCACTGCAGCCGCTTCAAATGTAACAACAGTCTGGCCGCTCGTGTTTCCTAGTTAACCTACTGTTACATTACAACTCAACAAGATACAATTTATTAGTTACATCAATTAGCTTTTTATCAATACCATGCTTAAAAATCTAAATTCAATTGTTGTTACTTGTTAAACGATTACATTATACATCACGTAGCTCGTAGCTACCTGCCCAGGCTCAGATAAGCATCAATAAGGGGTCACAGAGTTTTTTTCGATAGCAGTAGATGTCATCCAAGCAACCAATGGTACTCGTAGGTACGTAAGTATGTATTGTATAGGGAACAACCGCGTAGGTATCCAAGTGATTGGAGCCCGCCACGCCGCGCACGTCCGTCCGATCCTCGAAGAGTTTTCATTTAATAAATAACTAGGCTGTAAAAGAACATCAAGGCACTAAAAATTACGATCCGGCTCGCTGTAGCTGATAAAGCTAGTCGAGGCTCAGCGCTCGGTGAGACACTCCGTCCCCCCGCCCCGTGCACAGCTTGTCTACACGAGATTACTAGCAGTCAAGATACCGTTTCTCAACACAACTCTTTTGTGAGTCATGACAGTTCAGAAAATATGTAGGTAAAGGCATACCTACTGAAGTACGTATTACTTCGGTGATATATGGTGTTACTGTTGATATTTCTGCGGTAGTTGATGAAGATTATCGTATTGTATCATATTAGAGCCAAGTATAGGTATTAGATCGTAGTACTAGGCCAAGGATACTGGTTGTAAACACGCGCTGCGAACGGATCGGTCCCAGTCAACCGGCATCGGCAGCGCCGGCCGACGTGATGGGCTGACGAGAGACGATGCGCAGCGGCGCGCTCCACGGGTAGCAGCTGACGTCACTAGTATGTTACCCAGCTCGAGTTACCCTTTCTAACAAGCCTGCCGTTGTCTGATTGTGGCAACATACATGGATACAATACAAAACATATCTATACTAAGACATGTGCACACTTCCACGCTACACCGAACTCGTTAGCTCCGCACTCAGCTCAACGTCCTTTTGTCCATTATTCATTTGCTGGCTCAACCGACAGCAACACAGAACGCTTGCGTTTCTGGTTGGCACAGCATAAGAGTTGCTGTTAGTGTAGACTCTATGCGCCTCTCATGTCCGCAGCACGCGCCTACCCAAGAACTATAACGGCGATGGTAAATCTTCCAGAGCTCTTTCGGTTGAGTCACTAGTGCAGACTTGCTGACACATCTATAGCTCACTGTATAGAGTGTGTAGCACACAGTTCATCGCTTGACCAGTCCGGTCGGCGTGTCCTTCCTCGAGCGCGCGACAGTCGCCGTCGCCACTCCGCTCGCCAGTGATAGTTGCCGTACAGATTATGACATTGAGTAGTCGATTGCTCCGATAACGTCCACCGCTAGACACAGGAGGCCTCCCCCGCAGTAGTGCACTGTACTAGAAGGTAAGCGCTTTAAACCGCATCCAACGGTAATACGTGTGCGCGCAACTTCCCGCACGCTGCCCTTGTGCTGTTGTGCGTGACCTCCGTCCAAATATTTATTTAAGACTAGCTGTTACCCGCGGTTTCACCCGCGTGGGCTACAGTTTATCGCGATAAAAAGTATCCTATGTCCTTCCCCAGGGCTCAAACTATCCCTATACCAAATTTCGTTTAAATCGGTTCAGTAGTTTAGGCGCGAAAGCGTTTATATTCCGTATACTCCAAAATTATTCCCGCACTTCGGTGCCCCCTCACCGCGTTATCTGCTGTATCCATTATCCTATTTTAATTCTAAGTTTATATTTTTCGGACCGCGCGTTTGAACCGCGCAGCTAAAGGTCTTCCTGGTCCGCGACCGCACTTTAGCTATTTCATAGATTCTCTCTCCCGCCTCCCGCCTTCGGTGCCCCCCTCACCTCACCGCGTTTCCCGCTGCGCTGCGGTACGGCGCGCGGCGAGTTTATTTTTCGATTAGTTTGACATTTTTTAATTTCGTAATATCTTTCGAACAGAATGTCCCATTTGAACAATTCAAAAAGTAATCTACAGCTATTGGAACAATCTTGAATACGAAATGTGATAAGGATTTATATAAAAGTATGGAAAACACGGTCCGATTTTAGTCGGCCTTTTTATCAACTTTTAAAATATAAAAATGTAGGTATAGTATGTTATCCTTAAGAGATAAACATATGCCATCGCGGACTTTTTTGTAGACCTGTATAAGATACACAATTCCACAGTACATCATTTTGTTATATCTCAAAGGGTTTAGGCAGCGTTTTCGTTGAAAGCTTCCAGGCGGCTTATCTTTTTCCGACCTCTCCAACAAATATCGTTATATTTTAGCCAACACAACAAACAAATTATATCCTAAAACCTTCCTCGAGAACCACTCGATCTATTGGTGAAAACAGCATGAAAATCGGTGCAGTAGTTTTTGAGTTTATCGCGAACAGACAGACAGACAGACAGACGCGGCGCGGAGGACTTGGTTTTATAATAAGTAGTGATAGTGATTTACATTAATTTAATGAAGCACTCCTTCCGAATAATAATTGAATTGAATCGATCACCTCAATGTATATTTTAAGCCAACAACTATTATAAAGGACATAACTAAAGTATAGGCACATCTCTCACTAAATTGTTATTAAAATGAACATGATTAGCTGAATAACTTATCATAATAACTATTATAATATACGTAAGCTCATTAGAGTTGCACAACCATTTTGCTCACAATGGCGTACCATCTTACAATAGACCTCTACTCGTAAATAGTGTCGTCGTGAGCTGTATTTTCCAACTCGTCAACTTGCATTCGATTGACAGCTAGCTAGGCGGGCTGGCTGTGCGCGGCTCCGCGATTGATTTGTAGTTTGTAGCAGAAGCGCGAATAAAAACATTCAGGAAAAAAGCCTAACTACCTCACTTTACCTCAGTGAGTAGGTACCTACATACATACAATCGAAGTGAATGCGACTCGGTCGAAACGTCGACGATGTTAGTCAGAATGGTAATTTATATGTAGTTGATAATAATGTGCACGCGAACAGAACCGAGTCTATTTTTAAAACACTTTTTTCATTAAATATGTGCAAAGGTCAACCGAGTGGCAACAACAACCAGCGCTGTGACTGTTTCCTTAATCGTACAAGTATTCAGGATGGAATCACGATTGGGAAAATTGTGATGCGAAGTGGTGTGGGTTACCGAGACAGCATTGTGCGCGCAACGGGGTCAAGGCGCGGGCGCACCGCGGCCGCTGCACCGCGCGCGCCTGCAGCGGCGCCTGCCGCCCTGCTTGCCTTGTCGGGCCTGGCGGGCGGTGGTGAACTCTCAAATGAATGCAGTTTCAAACCCGAACAAAGGCATAGTCCGAAGCGAGTGTAGATACTACCGCTATGTGATAACGTGCACAAAGCGCAATAGTAGGTAACGATTAGCTAACGGTATCGAGTTTCTCCGGCGCGCGGGCGCAGGCGGCTGGCTGCGACTCCTGCGAGCTTCGGCGGCAGCCGCCCGTCCTGCGGCGCTGCCTGCCGCGGGGCGGCGCGGGGCGGCGGGGGCGGTCAAGGCCGCCAGCGCACGCGGCGCCGCCGACTCAGTCCGTCCCGCGCTCTGCCACCGTGCGCTCGTGTCGCAAGCCCCGCAGTGTCAGTGTGTGTAGTACAGTTACGGCTCGACATCGGCTCGCCAGGTCGTCGACCGCGCGAGCATGAGCGCGCTCGCCTCGTCTCCCCGCGCACCACTCCCGGCTCCGACCAGCCGCTGACAGACAAGGTGAGCCAACCGGAACCCACCCCCGCCGTCGTCCGCCGCGTCCCGAGGAACACGTTCCCGCGAGCGTTAGCGGAACTGATCCAACCACATACTGGTTCCCGCCGCCGAACGTTCCGATTCGAGACGCCGACAGGCGCCCGGTGCCGTTCCGATGCTAAACCTTAATTACTTTTTTCGGCGAAACTGGAATGGTCCGAGTAAATTGAATAAGGTCGTCTATTTCGGGTTTGTTTTCGCATCTCGTGGAACAGTTAGGTTTAGAGCGATCCTCCGATAGAGAGATGCGCGGAGGAATGCGGTCGGGCGAGGCAGCGCCGCCGCAGCCCGCTCGCCCGCCGGATCTCGGCACGTTAGCATTAGTTAGCAACGATGACGCTCTGTATTCTCTCCCTAAACATTGTGCACTAGCCGAGGCTGGCGTTGTGTGGACGTTGCATGAGGCGCGGGAGGGCTCGCCTGTTCTATGTATAGTGTATACATGTACACCGCGAGACGTGGGATGAGGCAGGGCCGCCGCAGGGGTCGGGCTTGCATTGAGCGGCGCAGTTTATGTAAGCTGCGCCAGAGACAATGGCCGCAAGATGAGATCCATAACAGCATCGGTAACGAGATGGCTGATCTCAGTGTTGATGTAATTATGAGCACAGCAATGTTTTGATCTACTATAGGCCAGATTAGAAAGTTCATCAAATTTTGTAACACATTCGGAGGAATTTAAAAGAGGTAAGTAGCTAGCTATGCCACGAAATTAATGACTTCTCATATAGGTACCTAATGTTTTCGCGTGGACGCTTCTGTTAATGTGGATGAATATATTGATAATAATATGAAATTCAGCTATATATCGTATATTCTAGTGAAATGATAAGTAAACCATGTCGGAACAAGGCGAGCTTTCAAACGTTGCATCCTCCCGGGCGCGGGACAGAGGAAGCCCCGCGCGCTGAGTGTTGAAACGAAACCAAGCACAAGCCCACACCCCCCTACAAACGGTCATTATTGTTTACCGCAAACGTAATGTCACTTTCGGTTTGGTTAATTATAGCCATTAAATAATTAATTTGCAATTAGACACGATTCAGATTAAATCAAAACTACTGCAACCCAATGTTGGATAATTATAATGCGCGCATAATGTTTGTACATTCACATGAATAACTATGACGTATCATTACCGCGGAACGTACGACTGTAAGGCGTGTTGTCAAATATGTACCTAGTGGCCTTTGAAGATATCTGCGCTCGTTCGCGAAAGTGCCCTCGCTAAAGAATCGTTTGAAGGAGTTGCACAACCTCTCTCGAGCGCCGCCGCAGCCTCCTCTATATGGCTAGCTGTATTCATGTGTATCTGAACGTTCCCCAAGGAGACGTACGCTTCTATAACGCCCGAAAATAAGAATCGATCCTGATCCGTTATCCGCGGTTTTGGATCGATATGTCAAGTCATTTCAGTGGTAATATGTCAAGCCCTAGTATTAAAATGATATATTATGACATGACATATCGATCCAAAACCGCGGTTAATAACGGATAAGGATCGATTAACTATTAATTTCGGGCATAAGTAACTAAACATCGTAAACCAGTTAGATTTATTATGTACGCTTTTCCATTTACAGCCAAATCCACACTCAATGAGTCAATATTATACCAGATGCTTGTTATAACGATGAAATATTAATAGATATGGGAAGATTACTTCTATCGTATAGAATTAAGGTTAATATATTCTAAACCTAGTGTTTTTATGCCAGAGGCCCGTTTAACTTGATGTTGATGTTAGCAAAATGAAACCCACTCGATCTCTAAGTTTTCTGGAGAATTTGCAAACGCCGGCATCACAAATACTACGAAATATAGAGGTATTGAAGGCAGCAGGGTTCAGTTTGGCCGTCCAAGTAAGGCTAGAAACATGACGCAAAACAAGAGTTTTCCGTACACGGTAGGTACATTCGATGAAAAAACGGAACCCTTATATTATGTCAACGATAGAAGTTACCTTCCCTTAGCTGTTAGGTATTTCCTATCATACTATTGTATATATTAGACCCGTTGATGTTTCTGTCTTCTGTTAATTCAATCACTTGCAGTGACTGAAAAACCATCCAGTGAACTGTGCACAGTAATTCAGTAGTTTAGACACGAATATACCGACTCGCTTCGGGAGACTTACAGAATACAAAGAGCCATAAACTACATAAATACACATTCCCTGTTGGCATTACCAGCGATGGCGCAGCACCCACTTCCTTATGCGGCATTGCATCGCTCCGAGCAAAGTTCACGGAATATATTATATTGAAAGGTTGTTTCTTATTGGAGATGTATTCATATTGACAGAACGCGCACCGCTATGAGCTTTCTTGGAGTGTGCAATGAAACATTGTTTCACAAGGAGCATGACTGTTGCCAAGTTACTGCGCGTTCCACGGTCATGTTTGAAGGTTCGTTTTTTCACAAATTATACAAGAATGAAAATTGTTACAAAAATTAACGAATTTAAAAAAAAAAGAAAAATTAAAAGGTGAGGAAGACTATATTCTTGAACATTTTACTTTTGTTTACCATATAAACTCGTTTAGCTACTTTTAAAGTTACTTACCAAAAAGAAATAGGTGTTAGGTACGTCACACGTGGCATCAACAACATATGCGATACAAAAAAATAATATGATAAAGGTAAATTTAAAAATTACTCTTTCTTAAGTACTACCAAAAATGTCATGAAACAAGCGAGCGCAAAGGAATTACCTACCTAAGATAAAAATTTCAATAAGTATTTAGTAAATTAAACATAGCGTTACAAATATTAAAACACATGATTAGAGAAAACATATCATATTTTTATTTTATTTATTTAGGTAATCCAACATATTATCTACATATAAAACCGTTGTTGTTAATTATTTTTATGACGAAGTTTCATTTGTCGCCTACTTGTGCACCAGCGTCGCTCGGTGAGACGTGACGGCTCTAAATATAATTGAATCAACAACAATGTGCAGTGTGCATGACATTGTCTCTCTTACATGTGTTTTATGCTCATACACATTTCTTATCTTATCTTAAAACACTGCAGTACATTTCTATTAACTTAGCTCAAGATATATTAGCATAGCTCGAAACAGAATAAAATATACATTGTTTGATTGTTGGAGTTGGATGTAATGTAATGTCTCAGAAGAAGAGTTTTAATCATCATTAAACAAGACGACCGTTTCCATTTCTTAGGTAGCTGTTAAGACGAGGAATTGGCAATATTGGCTGCAGGGATCTCCTTTTTTCTCAGCAATTACAAAACATACAGAGCTAATATTTATGTACATAAAAGACCATGTTTTTGATATCAAATTGTCAGAAGGATAACACGATTGGTTAACTTTCATAGCAGAGAAACAATGATCGAAAACTGCCCTCTAAAAAAATATATTTTCATTTTACAGGCATACAAAACCGATTTAAGAGCTGATTTTTTTTTGTATGGTATATATACATATTCTTCAAAGAACTACAGGTTTAGTTCTATAAAATTAACGATAGTTTTCATTTTAAACGAAAAAAACCTTTTTTTGACGCATACGACCTTACGGCATTAGTCAGCTCGCTTGCGTTTTTGTATAGAGCTGATTTCAGATTCATTGTTTATCACGGCGTCCTCTTAACCTCCATAATCGGTATTCGTTTCAGCTCATATAGGATCAAATATCAACTTTACTCACTGAAGATTCGAAGAACATTCCAAAAGATCCGTTACGTCATCATACAGACAGAACCCTAGAAGAAGTAAAAGAAAAACTACACAATACTCGTATGAATGTGAAACTTAAACAAATACAGTTTCGGTGTCACCCGTCGGCATCACATCAGTAACGGATTCCATTTCAACAGCCGCGCTGTGTTGTGTTAGCGGAGTAGTTCCCGCGAGTTCACGTAACGTGAGCTCTGTCCATTAGCAGCCGCGGCCGCGAGTGCGCCTGCACACAACACACATCTTGCGGCGACCATCCGAGTGGACGCCGCGCGACACCGCCCACTCCGGCACAAGCGTCCAAGCAGGAAGTTGCGCAACTACGTGTTCGGGTCCATAAGTCACAGGCCCCCGTGCTCTCGGAAGCAGCGTGTATCTCTCCTCTCATTCTAATTTCTAACTGTGAAGCTTAGTCACAAAATATTGAATAGTAGGTGTACGACGTACGTACGTACAAGTATCAAGTCGTCACAACATAACGGTAAGCGTTCATCTATAACTAATGTACCTACTGTACTGTATGTGACAGAACACTCTCGAGGTACACTTGCTACTTATTATAATGTGATGTGACACAAATACTTTTTGCTCTCTAATGATGTAGGCAGACTAGGTAGGCCGGCTCGAGCACACGATGCGCTATACTCGGCGGAGGCAGGAACAGGTCGCCGCGCCGGAGCCACGCCGCTTTCCTCCGGGGAGCGCGGAGAAACCACTCTCTCTGCCTGCGACTACCTACTTTAGCGTTTCAAACGTAAGGTGCAATATTACCAATGCTGCTAAACAGAAAACTCATGTAGTTTGTTGTACAAGTTTTTGCTCTGCACCTTCCGCATGAGCTGCCCGCCGCCGCCGCCCCGGGCGGGCGCGGTCGAGTCGCGCTCCGCACCGCAAGCAAATGCGTTTTCATATTTGTATTGCTTTATATACATATTATATTGCATGTGGATCACTGTCGTAATTGATTAGTTTAGCATTTGAAGGCTAAAATTATTTGAGGCTGAACTACAAATCAATATAAGCGAAAAGATTTGATTCTTTGTTTGTTCCGGATAACTTTAATAACCATTGAACCGATCTTGGTGAAATTTGGTATGGAGATAGTTTGAACCCTGGGGAAGGACATAGGGTAGGAATACATAGCATCTTTTTATCTGTAATCAACGCAGGTGAAACCAGAGAACAGCTAGTACCTACTATACATAAATGTTAAATTCCAAATACAATCATAAATCTAAATTAAATCGTACTTACATTGAGATGACAGACTCATGTTCATATTCGTATAGTACAGTCATGTCGCCTACCTCAAGGTCCACTGATTGGTCGCTATTGTAGAGCTGCAATTGGCAGCGTCGTCTCCTCCGCCGCGGTTACAAATGCACAAGAGACGTGAAGCGAGCCCGCGGCGCTCCTCGCTACGTGTTGCCGCAGCCTCACCCGCGCCCGCTCCTACTGTGACGTCACCCCTCACCATCACAATGTCAATGTTTACCTGACTGCCTGCTGAGTCTGCTGACTGACTAGTGTCCAGTATTAGTAAAGATTATGGCATTTCTAATTGATTGTGGTGTTGATAAGACGATCGGCGCGAGTACAGTGACGTAAGATGGCGACTGCTCGCATCAGATCACACGAGAGACAATGGCTGGGAACCTCGCCGGCACTGCTATCTGAACATAATCGATTAAATAATGTATACACAGCCCCCACCGCTACTCTAAGGCCACCTCTTCACCTGCCGGCTCGCGAGTCTCACGATGCTCGCCGCTCCGCCATCTATTCTGTACCTCCGCGAAATTCACTGTCCTGTGTCAAGTCAAACAGGTACCGCGCGCTGACATTGCATTGCATGAAGGTAATAAATGCTAATTCTGCTATGCGCCGAATCGGCGGCCGGCTTTGTAAATGTCAGATATAGAACGCATTATCTTACATAGCGTTATGAAATACTATATACGTCGAACATGCTGGATTAACTTTCATAGAACCTGGAGTAGGACAGGGATTGGTGAGAATAGGATATAAGTAAAGAAATAAATAAGTAGGTTGATGTGCCGGTGTAGTGGTGCGCCCGAGCCGCGACCCGGTCGGCCATTGTGTTGTTATCTCGCATCTCCGCACGCAGCCTCCACGTTAGATAACCGCGATCCGAGATGAGGTCCCGCCGCCGCTGCGGACACGCGAGCGAGCTCGGCGGCTCGCCCACTACCAAGCTACTTGCAGCTATTCAAACCGTCTTGCAGCTTGTAAGTGCGCTGCCGGTGCATCCTCGACGGGACTGTCTCGGTCACTAACTGACTTTATTCCGTTTTGTTTAGTTCTGTTTCTATGTGATGTATATTGTATACCTTACAATGTTACGATATTTCAGTTGTTTTGCAAAAGTTACTACAGTGGCTTCCAACTGAGATATTTAGTGACCACAGCTTACACAGCTGTTGTTAAATTCATGCCTAATTTGCTATTCTCCAGTCTCCACAAACGAGAGCTTCTAAGTGTGGACATCTTTAAAAGCGTAATTTATCATTTAGACAAGCATACATCCTCAATCTCAGATCCTGCCGTCGCTGGTCACACACCACGCCAGCTAGCTTGTAAACTAAATAAAACTATTACGGCAAGCATAACAGAGATAGGTACATGATTAGTTGTTGCTCGCTACCATTCGCAGCTGACTGTCAGAATATGGGTCAGCTGAGCAGACCGGTTCGTGCGCCAGTGGGCAGTCTCCGGCGAGCGGCGCTGGAACTAATCGAGCTGTCGCAGCGGTCGACCGACAACAGAGACTAGACATGTCGTCGTTTACATACGAAACGATCACTTGTTGGCAGACGGAGCAGAACCGTTGCGACGCATGTGTTACGATACTCGCTTCTCTAATCTGTGTTGTGCGAGATACAAACATTTTGAACAATAGGCTCGGCACGGACTTTCAGATCACAGACGTGATTTTACTTTTCATTCAACAATAATATTATGACGTGTGTACATTGTACCAACTAGTGCTATAGTGTCTCCAGTCTCAAACACGTCACTACTCTGTTACTGTCGGTTGTGATTGCGCTTTGTGCTTGTTAATATCTCCTTCGACGCTGTGACCGTCAGTTGTTTCGTTTGTCAATAGCTGTGATAAGTACTACGAGTACTTATCTACTGCGACACTTTCATAACGTTTGTCAGATCGCAGCTGCAGCGGTCCTCTGCTGCCGGCCCCCGCCCCTGTCGCCCCCGCCTCCGCCATTACCGCCCGTGGCTTGCACTATTTTATTTAATTTACGCTTGGGAAAGCATTTATAAAGGTACCTACTACCTACGCGTGTTCATGGGTTAACTGGTTTGTTTCTCTAAACGAA
Organism: Opisthograptis luteolata; assembly: GCA_931315375.2. Classification (NCBI taxonomy): domain Eukaryota; kingdom Metazoa; phylum Arthropoda; class Insecta; order Lepidoptera; family Geometridae; genus Opisthograptis; species Opisthograptis luteolata. The sequence continues at coordinate 101,125 of OV928054.1, read as the reverse complement.
CCATGAAATTGGCGCAACTTTATCTCAATCATAACGAATTAAAGCGTTCAAATAATAAATTCCCGTTCCGCTGGTGGAAATAATTCATTGGTGGGTCGAGTGCTCGCAGCACAAGTGACGACGCTCGCGGAGTGTCGCCCGCCGAGCGCGACGTCACGTGCGTGGCGAGGACGGAACTGACGGTCAATAAAGTATCACTACAAGTTTTACTGTTTGAGAACGAAACGCATTATATTGATTGTGGTTCCACAGTTTGGAACTAGATGGCGTTACGATGCAAATTAGCCCGCGGTGGCGTTTGTTTCCGTAAATTTGTATGGGTGAGATGGACACGATCACAATATAACCAGCTCAGGATTTGTTACAAGGCGTTTTATTTCAAATTACCCTTCGCAAAATCCCTAGACTAGACAAAGTCCTTCAAGAGCCGGATGAGCTCAAGAATAGGTCAAATAGGAAATAGGTCAAATTAGGTCAACGGTCCGTTAGAGGCCGTAGCCCCCCGTACTCGCAGTGGTTCGCTGCATGAGGAGTACGCGGCACTAGCTTTGGGAGCTACTCATCCGCCACGCGGAGATAGCTACCGAGCAGTGGTGGGAAGGAGCAGCCAGCTCATCAGAGCCAGCTGGCGAGCGCAGCATTCGGTGCTAACTTCAAGCGGCGCAGCGTGACATGCGCCGGCGCTGACATCAGGCGGGACGTCATATCCAGAGGAGGACGTCAGACGTCACTGTCAAGAAGTCATACCCGGAGCACAGGAAGTGAAGCTGCCATCTTGACGGAAGAGGTGACGCCGCAATCAGTTGTCATGAAGTGACAGCAAGTAATACGTCATGTGGTGAGAGTGACAGTTCAATCAATCTAGTGACTGACAAACTGTGAGTACTATATTCATTATACTATCAAGTGTGATTGAAGTTAAAATTTGGACTTGTAAAATTTAAATTTTGTAGTAATTTAGAACTTAGAATAATTTTCGTGTAATGCATGCATAATTAGGGACTTAGAATAATTTAAGAAAAAAGTAACATACGGGGAACCTATGCCCGATTTTTGATTTTTGTTTAATTGCTCAAACACTTGTAAAATTTTCTAAATATTTCATACTTTGTAAAAATTATAAGTTGTTGTTTAGTACTTTAAAAAATGGATAGAATTATTAACTTGCAAAAGGAAACACAAAATGTAATAGAGAAAGCTTTTAACAATTATAAGAAAAGTCCTAAAGATCGAATAACAGTTGAATATGTCGAGACAAGATTGGAACTATTAGAGAGCGCTTGGCAATCGTTTGTTGAAAATCATAGAAAGTTGTATGGAAATATTAAACCGGAAGAAATAGATTCATCAAATTATGTGACCTCAGAGATTTATGATAAGACTGAAGATACTTACATAACTTATAAATCTCTTTTGAAATCTGCAAAGAATAAGTTAACTCCTAAATATGAAAGGCCGCAATCTACCGCGCCAAATGCCGACAAGCAGTCAAATGTAAAGTTGCCTAGAATTTCGATACCTACCTTTTCGGGTAACTACTCGGAATGGACTACATTCCGGGATTTATTTACATCACTTGTTCACAAAAATGATTCTCTTGACAACGTGCAGAGGTTACATTATTTGAAGGGTCATCTCAGTGGTGAAGCTGCTCAGCTAGTTAGGTACACACCGGTAACTGATGCCAATTATGATGAGTGTTGGTCTTTACTAGAGAAGAGGTACGACAACAAAAAGTATTTGTCTAATTGTATATTAAAGCGTTTATTCGGTCAGCGACGTATGAATTCGGAATCGGCATCAGGTTTAAAAGAACTGTTGGACACTACTGTAGATTGTTTAAATGCACTGAAAAACGTGGGCATAGATGTGAGTACCTGGGATATAATTATAATACATGTAGTCACATACAAATTGGATTCGGATACTCGTAAGCAATGGGAATTATTTATTTCGAGTGATGATTCTCTACCAACCATTGATCAGTTTAAGACGTTTATTGAACAACGCTTTAGAGCTTTGGAGTTTGTCGAACCACGTAAATTTACGCACAACCATAGCCAAGTTCAGAAGACTAAGGTCATGTTAGCTACACAAAGTTCTAAAATCACGTGTGAATATTGTTCGCTAACACATAAAATGTGTTTCTGCAAAAAGTTTGCTGAGCAATCTGTCAGCGAAAGACGAGAGTTCGTAACTAAGAATAAAATCTGTTTTAATTGTCTAGGAAGCAACCACATATCGTATGATTGCAAAAAAAATACAACTTGCCGAATATGTAATAAAAAACATCACACTCTGTTGCACCCTAGCAATGGGCAGCAGGGCCAGGAGCAAGCTTCTAGCTCAAAGCCCCAAATTAGTGATACTACAGGTCAGGAGTCCGAACTTCCAATTGTAGCGTGTCTCTCTACCGGTCAGACTCTGAAACCAAAACAAGTTTTGTTGGCGACAGCGCTAATTAAAGCCGAAGCTAAAAATGGTGTGCCTTTATTAGTACGGGCGTTAATAGATCAAGGCTCTCAGGCGTGCTTTATTACCGAAGCCACAGTTCAGCATCTTCGATTAAAGAAGATACCAGCCAACGGAGTCATATCTGGTCTGTCAAATGATACAACTATGCGAGCTCAACACAAGGTTCGAGTTCAAGTTCAGTCCCGTGTTGATCAAAATTTCAAGATGGTAATAGAAGCTTACGTTTTAAGCAAGATCACGGCCAATCTTCCAGAGCAGAAGATGGACCTCATAGAATGGGTAGATTTAGAACATCTACAGTTAGCCGACCCACAGTACAACGTACCTAACAAGGTAGATCTCTTGTTAGGTGCGGATGTTTATGGCATCATAATTAAGGAAGGAATAATGAAGTGTCCTAATGGATCACTGATTGCTCAGAGCACCACGTTAGGGTGGGTTCTTTCAGGTGCGATAAACAAGGGAAATGGAAATGCCACTGACTCAGCAATGAGATTACGAGTTATGCATGCGCAGGTCGATGAAAATGAAATTTTGAAAAAGTTTTGGGAAGTAGAAGAGAGTACTTTCTATAAAGCGAAAAGAATGTTAAGCGAAGAAGAACAAAAGTGTGAAAAGTTTTATGAGAATACTACTAAAAGAACAAAGGAAGGAAGATATATAGTGAACTTACCATTTCGCGACGAAAACCCGCTTTGCAAGAATGGTGATTCCAGGGATATATCTGTAAGAAGACTAAAAGGATTAGAAAGAAGATTGGGTAAAGATTCTGATCTTCAAGAAAGATATAAGGATGTTCTCAACGAATACTTACTTTTAGGGCACATGAGACCGGTTAGTGACAGCGACAAGAAGAAACAGGAAGCTGTTTACTTACCGCATCATGCCGTTGTGAGAGAAGATAAGTCCACCACGCGAGTTAGAGTTGTATTCAACGCATCAGAACCAAACCGGCTGGGTGCGTCATTAAACGACGCTCTGATGGTTGGACCAACTCTACAAGCTGATCTGCGTCATATCGTGTTGCATTGGAGAACCTATCCCATCGCCTTGGTCGCTGACATTATAAAGATGTATCGCCAAGTGCTGGTGTCAGAATCTGATGCCAACATGTACCAACGAATTGTATGGAGAGACAATCCTGCGGATGATATCAAAGATTATGAACTTCTTACCGTCACTTTCGGAACTGCAGCCGCTCCATACTTAGCGGTTAGAACATTACATCAGGTTGCTTACGATGACGGAGCTCAATATCCGCTCGCAAAGGCACGGGTCTTGAATTGCTTCTATATGGATGACCTGATGACCGGCTGCACGACCGTACAGGAAGGCTTCAAAGTGTATAAAGAAATGCAAGGATTATTAGATCAAGGAGGATTCAAGCTACAGAAGTGGAATAGCAACGATAAGAATCTTCTTAAGCAAATTACAATAGCGGAGAAGGACAAGCAAGCAGACGAAAACAGAGATTTTAGAAAGGATACAGATAGAGATGAAATAGAAATAAAATTGGACAGTACTATTAAAGTTTTAGGACTTACCTGGAGTAGAAGCGAAGATATGTTTAAGTACGCAGTGCAGCTTTCCCCGACGACAGGACCTGAAACAAAAAGAAAAATATTATCAGAAATTGCCAGATTGTTTGATCCGCTAGGGTGGGTTGCACCTAGCGTGATTCTAGCAAAGATGTTTATACAAAAGCTATGGTTGACAGGTGTAAGCTGGGATGAACCAATATCTCATGAGTTAAAAGAAGAATGGGATACTTATCGCGCGGAGTTTGCTGAACTCTCCAAGGTCGAGATCCCACGTTGGCTTGGCACCAGGAACAACGATAGCACAGTCGAGTTGCATGGGTTCAGTGACGCCTCCCGTAGTGCGTACGCAGCGGTAGTTTACCTGCGCATTGTTGATAGCTCAAATAATGTCAAAACATCACTGGTTGTGGCGAAAACAAGAGTGGCACCCGTTAAACAAATTAGCATACCTCGATTGGAGTTGTGCGGTGCCGTCTTGTTGACACGATTGTTAGCTGAAGCCTCTGAAGTCTTAAAGGTTCCAAAAGACAAGATTCACGCTTGGACGGATTCTACTATCGTGCTGGCTTGGCTGAATAGCCATCCTAGCCGTTGGAAAACGTTTGTAGGTAATAGGGTATCTGAGATCCTAACTACTTTGGAATCGTCTCATTGGTCGCACGTCTCAAGCAAGCAAAACCCCGCAGATTGTTCATCGCGAGGCGTTTTACCTTCCGCTATGGCTCAAAACCACTTATGGTTTTCAGGACCGAGTTTTTTGAGAGAGCGTGAAGTGACGTATAGTAGACCAAAAGATTTGTGCACAAACGAAGAAGAATCAATCCGAAATTGTTTAGGGAATGTTTCGGACGACGCCGATGTCTTGCTTCTACAATACTCATCGCTTCAGAAGCTGTTACGAGTCGTAGCGTATTGTAGAAGGTGGTTAAAGAACACTACGCGAAAGACACAATACTTAAGTAAAGTCGAATTAGATGAAGCTTTGCAATGCTGTATAAGAAAGGCTCAAGTAGAAGCCTTCGCAGAAGAATATAAGGAATTGAAGCAAGGTAGACCAGTATCACGGAAAGGAAGTAAGCTTAGAATATTGTGCCCTTATCTAGACGATAAAGGTATAATTAGAATAGCAGGTCGGTTGAAGAACTCTAGTTTGGAAGATCAAACTAAGACACCCATCGTCTTGGCTCATGATTCTCCACTAACTAAGTTGTTAGTGGCTGAAGCTCACGACAAGACGTTGCACGGAGGACAGCAACTAATGCTCAACTATCTCAGATCAAAATATTGGGTAATTGGAGCCAAAAGCTTAGTAAAGCAACACATCCGCAAGTGTATGTCTTGCGTTAGGTACAATGCACCCACGCATAATCAATTTATGGGTTCATTGCCATCTGTTAGATGCACTCCTGCTCGACCGTTTATTAACAGCGGAGTAGACTATGCTGGTCCAATTAAAATCAGGACTACTAAGGGACGTGGCTATAAAGCTTTCAAGGGGTACATATGCCTATTTATATGCATGTCAACAAGAGCGATTCATTTGGAGGTAGTTAGCGACCTGACAAGTCAGGCGTTTTTAGCTGCTTTTAGGCGATTCATTGCTCGCCGCGGTAAATGCAACGAGTTGTGGTCCGATAACGGAACTACCTTCGTCGGAGCCGCCAAGGAATTACGGGAACTAAGTTCCATTCAGCCAGAGATTGCTGAGCACCTGGAGAAAAACGGGACTGAATGGCACTTCATTCCCCCTCGAGCGCCGAATTTTGGAGGTCTCTGGGAGGCCGGTGTAAAGGCTACCAAATTTCACCTGAAGAGGGCAATCGGAGAATTGACCCTTACGTATGAAGAGATGAGTACTCTTTTAGCTCAAGTCGAAGCCTGCCTCAATTCCAGGCCGATGACTGTTGTTAACAGTGAGGATCCTAATGAACCTCTACCGTTAACCCCCGCTCACTTTTTAGTGGGTGAACCACTAGTTAATGCACCAGACATTAGCTATAGTTCAAGCAATATAAATTTATTGTCGAGGTGGCAGCTTGTGCAGAAAACGCTGCAATCTTTCTGGAAACGTTGGTCGGAGGAATATTTGGTTACTCTCATGCAACGGTATAAATGGTCGCGACAGACTCCAGAGCCTAAAATAGGAGATATTGTTTTAATTAAAGAAGATGATCTTCCTCCAGGTCAGTGGTTACTAGGGCGGATATTAGAGAAACATCAGGGTTCAGATCAACTAACCCGGGTAGTCACATTGCGCACCAAAACATCTGTTTTGAAAAGACCAACCTCAAAATTGTGTATTCTTCCAATTGACAATTAAGTAGATATAAGAGAGAGATTTAAGCCTAAGATGGAAACATTGTTAATGATTTTTGTTTAGGTTTAATTTAAGTTCGTGTATGTAAAAATGGGTTACATGACCCTCATGTTTGTAAGAATTTTTTACTTTAACATTTTATTACTTTTATACTTACCATTTAGATATAGTTACCAACGAATTTTCATGTATTCTTGTACACCATCCACCACTTAGCAGTTTAGTTCAGATTTAGTTATATTTTTAGTTCAAAGTCAAATGTCAAATGTCAGTTAGAAGGACATTCGTCACTAATGTCCTTGGTGGGCGGTATGTTTGAGAACGAAACGCATTATATTGATTGTGGTTCCACAGTTTGGAACTAGATGGCGTTACGATGCAAATTAGCCCGCGGTGGCGTTTGTTTCCGTAAATTTGTATGGGTGAGATGGACACGATCACAATATAACCAGCTCAGGATTTGTTACAAGGCGTTTTATTTCAAATTACCCTTCGCAAAATCCCTAGACTAGACATTTACTAATTAGTACCAAGTACAGTACTGTTTGAACGTGAAATGGAATGAGTAGTGGAGCGGCTGCTTCATTAAAAGATTTACCTATGCCGTATTTTCGTTTCCTTCCTTCTTTATTATCATATCAATATGCGATTATGTGACATCATAAAATCAAATGTTGATAAGATTACAGAGGACCGCGACGGACTTGTTTGTATTGATGTCGGTCGGTAGTAGCTGCTCCACTAGAACTAGGCCACTAAAACAAACGTGAATTTCAAACACATTCTCAACGAGAGAATTTCTCGCGTTGTTTGGTGAAATGGCAGCAGACAGCGGCGCGGGGTTGCGTCACCGCCCGCGGCCATTAAAGCTTCGCTAATGCACTCGCGGGTTTATATTTTTGTTTTATCACCCATTTCAGATGTGGGTTTATGTTTGATCGAGTGCACATTAACGTGATACGATACCTAACTGCTCTTCGTATGTACGAGGGGGAGTGAACTACAATCGCCCGCTGCTTCTCCTTTCCCTGCGTTCTCACCGCTAACTTCATTTTAACTTCCCGCTCCTCGATCGCCTTCACTACAGAGTTCTTTTGTTGCATTTCTTTTGTACCTACTTGACCTCGCCTTGACACAGTCCGTGACTGCAAGACTACCCACGACTACCCCCACTCGCTTCCTAGCTTGGAAAATAAAGCAATTTGGTTCAAATTTACAGTTGAGCATTGAGAGAGATATACTTACTCACAATAGTATCTATATCTTACTAAGCATTTGCTCTGCATAACATATAATCCTCTTGTAAGTAAGAGGACAGCGAGAGCATGCTTCGTTATGTTTAAGGCAGCGTGTCCGATCCGACAGCGCCGCCTCTAACGTCGCTAATGTTCAAACAATGGCCGCTAATGCTGGGGTTACGTTAATTCTCGCAATATATCCACGTAATTGAGCATTAGAAAAGCGCACACCGCACGTAATGCCCGCCGGAGTGCTCGCTTTACCAGCAGCAGCCCGCGGCCCGTCCCGTCCGCGGCTTTCTCCGCGGCCGCATTGTCGTTCGCCCTCTGACATTTGACGTTACCTCGCTATGGTATTGGGATCCGAGCATCCGACCTGAAGCACGCACAGATAGGACTCGCCGTCACGACCTGTCCCACCTACCTAGCTGTGAGCAGTTTCACTAAGTGCACCTTCATTAGTCGTACCTACAGACAGTCGATGGATTGTAATCAGATCAATCTATCTACCTACAATGTTATCACATATCCGCTATACTTCGTCCGTAGCTCCTGATCGAACTGTATCAGTATCAACTACTGAGACATTGTTTTCATTCGTACTTGCGATGTTAACATGATGAATGTGATGTGTTCACTTGTTGCTAGCAGCTAATAGCCCGCCGCACAGCGCCTCGTGACTGGCTACCTTCTATTGATAGATGTAGGTGCGTGCAGACTGCAGTGGGCACCTCAGTAGGTGGCACACGCCTACCGGAGTGTGTCTATATGTCAATGATCCTTATCATAGAACAGATGTACGTCACAGTCGTGTGTGTGCTAATGAAGTCGCACCTAGCTGGACAGCGCGAGAGTGGCTGTTCTTCACAAGATGGCGGTACGATATATTATGCACAAGCACGCTCCACAGCGTACACACAGTTTTATCATTTTCTTACGTTCTGAGGTTTTAGATAACGTTTGTATTGCCCAATACCTACCCTTGTCGACGAGTTTCTATTCTTTAAGGATTCAAACTTGACTTTATCAGCGGCTCTACATAAGGATAAAATATACTTTCTAAATTAATTAGCGGTATCGTGATCAAATATTTTTAGTCACTTGATAGCGTTTAATTAATTAGTGCGATACCTATCGAGTTCCCAAAAAAGATAGATAAGCATAAAAGTACGGGTAATGTTAGATAACGGTAGGTATCACAGGTGTCGCTATATGTCGTGTAGCGAGAGCGCGCGTGTTACAACGTCGACGAGTCCGCGAGGCACCGCGCTCCCACTGACGCAGAGAGCTGCGGCTAGGGACCGACACATGGTGCCGGACACACACGTAAGTCGATGGCTACCTTGGCGCTTGTTGCGAGACCACTCTCGTTCCGTCCCTGGATCCAGGCAGTGGCACGGCGACGTATTCGCCGAGGGCAGTGATAGGTGGTACTTTGCACTCGTTTCATTCGTAATAAATGATGAACACTGACTTTCCAAAGAGTCGCGTTTTAATTTATTCAAATTTTCGCTTGCGGTCATTATTCGTGCCATTGTTCAAGTAATGATGCAACTGCTATTTGCAAAATAATAGGTACCTGCTGTAGTGTGGATAATGATTCTTTGTAGTCACGTTACTTCACTTCAGTGTGGGTGCTCAATGTTTGTTGCGAGGTGCCCTTGCAGGATCCGGGTTGTCAGGTTTAATTGACAAAATTATTGAACGTTGCCCGGCGACGGGATCACAAACCCCAAATGCAGGTGTTATACCTTTGAAACGTATGTATACAAAGTTACTCTATGCTTATGTGTATCTTTCTGTCTGTCGAAGAGTTTGCAGGATCGTAACGATTGGTCCGTTTTCGATGCGTTTTTATTTGAGTCTGTATTCGCGAGATCATCAAAAATCGGTTTAGCTGTTTCTAAAATATAAGGCTTTTTAAATTCTCCATTGACCGAAGGGACAAAGACAATCACGCGCGCGGCACACGCGGTCTGGCAACGTCGCGACAAATCTTTATTGATTTGACATTGTAAACTAATAAATAAAATGGTGATATAAACTGACTTTAAAATAATATACCAAACCGCTTATACTTCTGTATCGTTGTCACACCGAACCGGGCACCCAATACAGAGCTGATACATCTATACTATCTATACTTTAATATTATAAAGCTGCAGAGTTTGTTTGTTTGTTTGTTTGAACGCGCTAATCTCATGAACTACTGGTCCGATTTGCCCGTGCGAAGCCGGGGCAGTCCACTAGTATTATGATATTTTTGAGGCACGGCTTCGGTAGTTCATTAGCAGGCAGCCACGGATCCAGCCCTCAAAGAAGGTTGTTCCCACGGTCAACCGAAAACGCGGTTACAGACTCGCTCACGATCGATACATTGCATTCCTTTAAAGGAGACGCGTTTACAAAGTGACATCTCGGCCTAAACGCCCAGGACCTTGTACAGCTGATCCATTTCGTTTTTCAATGAACAAAATGTGGCCACGGTGCGCCGTGCATGTTGTGTGGGGAGGGCTGGGTGTCCTGCGGGACACGCCGCTGGTGCGGGGGCTGGCGTCAGTGGCCACGGTGTGCCGTGCATGTTTTGTAGGGGAGGGCTGGGTGTCCTGCGGGACACGCCGCTGGTGCGGGGGCTGGCGTCAGTGGCCAAGGTGCGCCGTGCATGTTGTGTAGGGGAGGGCTGGGTGTCCTGCGGGACACGCCGCTGGTGCGGGGGCTGGCGTCAGTGGCCACGGTGACACGCCGGTCGGTGCCTGTACCGAATACCGATGCACGCCGGTGTCACATCGAAGCGCCACCCGTCATCGACTGTTTGTTCTGTTTGCTCGAGCGAGTGTAGCACACTCGTCCGCCCGCGGCGCGCTTCCTCGTTTGTCGCTGGGTATGCGAAACAGTTTCACTGTTTCCTATTTTCCCTCTGGCTCTATATTAAAGTTTGCTCGGTAGATAGCGGTTGTTGTGCGATACCTTCTTTGGTCCTACAACAATAGGAGCGGCGATCGACGTATCGCCACGTGCCGCTCTAGCACATCGTTCATTTGCGACGACCAAGTTCGAACGCGACATACACAAAATAGATACACTACAGATTTCTGTACTTACTCGTACATTATTTTTGATCAATATATATTACTAGCTGTTCCCCGCGATTTCACCCGCGTGGGCTACAGTTTATCGCGATAAAAAGTATCCTATGTCCTCCCCAGGGTTCAAACTATCTATGTACCAAATTTCATTTCAATCAGTTCAGTAGTTTAGACGTGAAAGCGTATAATTATATATATGTATCTGTATACTCCAAAATTATTCCCGCACTTCGGTGTCCGCCGCGTTACCCGCTGCGCTGCGGCCACTGCATGGCCATGGATGGCGAGGCGGGGCGCGGGCGGCGCGGTGATTTTATTTTCCATTGGATTGACATTTTAATTTCGTAATATCTTTTGAATGGAATGTCCGATTTCAACAATTCAAAAAGTAATCTACAGGTATTGGAACAATCTTATAAGTAGTGATGTTGCTACTAGCGAGCGAGGCAACCTGCGGCATCGCTCGTAGAAAAATTGACATTTTCCACACAAACTTTTAAGAACTTCTTTCATAATGGTAATATCTTATGATAAGGTAGTCCGTGCAAATGTGCTTCTAGACCGGCCGGCTGTTTCGACTATGCGCGGTCGGAGTTTTAATCAGTAAGAGAACTGGCTGATTGTTTTTGGTCTTGGTGTGTGCGCCGCGCAGGACGTCGCGCGCGCACCGCAGCAGCCTTATCTGTTAGGGGTGCGTCGGTATTATATACTCGGTATGCGAATTTGTAATGTACTGATTCGGCTTCCGATAGTATAAGTAGTGTTAGTAACGGCCACCGCTACTATCTGTATAGGAGAGTGGTCTCGCGAGCGCGGGTGCGGATGCAGCGCGTTGCACGCGTCTATTTGTGTCGGGCAGCACCCCCCGCCCCCCGCGGCGCGCGCGCTCCACGGTCACGAGCTGACACACCGGCTCCTCGACGCGAGGACTACAATTATATATGTGGACAGTTGCACGATCACTTTGTAGCAATCACTCGCTCGTACCGACCGTGAGTCCACGACACGGCGGCTGAGTTACGCGGCTACGCGCACTCGCACTGTGATTCTTCTGGTCTGATCTGACGCCGGCAATAACGGTTATTTGTCTAATATTTTCATATTCTGTTAGGTATACCTCAGCTGTAACAGTTGGCTCCTAGATAAACATGTTTATGTTGCAACTCGTTGTTCTACAAGTGTTGTGTAGCGGCTGGTGTGGCCCCCGCTCCTGCCGTGCAGCGCGACTCGTTCCTACGCCGCGCCTATTCTCCGCAAGGCCTTGGACCTATTTTGAGCACATTCAACGACCATCTGCTCCCAATCGGGATCATGCGATTTGTTATCCTCCACTTGATCTTCAACTGTATTCCGTGGCAGTAAGTTCAAGTATGAAGTGACTTGTTTTGTCCGCGAGACGTATTATATTAAAATGGTGAATGAGCTCTTTGTTAGCTGGCTGACGTCAAAGAAAGTGTTGAAGCAGCGGAGTGTGTCGCGCGCGAACCGGCACCGACCACTAGGAATTTGAAGGTTACCAACACAACTATCACCATAACATAGTACATATATATCTGTGCTGTGCTGGCGGCGACGAGAGCGCCGCCGCAGGGCAGTGCAGATCGACTATGACGCCGCGGCCGCTTTATACATTGGTTCTGTTAATCAATCATTAGTAAAATATCAATGACGAATCATAGAATAACGCTTTATTCTGAGTTTTGTGATTGAATGTAGTCCACATTATTTGTAAAGAAGGCGTTTTACCAGTTTAACCATTTATAATAATAATAATAATAACCATTTAGGTTGGTTATAATTAAATTGTTCGGCAGCGGAGCGTTCACAGTGAGTGGGTGTCCTTCATTACTATAATATCAGGAGAGCGCGGGCGCTACTTACATTCATTATTAACGCTCTTTGAACAGTTCAGCACTTGGAGAGTGCTTTCTTTATAATGATAACAACCACACGCACTATTTAGAATGGAATGAGCGGTAGAAGAGATAAGTGAAATGATAATATTTTGACGAAACTGAGCGAGTGGTGAGTGGAGAGAGTGGTGCGGCAGGCATCGTGGTGGTGGTGCGGCAGGCATCGTGGTGGTGCGGCGGCAGGCAGGTGGTAGATTCCCTAGTAGTATTGCGTAGGAAGTAGGATATACCTACGTGCGCGGAGTGCGCTCGCTAGCACATATCCATGCATTGTATAGTTATTGTAACGCAACTGCAATTGAAAGGGCGTGTTCACTAGTGTTGTCCGTGGATGTCGCTTTCTTTTTTCAATGTGATCTCTGGCGGTACAAGCGGTTTGTGTTGCATTATTCGGTAGCTCGGTACACGGTGGACACAGGTATACTTCATGAAACAAACTGCCGTCAGTTTATTTCATGCGCAGGCGGGGGCGGAGGGCGCGCGCTCACAACCGGCGGCGTCGTTTGCGCCTTCGCAAAAACTACAAAAATACTACTTACATACATTATTGTAGTCGCAATAAAAATATCCGGTTTCAAATAAACAGTCGTGTTAAAAAGCCGTTGCAGTTGTCGAAGGCCGCCCCTCCCCGCGCGGCGGCCTCTCCGCGACCGAGAACACATCTCCTGACACCGGACGCGCCAGTAGACAATCTATTATGTCTATAAAATATATTGTGACGACGCGCAGGCGCGGCCGGCGCTGTTCCATCGCTCCCCACTCGCCATCAGCGAGCGATTAGCTTGTCGCCGTCACTTCGTTACAAGCGGCGCCTTATGCGTGCCAGCGTGTGGCACCTCCTTCACCGCCGTCCACCCAACCTGCGGCGCGCCACCTCTACCTACGCAGAGGACGCGAGACCGGCGCCGGCGTGCGAGGCGCGCCTCTAACAGCGTGCTCCTTGTGTCGGGAGCTGACGTCGGCACACTTGGCGCGTACAGTTCTGTTACTAGGAGTGCCCGCACGCACTGGTGCAGTATACCTACTACTATAATGTCAACACCCGCTCTCTGCTGAGGTCTCTCGGAAGTACGTTGTAGCCGTTCGTGGAAGGGTGTCGGTCCCGGCTAGTTGCCGCACCACTCCACGAGCACAACACTGATGGGTGCCTGGGCGCGGGTGCTCCGTAATATTTGGTATGGAACTTGATTTGAGGGCAATTTATGTTTTTTTCATCTACCGAAAGTATATAAATTCAAGTTTACGCTTATACTCGTATATAAATATGCAATATTTGCTAGGCGGCCCGTGTCCCGCTTTCTCCACGAGCTCTACATTTTTAACGACGTTACCCCGTTCTCCTCCTCGCTTGAATTATTAAATGTAACGTCCGATGCGCGGGCGCGGCTGCAGTACATACACCCGGCTCCTAGTGTACGATGAGCACTCTCATGCTCTGCGCCTGCGGTGCGGGTCCCGGACAAGTGTTGTACTGGTGAGCTGCCGCTCGCTCAGTGAACTTTTGTCGTTGCGTCTCCACTGTTAAGATCCCTTTCCTTCCGCGCCGCAGAGGAGTGCCTCTGTCTGGTTACAAACACGAAACGAACCTCTCAAATTATACCTCCTGTTGTTCTGATTCTGAGTCATAACCTCATAACTTATTATTGTAGATGAGCTCTACAAAGTGTCTGATTCTGAAAAGTTTAAAGTTTCAAAGAAAAATGACTTCAAAGTGACGCATCAAAATACCAAAACCCGAGGCATAAGTAATGCGTCATTGATCAACATATCGACGTAAAGTTGCTATAATGTATAGCAAACGGTACACCGATTATATATAGCAAGAACTCTACTAATATTGTAAGCTAGCGGCGCCCCGCGGTTTTCTCGTCATAGGAAGTTATTTTTTTTTTTTATAATTAATTGTTTACACTAAATTTCATGAAAATCAGTTACCGAGTTGAATAGTACAAAATGCAACTTGGCATACATTTTATTTTGTGATTCTTATACCAAGCGACCTGGGAAGTCTGGAATCGCAGGGTTAACGTTTGCACAGCAGTTGAACCAGGTGTGACGGTATGTTGTATCGAGTCAGTTTCACATTTGAGACTTCTACAAATTAGTGTTACAACCAGGAAACTGTTAGTGGACACAAAAACTAAGCGGAGGCACACGTTAGCATCGCGCGGCGGTGCGCGGCGACACGCGACGGTCCGCGCTCCCAGTGTGTGTGCGTGCTGGGAAAACCACTACTATAACATGGAATTAGTTCTGTACGCTTATTTATTATACTCGCAGCAGACAACGATTTCTTAAAACAAGTTCGAGTCATAATTGAAGAGAAACGTGGATTAAGAGAATCGTGATTACAATTAGCTCGGTGCGGGACTATTTCGCAGGAGCCCGCGCGCGCGGTTGCGTTGTGACCTTGTCCCCTTCGCCGTCCCCGTCCCTCGTCCTTGTCGGAGCAGCACCGACAGAATCCCATTATAGCCGGACACTAGGCGCTCAACTCCCATATATGAAGTTTACACTTGACAGCTTCACACATGACTCGGGTATCGTTGGCATTGAGCGCCCCTAAATAAGATGATTGATTGTTTTTGTTAAAGTCCAGTAGCGCTGATACAAAAGTAGGCGACATACAATCTATTACACCGCTCCGAGCTCCGAGCCGGTGCAGGCGAGCGGCGGGAAAACTTGCCGCTCACTATTTGTAAAGAAAGTGAATTTCAAACCGATAATAAGATAGAGAGATATTGATGCTTGCCGGAGAGGTGGCACATTGATCCCGCCCCAGGCAGGAGCGAGCGGTTGCGTACGACGCAGGTGCGACCGCGACGTGGGAGCACGCACATGGATGTGAGGAAGTAGTCAGAGCGTGCCGAGGAGGGACTCGGCTGATTTGCTTCCAAACGATGCAGTGAATCGGGAAAGGCGCGACCGGCGACATCGGTCACACTGAAAACAGAAATAATGTCGTAAAAACTGAGACCGCAACTGCTCCACCTTGCACAGATGAGCGCGCGGCTCACCCAACTCGATCACGCTGCCCTCTAAGGTGTTTCTATTCTACATTATGGATGCGTGCGCCGCCCGAGCGCGTCGTGACTCGGGACCGTATATAAAATGTAATCAGCGGAAACGAGCAGGTGTACTGCAAGCCGCGCACCGCCAGCCTAGCGATATTCACAAGAACAACTCCTTTACAAGTCTGTAGGATCTAAGAATCAAGATTAGCATTTCTCTGTATACATATTATTATGTTGTCACCCCGCGTGACTGTTGTATACTCGTACGTGTGTTGATGCATTCATGATCCACGATCTACTGACTTGAGAACGATCGTGGCACTGTTGCAGTCTAAACGTAAACGGGACTATAGTTTCGTACTACACAGTAATTATATCAACTTCAGATGACACATGATGCGAGCCCGCGCGCCGCTAGTAGTGCCAAGTGTGCCACTAGGCTAAAGGACTGAGTTAGTGCTCAATCAAAGCCGCGTTGGAAATTGTACTGGCATCAGCAATGTTCCCGCGCTAGCGCGTGCGCCGCGACTGCGCTCCTCTCAGCGCTGACACTGATAAAACTAGATAGCATACCTACTACATTTCATATACTAACAGCTACGTAATTGCAATAATTCTGAATCAGTAGAGTGCGCCCGACGCGCGACACTAGTTACCGGAGTGTGCAGCGGCCGGCGCCGTGTCTCCGCTGCGTTGCGACACTTCATCTCGTGCACATTTCTTGTATTTCACTTCAAGGCTGCTTCTCTGTCTTTTTCATTTGTTTGCCATCGATCACATCGTACTTGAAGGCACAGTTTGCGGAGCCGCCGCCGTGCTCGAGCTTGCAGTTTGCACCTGCTAAAGTGTCTCAAATAACGTCCCGCGGTGTCGCTACGCGCAACATTATAGCGATGATGGCTCAGTGGTAGTGACGTCGGCTTGCGATCCGTAGGACGTGGGTTCGAATCCTACAATGAGCTTGAGCTTTCGGTGAAGGAAAACATCGTGATGAAACCATAGCTTGGTAGTAGGGTATTTTCTAGTACTCGCCTGGCTAGCTACCACCCTCTTGTTAAGAATCTGTCGCCAAGCACCTATCGGTGTGTTCCGGCAGCCTCACTTGAGAGCCAGTTCCCAGTCCAGGTGTAGCGTGGCGCCATCTTCGACCACATCGTCACTTAACATCAGGTGACTTGTGGTCAAACGCTACCCTGTAAATATTAAAAATAAAAATAAATAGTTTAAAAAACAAAAAAAAAACACTTTAAAAGCGCATTGAAAAATATAAAATAATTAAACTGACTTGTATTAGTTACGATATAATGGTTAATTCAAAAAGTGTGGAGCGCTTTTTGGTTGTGTGTACTTTTATTTACCTAGTAAAAGAAGCGCTCCACACTTTTTGAATTAACCATTATATCGTAACTAATACAAGTCAATTTAATTATTTTATATTTGTCAGTGCGTTTTCAAAGTGTTTTTTTTTAGTTTTTTAAACTGTATATTTTTATTTTTTAGTCTTTTGTTACCAAGTCCAATCTATTGTACTCATCAAGACGATTCATATGAGTCCAAACACGAGGGGTTTACTAGAAGCGACTGCAGAGATCCCCTACCCACCTTCCGGCTGCATCATCAGATCAGGTCGATGATACCAAATTATTGCATTGTCACAGAGATTACATATACATACAAAGTTTCAAGTCGGTACGACAATTAGAAGTAGGTGAAAATTGACTTCTAAGATTTGATTACATTGTTAGTTAGTTAGTTAGTTACAAGTCAAGCTAATAAAAGTGTTAAAAAAAAAAAACCTCAGCGTCGTGGAGTCCATCGACAGTGCAGACACAAGCACCTGTTTAATAAACTAGCTGCGGGCCGCGTCTTCTCGTTATCCCGCAGGAACCTTTTCCCGGGAAAAAAGTAGCCTATGTGTTAATCCAGAGTATAATATCTTCATTCCAAATTTTACTCAAATCCGTTGAGTAGTTTTTGCGTGAAATAGCAACAAGCGTGGATACATACTCACAAACTTTCGCGTTTATAATATTAGTAGGATGTTGCTTGAACTAGTACGTCACGGGTTTTCTACCTCCCAGTTCCGCTCCCTCTACAAAATATCAATAGCATGTAGCTTGTGAGAGCGACTACAGGTACCTACCCGTATAATATAAATACGTGCGAAGTCCAGACGCACTCGTTGTCCTTGAAAACTGGAGGCCGACGCCGGCCGCGGCAGCCGCTCGCTCCCGACCGCGCGACAACAACCAGTCGTGCATCCGGCGTGCACGCCCCTCCCGGCCGCCGCACACCGCGCACGGGCACAGCTCGCGACTCGCTCGCGGATTGTTTCGGTGTACCGGGAGGTAGGTAGGCAGGCGGGGTGCACTGTGCCGACATCACTCGCGCACGAGCCCCGTGCTCAAGCACTTACACTGTTCGCGGGACCGGCGCCGAGCGTCCTTTATACCAGCAATCACTTCGAGTCATTTGTTCCCCGCAGAGCTCGCAGACCGGTCGGACCGGGGTTACCTACAACCACCGTTTACAATTATGAATTTTTTACCGGCGCCAAATAGTTTAACGGTCGATGATCCTCCAAGCATATAATATAAAGTTTTTAATTAACATTATGTAGCATGATAAATAATAAATATATGCAGGATGCAGAAGGAACGTTTATCAACGCAACACCATAAATATGGCGCTCTCGGATAGTCGATATTGGACACTGCGTCCTCGCGTCGGTCGACAGCCAACCTTCTTCGTCTTACAATCGATCGCTCACTGTCAACTTATCTAAATAGACGGTCATGTCAAAATCAGAAGAGTCGTTCTCGGAGATGGAGCGCTACATAAATGTGTGCATGTAGCTGACGGGCACTGGTGTTGCAGGGCATGCGCGGGTGGTGGTGCGGCTGGCTGGCGCGCGCGCGGCTGCGCTGGCTGGCGGCGCTGCTGTGCTGGGGCGCGCTGGCCGCGCTGGCGCTGCCGCGGCTGCAGCCGCCGCCGCCGCGCGCGCCGCCCGCGCACCCGGCGCGCCTGCTGCTGCAGTCGGAGCCCGCGCCCGCCTCCACGCCCCCGCCGCCCCCGCCGCCGGACGCGCCGGCCACGGACGCGCGCGTGCTCACCGAGGAGGAGCTGCGCGCGGACGCGGAGCGCCGCCTGCCCTCGCTGCCGCTCGACTACTGGCACCGCCACCGCAACGACAAGAACAAGTTCTACAAGAAGAAGGAGTGCGCGCCGCTGCCGAACATCTACGAGCTCGAGTTCCACAACACGTACTGGCAGACGCTGCGCGCGAGCGAGGGCGTGTTCCACCTGTACGGCGCGTACCTGGACCGGCGCAACGCGTCGCGCATCGGGCCCGCCGTGCGCCTGCTGGCCGTGCACGACCGCATCAAGCCGGCGCTGGCCACGCACTGCCAGCTGTGGTTCGAGGAGCGCGCGGCGCCCGTGGTGGTGGCCAACCTGGAGTACAAGTACGTGTGGCACAACAAGTGGGGCAACTACCGCGACCGCGTGCTGCAGCCGTACCTGCTGGCCTGCGTGCTGCCGCCGGAGGTGCGGCACCTGCGGCCGGCCGCCGTGTCGCTGGTGGAGCGGCCGTGCGACCGCGCCTCCAACGCGCTGCGCGTGCACTACGACGCGCCGGACCCGGAGCCGCAGCGCGACTTCGCCGTGTGCGTCAAGGGGCTCGACTTCCTGCACGAGGACCTGTCCGTGCGGCTCGTCGAGTGGATCGAGCTGGTGCGCCTGCTGGGCGCGGACAAGATCTTCTTCTACCAGCTGCAGGTGCACCCGAACATCACGAAGGTGCTGCGCTACTACGAGGAGCGCGGCGCGGTGCAGGTGACGCCGCTCACGCTGCCGGGCGGGCAGCCCAACCTGCCGGGGCTGCAGCACATGTACCTGGAGAACAAGCGCACGCACAAGCGGCAGATGGAGCTGATCCCGTACAACGACTGCCTGTACCGCAACATGTACCGGTACCGCTGGCTGGCGCTGCTGGACGTGGACGAGGTGATCGTGCCGCTGCAGGACGGCGACTGGCGCGCGCTGCTGGCGCGGGCGCTGCCGCTGGCGGCGCCGGCGCGCGGCAAGCCGGCGCGCTCCTCGTACCACGCGTCCAACGTGTACTTCCTGGACGCGCTGCGGCACGCGCACGGCTGGGAGGAGGGCGCGCCGCGCTACCTGCACATGCTGCAGCACGTGTACCGCACGCGCAACTTCACCAAGCCGGGCCAGTACGTGAAGGCGTTCCACGAGACGGCGCGCGTGCTGGCGCTGCACAACCACTTCCCGCTGGCGTGCCTGGGCGGCGCCTGCTCCTCCTTCGCGCTGGACACGCGGCTCGCGCAGCTGCAGCACTACCGCGCCGACTGCGTCAAGGCGCTCTCCAAGAGCTGCGCCGAGCTGCGCGCCGAGCCGGTGCGCGACACGGCGCTGTGGCGCTGGCGGGAGCCGCTGGCGCGCCGCGCCACCGCCGCGCTCACCGACCTGGGCTTCCTGCCGCCGCACCGGTGACGCGCGCTCCGCCTCCCCTCTAGCATTAAATATATATAGGGCGCCGCCGGCCGGCCTCGCGCCGGGACCGGGCGCGAGTAGCTGTATCGCGGAACAGATGTTAAAGGTTTAGCTTTATTGTAATACAAAGACGACCTTCCGATATGTTGTTTCATTTTCATCCGTAAAACCCCCGAAAGCTGCGATGATCCCCCGAATTCTTTAAATGTAGGTACTTATAATGCCACTGTCCATTATCCGGTGTCCCGCAAGGATCCAATCTGGAAGACTGTTATTTACACTATAATAATAATAATAATAATAATAAAGCCTTTATTTCCCGAACAACTTAACAATTTCTGCAAATAACTTAAGAGATGAAAAAAAAATATAATTTAAAAGTAAAAAATAGAATATAAAATTTACAATCTAGACTTATACCTATTATAAAATATCTCTAATTTCGGTGTGCCTTACGGCAAAGGCCTCCTCCAACTCTTTCCATTGCTTTCTATCGGCCGCTACTCTTATCCAAAGGGGTCCTAGGGTCATTTTTAATTCGTCCTCCCACCTTCTTGCTTTGCGGCCTCGGCTCCTAGCACCATCCCGTGGATACCAAACTGTCACCTGTTTGCTCCATTTCTCCTTTTTGCAGCGGAGCATGTGTCCAGTCCACCTCCATTTAAGTTGATCAATACGTGACAGGATATCTGTTAATTTCGTTTTGCGCCTGATGTCTATACTTCTAACTTTGTCCTTTAGTTTCAAGCCTAGCATGCTCCTTTCCATACCTCTCTGACATCTTGCTAATTTATCCCTATGGCGTTTCGTCAAAGCCCAGGTTTCACAGCCATACGTGATGCAGGGTAAGATACATGTATCAAAAGTCTTTTTCTTGATCTTAATTCCCAGTTCCTTGCTTTTCATGACTTCTTTCAAGGCCCAATATTTTTTCCACCCCGTTGCAATTCTTTTGTCTATTTCTTTGTTCATTTGGTCACTGGGCGATATTATCTGGCCTAGATATACATATTCCTCAACATATTCAAGTTTCTGTCCATTGATGGTTATGTCTATGGGTATTGAGTTAGTCATCATTTTAGTCTTGCTCGAGTTTATTTCTAGACCTACTTCTCTGCTCTTGTCTGCTAGGGTTTGTATCATGGATTCTAGTAGATGTGGGTTCTCTTCAAATATGACCAGGTCATCTGCAAATCTTAGATGATTTAATCGCGATCCGTTTATGTTTAACCCCAGATGCTCCCATTCAAATTTTCTGAACATTTGTTCTAGCACTGCTGTAAACAGCTTTGGTGAAAGTGGGTCACCTTGCCTGACTCCTCTGTCGATTGGAAATACATCTCCTATAGATTCCAGCCTGATACTAGCTTTACTTTCACTGTAAATGTTTTTGATGATGTTTACGTAGGCGTTTTGGATCTCCTGTTCTTTAAGACTTTCCCATACGAATTCGTGTTTGAGGCTATCGAAAGCCTTGGAGTAATCTATAAAGGCCAGGTAAATGGTTTTGTTATATTCATTATATTTTTGTATAAGCTGTTTGATTGTATGTATGTGATCAATTGTACTGAAGTTTTTCCTGAACCCTGCCTGTTCCACAGGTTGGTTTTCGTCGAGCCTAATTGATATTCTGTCCAGAATTACTTTAGCAA
Organism: Opisthograptis luteolata; assembly: GCA_931315375.2. Classification (NCBI taxonomy): domain Eukaryota; kingdom Metazoa; phylum Arthropoda; class Insecta; order Lepidoptera; family Geometridae; genus Opisthograptis; species Opisthograptis luteolata. The sequence goes on along the minus strand of OV928054.1, from coordinate 79,380 downwards.
AAACTTTATATACATTTGAAATGAGAGATATGGGCCTATAATTTCCTATGTCGTCTTTTGCACCTTTCTTGTGTAGAAGTATTATGTGTGATTCTGCCCATTGGCTTGGGATGCTGCCGGTATGTAGAATCTCATTGAATACTTTTGTTAGTATTGGGCTTAGTTCTTTAATCGTCCCTCTCATAAGTTCGTTTGTGATTTTATCTGGGCCTGGGGCTTTTTCCACCTTTTGACTGTTTATAGCTTTCTCTACTTCTGATACCAATATTTCTGGTGTAGCCTCAGTATCTTCGATCGTATGTTTTTGTGTATGCTCTCTGTCAGGTTGTATGCTTGGCTGGTATGAATATAGTGAACGATAATAGTTTGTGGCTATAGATTGAATTTTGCTGCGAGAAGTAGTTGGTAGTTCTTTTTCTTTTAGCTTTGGTATCCATTCTTTTCCCTTTTCTCGAAGTTCTTTCAGCGCTTTTCTTGTGCCTCCAGTTCTATTAATGTGGTTCTCTAGGGTTTTGATTCTTCTATTTTTCCTATCTTTTCTCATATTTTCGCGAATTTGTTTGCTAAGATTAGATATTTCTTTCTGATTTTCCTTCCTGCCCTCTTTTTGTAACAAATTCCTTCTATCTTCAATAAGTTTTAAAGTTTTTTCGCTTAGATAGGATTCTTTACTCTTGTTTGCTTGTATTGCCTGTTCTTTGAGCTTGGTTTCTACTCTTTTATATTTTTCGTTAAGGTTCATATCTGAAGTTACAATTTCCATCAGGTTTTCCGTGGTGTCGTTTGGGTCCCTCTTTTTACTGGTTATTTGTAAGTAATTCATTTGTATTTCTTTCGGCCTAGGCTTTTTTGGACCACTTTCATTGAGGCAGCTGCGAACCATACGGTGGTTAGTATTGAAATTAAGGTTTCGTACTATTCCTGTGTCGCTAAATAGCCTAACTTTGTTGGTTATAATATAATCAATTTCGTTTCTAACCTTTCCATCTGGAGACATCCAAGTCCATTTGTTTTTGGGTTTTTTCTGGAACATTGAGTTTAGAAGTGTTAAATTTTGCTCGAGCAGAAATTCTACCAACTTTTCTCCGTTTTTGCTTCTTTTGCCACTTCCGTATTTCCCTATTATATGTTCTTCCCCTGCTATTCGAGCGCCCACTTGAGCATTGAAATCACCCATGAGTACCACATTGTTTTCCGAATATTTATCGGTAACTTCACTTAGTTTGTCGTAGAAATTATCTATATCTCTTTTTGTTGCCTGTTCTGTCGGCGAGTAGACTTGGATGATAGTCCAATTTTTCGCATGATTTGGTAAGTTAATATGGATCACCGCTATTCTATCTGATATCCCTTCGAACCCAATGATCTGGTTTTTAAGTTTAAACTTTACCAAAAACCCTACTCCTCTTTGTCCTGCGATTTCTCCTTTGTGGTACATAACATAGTGGCTTCTCTCTTCTATTCCTTCTCCTATTCTCCGCATCTCGCTTATACCCAAGATGTCCCAATTAATGTTTTCGACAGCTAACTCTAACTCTTGTAGACTTTCTGGTGTTCTCAAAGTTCGTGTGTTAAGTGTACATAGGTATAAACTACTTCGTTCTTGTATCCTTTTTTTTGTATTCGATTTGTATTTAGTTGGCAATTTTGTTGGAGGGTGTTGGTCGGCTTCCCCCACGGTGACCAGCCGGCTTGGGGTGTAATTCGCTGAAGTTTTACTTGTGATTTTGTTTGTTGTTGTCTTTCTTTGTTGGTTCCGGTCGGAGAGGGCCTTTACTTGTTTTTTGGCATCTCTGACATCGAGGCAGATCTTTCTCGTGCTACATATGTAAGTATATTTGGTTTGATTACTTTCCTTGTTGTACTTAAAGTTGTATCTTCATTTTCGGTGTTCTTCATGTGTAACTTTTTCTGGGATGAAGTGGTTGGTGATTCAGTTTTTTCTCTTTTTCTTTTTTCACGGTAGGTGTTCACTGGTTTTTTCACAATTAACTTGTCATATTTTATAAAGGCTACATTTCCATTTTTTCTTTCTTCTTCCACTTTTGGCTGTAATCGTTTGCGTATTTCAAGAACTTCCTTAGGGAAGTCTTCTTTGACATACACATTTGTGGGAAGGTTACGCCTGTTTCTCAAAATAAGATGTTTTTTCCAAGTTGTTGTTAGAGATATTATGATTGGACGATTTTTTTCAGATTGTGCTCCGATTCTTTGGATATAACTTATTTCTTGGCAATCCAAATGTGTTCCTGATTCCACTACAATTTCCTTTACAAAATCTACCAGCTCTATTTCAGTCTTCCCCTTTTCTTCAATGCCGAAGAGAACCAAATTATTTCTTCGTTTTTCTTTTTCTAAAAATGTTATTTTTTGTTCCAAATTTGTGACTTTACTTTTAAGGTTATTATTTTCTTCCGTTAGTATTTTCATCTTTTCGTCTAAGGCCTCCATAACATTCTTCGTTATTGCTGTTGTTAATGTTTTTGTTTGTTCATTAAACTTTTCGTTTATTTTAGAGAGTAACATTTCCAGTTGTTTTTCCATTTTAATGTTGGGTAATTTGACGTTGTATGATGGTATTACTCTTTTTCCTGTGGCAGGCAACACTTTCAACAGTTGTCTATTGCTGCCAAAGTCAGATGTCGATGTCACTTGACAGTTTGTTTGGCGCAGTTGGCACTACTTGCTTTTAGCCTTGGTAGTGTGTGTGTGCTCGATTTTGAGGTTATGATGATCGATACCTTGTTTGAGGAAAAATCTCACAAATCCAGTTGTTTCACTGTGTTTTTGGCTTTAACACTATTTTGATTTGAATTTACGAAGATTTGAATGTAGTATGTGTTCAATTTGTCACTTTTTACACTGGTTTTTTAATATTAACTGCAGAGATCTGTCACGTACGTGTTTACATTTTCGTCACCGGAACCGGAACCATATTTACACTATACAATAATAATATTAGCCATGTTCCACAAACTAGAAGTTTATTTTGATGAAAGTTTAATTTGATTCAACGAACCACTAACTACATCACACTAGTTTCAGGCAGCGTGTTCCATCTGTTGTCCGGTGGACAGCACTGCAAATGCACGATACTAATGTGATACCAACACCATTCAGTATTATTTGCAGATACATTTTCTGATAGGGAATCTTTTTTTTTTCGGCGGTGTTCAAGTCAAGAGTGAATAGGTATTTACTGGGCAAGCGTGCTACACCTTCGACCACATCGTCGCTTTTCATCGGGTGAGATCGTGGTCAAACGCTAGCCTAGTTTGTTGTAAAAAAAAAATACGATTAGAGTCGCATCCTTGTCACCTCGGAAAGAGTAGGAGATCAAAAATAGATTGAGTTATATTACGTTTTTCTGCATTTGTTTTGTAAATTAATGGGGGCTAATAATAATGGATCTGTTACAATATTGTAGACACGCGCAGCACAGTGTTGACGTGTGCGTTGATGGTGTTGGTGATAACAGCAAGGTGGCTCTAGCGAGAGCTAACAATATCGAAGGAGGCATAGGAGCCGCGCTTGGAGCCGGACCCGACGACGCTGGGTGTTGTGTTACAGAGCCGAAGGCGCCTGCTCTTCCAGCAGCTGCAACCGCCCTCGTGTGTGTCGGCAGCCGGACACGCGCCCACCGGTAAATTGAATGCTTCTAGTGCATCATATGGCTCCATCTGACGATTTGAACACCACCTAATAATTAACAACAAGTATCAATAGCACAAAATGTGAATAAATGTTCTCACTTATTGAAAAGTCGATTAGTCTCTTAAATACTCGTAACGACAATAAATAGGTACTACATAATTATGTAAGTACACACACTTCAAGAATGACCCCTCAGCCTTCGTGCGAGCAGACTGCAGAGTGACAACGTCTGCACTGCAGCTGGTACTCCAGAGCAAACAACAACACGACTGAGTGACAACGTCTGCACTGCAGCTGGTACTCCAGAGCAAACAACACGACTGAGTGACAACGTCTGCACTGCAGCTGGTACTCCAGAGCAAACAACACGACTGAGTGACAACGTCTGCACTGCAGCTGGTACTCCAGAGCAAACAACACGACTGAGTGACAACGTCTGCACTGCAGCTGGTACTCCAGAGCAAACAACAACACGACTGAGTGACAACGTCTGCACTGCAGCTGGTACTCCAGAGCAAACAACAACACGACTAGATACAAGCAATCTGCGTAGATTACATTACATTCTTGATTTATGGACTTTGCGACTTATTCTTTTCACAATTCTGCCAATGTCCGTTTCATGTTAGTGTCATAAACATTTTAGAGAATTTGATCGGTGTCCTATAAGGAGACTCGTGAACGGGTGCTGCTTGTGGGGTCTGGTCTGCTTTGGTTGTGATCCCGCAACTCATTAATAACTCATTAATATTCATGTTCCCATATCCCAATGTGTACAACCAAACAAGAGAAATCTTATTAGTAAAGCTAATTAAAAAATATCGGACCATTAGATGACAAAAAAAGCTTGAGATTTTAGTGAACTTGCTCCAATTCAATCAATTAGTAATAAGAATAAAATTGTCAATGTGATCGCGCCAAAAAAAATTACCTGCCGGGCGTTTCTTGCCTGTTCTTTTGCCGGCGTAAGGAGGTTGGAACAGGCGTAGCTAGTTTTAAGTTTGACGTTTTAAAGTGATCACAATGTATCCTATTGAATAAATAAATAAATTGAAATTGAAATTGAAATTGAGAATCATAAACGGAGATTACAAATCCAAGTTGATTGACCTATAACAATACCTACAGACAACACAATTGATAAATACATCTATACTAATATTACAAAGCTGCAGAGTTTGTTTGTTTGAACGCGCTAATATCAGGAACTACTGGTCCGATTTAAAAAAATATTTCAGTGTTGTATCCAACAGTTGTGTTGTGTTGTGTGTTGTAATGGACTATCGTCCATTTATCGAGGAAGGCTATATGCTATATTTTATTTACAAAAAAAATTGTGATCCGTAAGAAAATTGCTATTTTGCAACCCAAGGTGTGAAATCGAAAACCCATTTTTGTGTGCGCTGCAAAAACTATTGACACTAGAACAAAACAATATATTACGGGTTTTGTAGGTCTCATTTAGATCTACAAAAAAGTCCGCGAGAGCATATGTCTAACTATTATAGTTATGCCACAATAAGTGATCTTTTATTTAAATAAAAATATATAGTTTAAAAAACTAAAAAAAACACTTTAAAAACGCACTCAAAAATATAAAATAATTAAATTGACTTGTATTAGTTACGATATAATGGTTAATTCAAAAAGTGTGGAGCGCTTCTTGGTTGTTTGTACTCTTACTTATTTACCCAGTAAAAGAAGCGCTCCACACTTTTTGAATTAACCATTATATCGTAACTAATACAAGTCAATTTAATTATTTTATATATTTGAGTGCGTTTTTAAAGTGTTTTTTTTAGTTTTTTAAACTATATATTTTTATTTTTTTACTTTTTAGTCTTTTGTTACCAAGTCCAATCTATCGGACTCATCAAAAGGAATCATATGAGCCCAAACTCGAGGGGTTTACTAGTAGCCACTGCAGAGATCCCCTACCCACCTTCTGGCTGCATCATCAGACCCTCGTCACCAAGTTCAATCTATTGGACTCATCAAGACGAATCATATGAGCCCAAACACGAGGGGTTTACTAGTAACCACTGCAGAGATCCCCTACCCACCTTCCGGTTGCATCATCAGACCCTCGTCACCAAGTCCAATGTATTGTACTCATCAAGACGATTCATATGAGCCCAAACACGAGGGGTTTACTAGTAGCCAGCGAAGAGATGCCCTACCCACCTTCCGGCTGCATCATCAGATCAGGTCGATGATACCAAATTATTGCATTGTCACCGTGATTACATACACATACAAAGTTTCAAGTCGATACGACAATTAGAAGTGGGTGAAAATTGACTTCTAAGATTTGATTACATTGTTAGTTAGTTAGTTAGTTAGTTAGTTAGTTAGTTAGTTAGTTACAAGTCAAGCTAATAAAAGTGTTTTAATAAAAAAAAATTAATGCCGCCGCTCGAAAAGGCTTCTTGCGGTCCAAGAAAAATTAACTTAGAATTAAAATAGGATAATGGGTACCTACAGCACTGCAGGTAACGCGGTGAGGAGGCACCGAAGTGCGGGAATAATTTTGGAGTATACGGACTAAATACGCTTTCGCGCCTAAACTACTGATCCGATTAAATGAAATTTGGTATAGAGATAATTTGAGCCCCGGGGAAGGGACATAGGATACTTTTTATCGCGATAAACTGTAGTCCACGCGGGTGAAACCGCACGGAACAGCTAGTATGATAATAAAATACAAGGTACATAATAACACAAAATAATAAACATTAAATGAGTATAACTATATACTATAATATAAAAACATAAAACGAACAACATAAAGCAACCTGCGTATAATATGTTATAGGAGCTAGTAGGGAACCTACCCCCCGCTCATGAGCCGTTCTATCTACCCATCTACCCGCATATCACATATTTAGTTCCGAAACGTCAATCTATCACCTCCCACTAGGTACTACATATATCTTATTCTGTGCCACTACACTGGCCACTGTATAATTATTTATTTCCAAAAATATAGTGATCGTTGTATTGCTATATATTTCTCCGTAGGCGTTACAATAATGTAATGTTTACTTTGCGATTGGTTAGCAGCGCCATCTATTGACGGTCTATAGCGCAGGCGAGCCTTTGTATTCCGCTCACTAAGTCTTCCGACAGGTGGCGCTTTTAATGAAATTACAAATATTGTTTAATACATTTATTAATTGTACAATGACAAACTTTTATCAAATTTATTTCTAAACCATTAATGAAATGAGAGACACTTGATATTATGAAACTAGTTTATTTATAAATGAATTAAAACGTAGATTGGGAATAAACTTTTAGCAGTAACGGTATAAACAGTGGAGAGGTGGGGAAAAATGACCATAGATTAAGTAGACTATATACTACGACTACGTATAGATGGAAATCAACCATAGAACGACATCATCGTTAGAGAAGTGAACGAAATGACCTGCGCCAGATGAAGGTTACTATGGAGTATTCTGTGACGATAGTGCTTGAAACGTCAGGCGGCAAATATCGATATCGATCAATCTTGATGGGACATTTAAACCCAACCCACTATCGATAACCGATTCCATTTCCTATTTTATGTTTTCAATAGCATAAGGTTTTTAAATAATGAAATTCAGTTTTAACATTTAAATTTATATTCATATAAATAATACTACCACTTCGATTCGGAAATTTACAATTTCTTCAATCAAATCTAATTAAGATGGAGGTTTATACAAAATTTTAATTGTTTGATATATATAATCCAAATCCAAGAAGCTAGAATGGGCAAGTGCCTTTATTGAACTAGCTACTTACAACTATTACAACAATCAAATTCATATTAGGTACTATACAAAATTGAATTAACAATTTGAATATAATACAAATCTAAAGAAATTATACACAGAATGGGCATGTACCTATATTAAATAAGCTCCTTATTAATTATACATCAATCAAATTAAGATTAGGTGTGTACCATACAAGATTTAATTAACTGTCTGATAAATATATGTAATACAAATCCAAGAAAATGGTACATAGAATAGGCACATGCCATCATACAAATTTGTACTTACAACAGCTATACATCAATCAAATTAGGTACTATACAATATTGAACAATCTGATATACAGTGCAAATCCTAAGAAATTATACACAGAGTGGGCATGTACCTATATTAAACAAGCTACATAGAATTATACATTGATTCATCGTTATAAACCGAATATAACTAATACATAGTTAATATAATTGGCTATCGGGTTGGGTGTAGTAACTGGGACCAGGCATTTCAAGATTTTGTGAATACGGAGGGTAAAATATGCTGCAGTACAAAAAATTTAAAAAAATAACAAACCCGATACCAGCTGGATACATATTGGCCACATTGACATCCATGTTAGGCTCTATCTCTATGTTCAAAACAAAATCTGTTTTTATTTTTGCATTTCTATAAATAATATTACTTACTCAAGAGAGTCCTGGTTTCAATTTCTTTCGGTCCAAATAGGGTTGGGTGACTTACAAGCAGTCTTCTCCTCTTCCTAAGATATTTGTCCTCGAATTGATGGCCACATATTGTTGGAGCATTTACATCAGTTATATATTGACTATGTGGCTGTACCAAGTCCAACTAAATTTTCCTCTGGTCTCGAGAGCCAAAAAATCAAAATAGCTGGCACGAGTTGATTGTTCAGCTACAATCAGCAATGCAGCGCGAGCGAGACTGCGAGAAGAAATTATTATTCTGAAACAAACATAACCTAAATGTAATAAATTATTCTGTAACCTAACAAGATGCTATTTCATGTAATTTAAGTCGGCACAGGCTTAGCTCTACTTACGTTTTTATCTGTTAGCAGTTAGTTGTTGAATGATACAGGTTTTTAACCTTGTGATCCTTGTCATTATAGAAATGATACGTAAGATAAAATTTAATGTAATTCTAAAGAGCAACGGTTTTAATTTCAAGTACCTAGTTTTTGTTTCTTCGTTATCGCTTCGCAACTTTCGCAAGCAAGCAAAGTCAAAAAGAGAAATTGACGAAACTGTGCGGGACCGGGAAAATATGGCGGGCGTTATTTCACAAAAAGTCAATAAACACAAACAAAACTTCGTCTGATAGAATGAATTACGGAACGAGATTGAATGAATGAAACCTGTTCAAAGTGTTCATGTTCACCAATCTCATCTAGCGGAGGTCACTTCTAAAGCATAGACGATGTTCTGTGATTACCTGCCGTGAAAATGACAGCTGAGTGACAATGCTGACAATATTTTGACAGGCGCTTTTGCGTCCAACATTCAACAACCATCAATCCAACGAGGAGCATTATTACCTGAAAAATGAAATTATAAATTATTTATTTATTTATAAGTAATTGTAGGCTTGGTTTTTTTTTGTATATTTTAGTTTAGTTAAGTAATTCATTGTTATATAATTTCTACAATAATTATTATACTCATTAAATAATATGTTTGAAAAATATAATTTTATTTCATCAAAATAGTCCAAGTTCGTTTTAGATCTAATTTTGGTTCTTTTAAATATTTTGTTTTTGCTGACATGTGAAATTAAATAAGTAAATAGGTACAAAAAAAAGTTACTGTAAGAAAAATGTTGAATGTCAGGGTTAAAAGGAGGTCAAATGTTAGATGATAATTAAATATAAAATGTGAGATAAGATAAATTGAGCCTATTCCAGTATTTCTTTTATAAAGTCACTAGTATAAATGTTTAGCACATTTTTATTCTGTTGCGAATGTTTATTACAGAGAGCACACGATAGCGAGCTACGCACAGGCGGGTACCTACTGTGCGCGGAATAATTATGTTATACCGTACCCGGAACGAGGTGACGTGGTGCTCCCTCATGTTTGGTGTTAAAGGTCAACTATATCGCTACTTTTATTTATTGATTGATATCGTTATCGGCTGCATATCCAGTGGCGGGCACGGTTCATGTCCACGTCGCCACGGTGGGGAGCACCGGCTAGACTGTTGTAGTCACGGAGTAATGATATTAGGAACCTTGAGCTACACTCAAAAATTTGAGTTTTGTTTTGTCCGTGGAGTTGATTTTGGCGATGATGGCTCAGTAGTAGTGACGACGACTTGCGATCCGTAGGACGTGGGTTCTAATCCTACAATGAGCTTGAGCTTTTGCTGAAGGAAAACATTGTGATGAAACCATCACCCTCAAGTTAAGAATCTGTCGCCAAGCACCTATCGGAGCGTGTTATTTGAAATAATGGTGTACAATACAAGTGCCGACACGACACCGTGCCATGACGTGCAAGTTGCCGTGAGACACTCCTACCAAATATTCCATTTGTGTACCTGCATATTGGCACAAATGTAAGGGGGGCTTGCATGTGTATCTAACCTACACCAAGGAACTCATTTTGATGTTATAACTAGAAGTTAAAGTACCTACCCTACTTAGTAAAACAGTTCAATTGTGGTTTTCCACTTTGAGTTAGTAAAATGATAACAAAAATATTAAAGATGCAATAATAACCATGCAATTATTACAAAAAGAAATTGTTTGACGTAAGGTAAAGCAGATGAACAAGCAAAAATTAATAGTTTAAGATAAAAAAACCATATATTTTTGTTAATCTTATTTTATTCGGAGGCCAAGGTTTTTACACTATACTATGTAAGTAGTTGCCCATAACTATACTTATAGAATTCAGCGTCAGATGTCCTCGAAAAAATCTCACCCATTGCTATTATCGTAAATTTTATCCATTTCCTGTAGATTTAAATCGTATCTAGAATAGCTATAGTACTCCATCATTGCGCCTAGCAACTTGGAGCCAATCGTTTTTTTGTATTAGAGTGGCAAACAAGCAGACGGCCCGCCTGATGTGATGCATCACGCCAGCTTCGGTACAACAACACCGAAACAACCAACATTATGTGTTATTAATATGCATCGTAAGATGAAGCTTCAACAATAGCTACTGCTTCCTTATACAATAGTGTAGACGACGATTTTGAATTGCATACTTAGCCGTAGAAGGCAGCTCCGTTGCGTACAAAGTAGTAGAGCTATTGTCATATTATCTGTACTGGGTCGCGTGTAGCTCAACTCGCGTGTCATTGCGACGTCGTCCTTGAACTCGGCGGAGCATCTGAGATTCGTCGCCAATCACCAGCCGCCAGTATCGGTAGATGACGAGGGATCAGGGCCGCTCTCTTCGTGTTCGCTCGCTGCCCGCCGACGCAAACAACTCATTTGTGATAAGTAGCGTTATCGGTATGAAAACAATTTGCTAATTGAGCAGTTGGTTGCGATGTGTTCATTAGAATCTAACGTGGCATCATTATCTGCACCGCGCCCTGCTATTGTATACTCTGTGGCTGCGACTACCTACTGTTGGCGACCCGGCGCAGGTTACCTACCTAGCATATGTATACGCTTGCTGCCTGTCTGCTTCCCTCACAACCGTTATAAAAGTTATTTAAAGGAACACTAGACTAAAACATAGTACATTTTATTGTAACAAAAGCGTATTACTTATAATAGGTACAGTAAGAAAAAACTACGTGGCTGTAGGTGTGCTGCGTCCTACCTACTGCGTTACCCGGAAAGGTTGTCTACCTGTTGGTCGGGCTCTCCGGCGGAGCTGTACACAATGCACGGGTGACGCAGTACCTGCACAACACTGTGTCGATGTCGAAGGAACATTGTGTCGGGACTCGGGAGCGCTGTATGCGGCGCAACAAGCGCGCAGATACGAGCGACCACGTGACGAAACAAATGAAACGTACAAACTAGAGACAGCACGCGAGTGTCTCCCGTCGGTCGGCGCCGCGGCCTCGCCTGCCACGAGTATAAGTTACTAAATGGGAAAACAAAACAAAATTAAGTAACGGTTCACGTTTACTGTAACGTAGCTAGCATAACAATAGCATGTTTATTTATTAGTAGCTGTGCCCCGCGGTTTCACTCGCACGTGGATACTGCCGCAGAGACCGTACATGTTCCGAGAGCATAAGTAACCTATGGCACTCTCAAGTCCCCAAACTATCCAAATAACTACTATCTAAAATAACGTTGAACCGTCGCGTCGGCGTCGCTCCGGGGCTGCGTGAAACAAACATAAACCAACAAACAAACACTATCGCCTATTAGTACTTCATTAAGGATTTATTTACTTGTGCTTTAATGAACACAAACATATTTGTACAGGGTGGACTTAATGCTTCGCGGTTTCGGCGTCTAGGTACCTACCTACCTACTAGCTAATGTGAGAATTAATACAGAAACAGTAGGTAGGTAGTTGGAGCGTCATAGATGGAGGCGCCCGCGCCGGGGCTGGGGGCGGGTGGAGTATGCTACAACAATGAGCGCACGTGTGTGTTCCAGGTACATCACCGTAGGAAGGCACCCTCGCCGCCCGGGAGTCAGCGATACTACTATACTAATATTATAATTGCGAATGTTTGTGTGTGTGTGTAACTACTACTTTATATCCCGTAAAAAGGGTTCCTGCGGGAAGACGGGACGCACCTAGTCTTATATACAGAGTGTACCTTGTACATAGGTGTATCGAGAGGAGTAGGAGCGGGCGGCCCCCTCCTCCACGGCCGTCACGTCACCAGCTGCTGGTAGGTGAACGACTGAAGTACTCCGAGTGGCCGCTGCACCGGCCGTCGTGTTGTTTGTCGCCCACCGGGCGCAGCTAGCGCGACTGATCCCATGTAGCTGGGTATGGTATACATATAGCGTCGTGTCTCGTAACAAACATCCATCCATGCGTACTCACAAACTTTCACGTTTATAATATTACTTACTAGTGGCCCGCCCCGGCTTCGCACGGGTATTTAAAAGAAATTTCAACATTAAAACTTGTAATACACATAAGTCCTTCCTCCCGTCCGGCCCGTACCCCCGTACCCCAGTGACGCCTACATGCATAAGGCTACCACGCAACTTTTTTCTACTACTTACATTTTAAAACTCGTGATATCTCTCGAATCGAATGTCCGAATTGAAAGATTCAAAAAGTTATATAAAGGTATTGAAACAGTTTTGATTAATAAGTAATTTATTTTTATAAGGATTAATCTATACTATTATAAAGCTGCAGAGTTTGTTTGTTTGTTTGTTGGTTTGTTTGAACGCGCTAATCTCAGGAACTACTAGTCCGATTTGAAAAATTCTTTCAGTGTTGGATACTCCATTTATCGAGGAAGGCTATAGGCTATATTTTATTTCCAAAAAAATTAGGGATCCGTAACAAAATTGCTATTTTGCAATCCAAGGTGTGAAATCGAAAACCTATTTTTGCGTGCGCTGCAAATACTGTTGACACTAGAACAAAATAATGTATTACGGGTTTGTAGTTCTTATTTAGATCTACAAAAAAGTTCGCGAGAGCATATGTCTAACTATTATAGTTATGCCACAATAAGTGATCTTTTATTTAAAAAAAATAATTTTTAATGCCGCCGCTAGAAAAGGCTCTTTATTTGTATCTTGGTATTAATCCTTATCAAAATAAATTACTTCTTATTCAAAACTGCTTCAATGCCATTATATAACTTTTTGAATCATTCAATTCGGACATTCCATTCGAAAGATATCACGAGTTTAAAAATGTAAGTAGTAGTAGAAAAATAAAACCGCCGCACCGCAGCGCAGCGGGAAACGCGGTGAGGTGAGGGGGGCACCGGGAGAATCTATGAAATGCGGTCGCGGACCAGAAGACCTTTAACTGCGCGGTTCAAACGTGCGGTCCAAGAAAAATTTAACTTAGAATTAAAATAGGATAATGGGTACCTACAGCAGGTAACGCGTTGAGGGGGCACCGAAGTGCGGGAATAATTTTGGAGTATACGGAATATATACGCTATCGCGCCTAAACTACTGAACCGATTTAAATGAAATTTGGTATAGAGATAATTTGAGCCCCGGGGAAGGGACATAGGATACTTTTTATCGCGATAAACTGTAGCCCGGGCCCGGTGTAGCGCGGGTGAAACCGCGAAGAACAGCTAGTACCTTGATACAAATAATGAGTCTTTTCTAGCGGCGGCAATAAAATTAAATATTAATTATAAAAGATCACTTATTGTGACATAACTATAATACAGTAGTGTAGTGTAGTGTAGTTAGACATATGCTCTCGCGGACTTTTTTGTAGATCTTAATGGAATCTACAAACCTGTAATACATTATTTTGTTCTATTGTCAATAGTTTTTGCAGCGCACGCAAAAATAGGTTTTCGATTTCACACCTTGGGACACCAAGCGTGATACTTTTACCTTTTTTTTGCGAAAACATTAGAATTTATGATATGAAATATAATCAGAGCAAGTGATATGGTCCGGCGACGGTGACGGTGTGTGCAGCGCGGCGGAGCGCGCCGTCACGCGCTGCCCTCGTGCGGTGCACGGTGCACAGTGCAGGGCTGCAGGGTCACGGCACCACGCTACACGACATGCTGTGCAGGGCGCAAGGTGAGGGGACCAAAAGGGTCTATGTTGATATAGTGTGCCAGTTCTAGTCTTTGTAAACAACATACCGACTACTGTTCTGAATTTATTATTGTCCTGCTGTCGGCTTCCTCCGCTTTCTTTACTGATCATTAAAACAGCTTTGGGCGAGAATCTTATAAAAGGAAAAAACTGGTATTGCGATATCATTTTATTTTATTTTATTTGGACATCCAAACACTAACTAAATTTAGAATTTACAATTATAGATAGAAAGGGAGTCACATAGACACACAGAATACGGTAGGTTAAAAGAGGAAATAGAAGCGTAACATAATATAACAACAATAGAGTAGAAAGATAAAGAAAGAAAAAAAATACATAGGTAAATAAATAAATAATCAGTAATAACAAAGCCATATAAAAGTCAAAATTTATTTGCCAAAATTTAAGTAGATGAAGGATTTAAACAGTTAGTAATTTAACTATGATCGAGAGCCCTCCACCCTGCACCCTGTAAATCGAATCAAACTCTAAGGCCCACTTGCGTCAAATAGTGGGTTAAAAATGTAAAGCAAGAGTTAAGTAACTCTGTGTTAGATGTGTATATCGTTAACTCATTCTTTGTCTTGCGTCTACCTAAACTACCCCTGGGTTAAGTAACCCTGCCGGGGTCGCCAACATAATGCAATGTGCCACAGACGTATTGCATTTTTTTATGTCTATCGTTTGTTCTTAGATTACCGGGCAAAATGTAAAAGAAACAATAATGAATGAACCAAATATACCCATCTCCCTTACACTGGAGCATTTGTGCATTAGCTGTCGCCCGGTCGGTGGATCCTACGATCCCTATAAGTTTTGAAAGGGCTATACTGAATGAAATGCGGTGCACTGATTGATGAATGTCTTTGTCAAAGGCAATCAGTCTTTATTGCAGTGGTTTTGTTTTTGTCAATTTTATGCATTTCCAACCAAAGTATTTCGTGGTATTTTTTTTGTTTCTTGTGAGATAGCTGTGGTTTGTGGAATAAAATAAATGAGAGCATAATTATGGCAGCCTGAATCTTCTGCGAAAATCCTTTTCTCTGATCGAGTTAAAATGATCTTGCCGAGTTTCAACTCTTCTATTGAAAAAATCTGTGTCTAGGTATTGCACTATTTCTTCATCGTCATCAGGGAATAAATCATCGAACATAATATCACTATTCATAGCGACACTGCTCAAAATACTGAATGTAGTTTTTATTTACACTGCGTTTGTGTTTCTGGTGTTTTTATATAGAGACAAAATAAAGGACGACATGAACAAATAAACGTCAAAGCCAGAGTTAATTATTTAACCCACCAAAATCGGAGAGTTAAATATTTACCCATCTAACTCAGAGTTAACACTTAACTCACGGTGGTGCAAGGCCATTTATCAATTTAACTCTGAGTTACTATTTAACTCCGAGTTAACTACGCTAACCTTGCTTGACGCAAGTGGGCCTAAGCCGTTTAACCTTTCTCTTTTAGGCCCACTTGCGTCAAGCAAGGTTAGCGTAGTTAACTCGGAGTTAAGTAGTAACTCAGAGTTAAATTGATAAATGGCCTTGCACCACCGAGAGTTAAGTGTTAACTCTGAGTTAGATGGGTAAATATTTAACTCTCCGATTTTGGTGGGTTAAATAATTAACTCTGGCTTTGACGTTTATTTGTTCATGTGGTCCTTTATTTTGTCTCTATATAAAAACACCACAAACACAAACGCAGTGAAAATAAAAACTACATTCAAGATTTTGAGCAGTGTCGCTATGAATAGTGATATTATGTTCGATGATTTATTCCCCGATGACGATGAAGAAATAGTGCAATACCTAGACACAGATTTTTTCAATAGAAGAGTTGAAACTCGGCAAGATCATTTTAACTCGATCAGAGAAAAGGATTTTCACAGAAGATTCAAGCTGCCATAATTATGCTCTCATTTATTTTATTCCACAAACCACAGCTATCTCACAAGAAACAAGAAAAATACCACGAAATACTTTGGTTGGAAATGCATCAAATTGACAAAAACAAAACCACTGCAATAAACACAAATTGACTTTGACAAAGACATTCATCAATCAGTGCACCGCATTTCATTCAGTATAGCCCTTTCAAAACTTATAGGGATCGTAGAATCCACCGACCGGGCGACAGCTAATGCACAAATGCTCCAGTGTAAGGGAGATGGGTATATTTGGTTCATTCATTATTGTTTCTTTTACATTTTGCTCGGTAATCTAAGAACAAACGATAGACATAAAAAAATACAATACATCTGTGGCACATTGCATTATGTTGGCGACCCCGGCAGGGTTACTTAACCCAGGGGTAGTTTAGGTAGACGCAAGACAAAGAATGAGTTAACGATATACAAATCTAACACAGAGTTACTTAACTCTTGCATTACATTTTTAACCCACTATTTGACGCAAGTGGGCCTTAGTGTGTTTATCTGGTTCTTACGGTCGCCGGGGCGACACACCGATGCAGCATCCACGCCGATAGCGGCTCGGTCGGGGCCGCACCCCCGCGGGCTCACCTCCGGCCCGGCGCCGCGCTGCACTGGGATGCGTTATCGGCGGGCGCAGGGCCGGCCGCCGGACCCGGACGCGCCGAGTGTAAACAGCGGCGGCCCCTATCGCGCCGCCCGTATATATAGGGCGCGCGCGGCCGCTCCCGGCACAGTCGCTCCGCTCCCGCCGCCGCCGCCGCCCTCTCACACGCACCCGACACGATGGCCGCCAAGCTCGTCTTCCTGCTCGCCTGCCTGGCCCTGGTGAGTGCGTGCCCGGCTCCGAGTGTCGGGTAACAGGGGGACAGGTGAGTGACGGCCGCTTGTTGTTGCAGAGCCGCGCCGCGCTGGTGAAGCGCGACACGACCACCGCCCTGTCGGACATCGAGAAGCACGGCACCGAGTTTAAGAACATGTTCACGGAGCAGCTGAACGCGCTCCTCAACTCCAAGAACACGCAGGAAATCAACAAGACGCTCAAGGAAGGCTCCGACCAAGTGCTGCAGCAGCTCAGCACCTTCTCCACCTCCCTGCAGGGAGCGGTGAGTACCCTTCCCTCCCCGCACTCGCTCTCTCCCGCCCGATGGTTCGCGATTCCGTTTATCTTGAACGTTCGGCCGGCGCGACCTGCGACCTCCGACCTCGCAGAATCGTTCGCCCGTCATCTGATGTTGACATTTATTACGTTATAACCTTCAGCAATTTTGATGTATTGAAATTTCTGTTTATATCAAAATAAAACTGAAGCTAGCTAGCCCAGCCCCGCTCTCAGAGGAGTACTCCGTAGTGCAGCAAGAGGTGGCGATGTAGGTGGAGCGGCGTGCAGTAAGCGAGTCGTGTTGCAGGTGACGGACGCGAACGGCAAGATGAAGGAGGCGCTGGAGCAGTCGAAGGCGAGCATCGACCGCACCGTGGAGGAGCTGCGCAAGGCGCACCCCGACGTGGAGCAGCAGGCCACCGCGCTGCGGGACAAGATGCAGGCCGCCGTGCAGAACGCGGTGCAGGTACGTCTGGCAAGCGACCTCGCCCACCCGACCACCGCCCGCTCACGCTCTCTCTCTGTGTGTCGCAGGAGTCACAGAAGCTCGCCAAGGAGGTGTCCTCCAACGTGGAGCAGACCAACCAGAAGCTGGGGCCCAAGGTGCAGGACGCGTACAACGACTTCATGAAGCAAATGCAGGAGGTGCAGAAGAAAATCCAGGAAGCCACCAACAAGCCTTGATCCGCCCCCGCCCCCGCGCCCCGCGATAGCACAATATACTATTAGTTGACCAACACTAGACGAGTTTCATTCGGCGGCCCGCGCCCATCCCCCACCCCGGCGCGCGGCGCTGCTCGCCTGAAACCTTTATTTACGATTACAATTCGTAATATCTTTTGAATGGAATGTCGGATTTCAATAATTCAAAAAGGTATTGGAACATTCTTAAATACGAAATGATTTATTTTGATAAGGATTAATGTAAAAGTAGGTATGGATAACACGTTCTGATTTTAGTCGGCATTTTTAGCAACTTTTAAAACGTAAATAAGTAGTTATAGTATGTTGTCCTTAGAGATAGACATATGCCATCCCGGACTTTTTTGTAGACCTGTATAAGATAAACAATTTCACCATACATCATTTTGTTATATCTCAAAGGGTTTAGGCAGCGTTTTCGTTGAAAGCTCCCAGACGGGTTATTTTTATCCGAACCTCTCCAACAAATATTATATTTTAGCCAATGTATACAAAAACTTGACAAGTTATATTCTTAAACCTTCTTCGAGAACCACTCTATCTATTGGTGAAAACAGCATGAAAATCGGTGCAGTAGTTTTTGAGTTTATCGCGAACAGACAGGCAGACGCGGTGCGGAGGACTTTGTTTTGTAATAAGTAGTGATAGTGATAATTATATTATAACTAGCTGTTCCCTGCGGTTTCACCCGCGTGGGCTACAGTTTATGGCGATAAAAAGTATCCTATGTCCTTCCCCGGGGCTCAAATTATCTCTATACCAAATTTCATTTAAATCGGTTCAGTAGTTTAGTCGCGAAAGCGTATGTATGTAGGCTACCTACTACATATCTATAAACTTACACTACTTAGATAAATACACACATAGACCACACCACACCACACCACACCTAATGTAGAATTATAATGATGACATTTTTTTTCAAATCGGTCCAGTAGTTTCGGAGCATATTCAATTTAAACAAACAACCAAATCTTTCCTCTTCATAATATTAGTTTAGTAGTAGGTACTTTAAAGTGAGTTGGGATTTACAGCGTTCGAGGGCACAATAACGAACGGTGCCTCGTCTAGTAAGAGAACGCGGAGCAGCCGAGTGCGCTCCTGCTTGACGTTCGAGGGCACAATAACGAACGGTGCCTCGTCTAGCAAGAGAACGCGGAGCAGCCGAGTGCGCTCCTGCTTGACGTTCGAGGGCACAATAACGAACGGTGCCTCGTCTAGCAAGAGAACGCGGAGCAGCCGAGTGCGCTCCTGCTTGACGTTCGAGGGCACAATAACGAACGGTGCCTCGTCTAGCAAGAGAACGCGGAGCAGCCGAGTGCGCTCCTGCTTGACGTTCGAGGGCACAATAACGAACGGTGCCTCGTCTAGCAAGAGAACGCGGAGCAGCCGAGTGCGCTCCTGCTTGACGTTCGAGGGCACAATAACGAACGGTGCCTCGTCTAGCAAGAGAACGCGGAGCAGCCGAGTGCGCTCCTGCTTGACGTTCGAGGGCACAATAACGAACGGTGCCTCGTCTAGCAAGAGAACGCGGAGCAGCCGAGTGCGCTCCTGCTTGACGTTCGAGGGCACAATAACGAACGGTGCCTCGTCTAGTAAGAGAACGCGGAGCAGCCGAGTGCGCTCCTGCTTGACGTTCGAGGGCACAATAACGAACGGTGCCTCGTCTAGTAAGAGAACGCGGAGCAGCCGAGTGCGCTCCTGCTTGACGTTCGAGGGCACAATAACGAACGGTGCCTCGTCTAGTAAGAGAACGCGGAGCAGCCGAGTGCGCTCCTGCTTGACGTTCGAGGGCACAATAACGAACGGTGCCTCGTCTAGCAAGAGAACGCGGAGCAGCCGAGTGCGCTCCTGCTTGACGTTCGAGGGCACAATAACGAACGGTGCCTCGTCTAGCAAGAGAACGCGGAGCAGCCGAGTGCGCTCCTGCTTGACGTTCGAGGGCACAATAACGAACGGTGCCTCGTCTAGCAAGAGAACGCGGAGCAGCCGAGTGCGCTCCTGCTTGACGTTCGAGGGCACAATAACGAACGGTGCCTCGTCTAGCAAGAGAACGCGGAGCAGCCGAGTGCGCTCCTGCTTGACGTTCGAGGGCACAATAACGAACGGTGCCTCGTCTAGCAAGAGAACGCGGAGCAGCCGAGTGCGCTCCTGCTTGACGGAGGTGGCACGTGCGGCGTCCGTAGTCGGCGTGCCTTTGGGTTCTGCTAATCTATTTCGAAAATGTAATACTCAGTACCATACCATAGTCTGCTACCATAGTGGCATATTATGATGTGGGAACACCACAATTATATTATATTGGTTGTGGCCCATAGGCGCTAACCAATGTAATATAATTTAGTTTTATGTTTCGAAATAACAATTAGCATCTGTATTTTCTTGCGCTATGTTTCAAGTGAACTTGTTGTCTGTGTGTGCGGAAAACTCGCACCCGGGACGAGTGAGTATGTGCTATCAGGCAATGAAGCATCTTTATCTTGGATGAAATTTGTATGATAAACTTAGTAAATAACAAAAAATATAAAATTTCATGAAAATTTATTATTATTTTTATGGTGTGAATTATATTACTCAGTTGTGAATTTTTACTAATCAATTAGGTAATTGGCTTCGGTCGCCTAATTGATAAACAATAGTGACATGTTTAGAACACACTAGCATCCGCCTTGGGTTTGCACGATCAGACAAATATATGTAAATAGCAGCGCCATATTCAGAAAAGGGAACAAGAGAATGACTGCGCGAGATATGGAATATAATAAGGGATACCTATGCAAAGCGATCGGTGGAGTGATGTAGAGATGAGTTTACCCTCAGTGGTAGTGACGTCGGCTTGCGAACCGTAGCTCCTGGGTTCGATTAGCTTGGTGGTAGGGCTAGTGCTCGCCTGCATAGCTACCACCCTCGAGTTTAACATCTGTCGCAAACACCTATATCGGAATGTTTCGTCAGTACCATTTGAGAGCCAGTTTCCGTCCGTGTGTAGCGTGGTGCCTCATGCTACCACCACATTGACACCTAGCATCAGGTGAATTTTAGTCAAAGGGTATATCATTGTACCTACTGTGGTTTCACATGTAACGTAGACGCAGCGTAGAGAGTCGTTCGAAGTCTGCGTTACCTAAGGCATGTCCTTTGGTACTTGTTACCACATGGGCAAGCGCTACCCTATAAAAAGATACAAATAACAAATCTAAACCATATTTTGAAAAGGTCATGATATTGTTGATATGATTTTGATACCACTCAATAAACAAGATTTAATTTTGTTTTATATATGCTTACCGGCGCGGTCACCGCACCGCCCGTTCGCAAGAGGCGGCTCGCTCTCGAAGCATGCACGAGGATGCGGGACCGCCGACTGCGCTGCAGCTTCACGTAGCGAGCACGTGCCATATTATATAATATGGCACGTGCTCGCTACGTGAAGCTGCAAAGAAAGATTAGTAGTAAAGATTAGTAGGTCGGTCGTATATACGACCGACCTACTAATCTTTACTTCGAAAATGTAATATTGAGTACCATTCCATAGTGTGCTCCATAGTGTGTAAATTATGGCGTGGGAATACCACAATTATATTATGTTGGTCATTGCCCGTAGGCGAACCAATGTAATATGATTTAGTTTTATGTTTCGAAGTAACAAATAACATTTATTTTCTTGCGCTGTGTTTCAAGTGAACTTGCTGTCTGTGTGTGCGGAAAAACTCGTACCCGGGACGAATGAGTATGTGCTATCAGGCAATAAAGCATCACATCATCTTGGATTGAAAGATAAAAAACGAAGAAGAATGATGAGTGAAAGGAAACGCATATGCATGGGAAATTTTACTACATTGTGTAAAGAGATGATGACTCAGAGACAGAGCCGTCAGTTTGCAATCCGTAGCTCGTGGGATCGAAAACTACAATGAGCATGAGCTTTCGGTGAAGGAAAACATCGTGAAGAAACCATAGCTTGCTGAAAGAGCACTTGATAGTGCTGCTAGGCAACCAAATGAAACAAATGCAAACAAATGAAGAGGCTGTCACCAAGCACGTATATCTGTGTTCTGGCAGCCACACTTGAGAGCCAGTTCTCAGTCCATGTGTAACGAGGCGCCACCTTCGACCATATTGTCACTTAACATTAAGTGATAACACAAGTAGACTATAATTGGTTTCTCTCGTGCATTGTGGAGGCTCCATAGGACGGAGCGCGTCGCGGACCGCGGCGTCTAGCGAGCGCGTCTTCTAATCATAATGCATGCTACAAATATGTAATGTTATGTAACCATCGCCATCAGGTGCGGCTACGTAATGCCAATTAAATTGAAAATAATCAATTTATAATATTGATTCATCTTTTCAATGGTTTTCAATTTTGTTGCGCTGTGTTCAAAGTGCTTCACTTGTCTGTGTGAAAGTATACACTCGCGCACAGTACGAGTGAGTATGTGCTATCAGGCAATGTAGCATCTTGGACTGATATATGATGATGAATAGAATGAAACGAATCTGAAAAATGTAATTTTACTACATTTTGTAAAAGGGTGACTCAGTGATAGTGACGGCGGCACGCATGCGTCCCGTAAGCATGGGACGCAGGGCTGAGAAGAAGGAAGCATCTGTATCTTCTCTGCTCATGGTGGGCAGGGAGTTTCAAGATGTGACTAGTACAATTGGAAGTCGCTTTTGGTATTTATCTGCTCATGGTGGGCGGGGAGTTCCAAGATCTGAATAGTACAATTGGAAGTCGCTTTTGGTATTTCTTTGCTCATGGTGGGCGGGGAGTTACGGTATGTCACTTGGTCGTGTGTCCTGCGAGCGTAGGACGCAGAGTCCAGGAGAAATATGGCGTTAGGTGGTAGCGAGAGGGTTTATTTCTCACAATTTACCCTTTTGCAGCTGCCTTTCGCCTTCACAAGGAGAGAAAGGATTCGAGATGGATCGGTGGGGGTGGTAACTTATACGTGGTTTTCCATGTGTAAGCACCAGCCACCCTGCATATGTTATACAATTGTACGATTATACAACACCGAGTGGAGACTCCTCTTGTATCCTGCGAGTGTAGGACGCAGAGTTGAGGCCCCGGGAGAGGGGAGGTCGTCAGGCGGTAGCGATGGGGTTTTTCTCCTAATTTACCCTTTTGCAGCTGCCTTTCGCCTTCACGCAAAGAAGATGGATCCGTGACGGATCGGCGGAAACGGGGGGTGGGAGCTCATACGTGGTTTACCATAAGTAGGCACCTGCCACCCGGTATATGTTATAGAATTGTACATCACAGGAAGTGGACTTTGCGGCGTCAGTCTTAAAGGTTGATGCTGCGAACGATGATTAGTGCTGGTGTCGCGTTCTAGCTAACGTCAAAGCATCGTATTTGATGTCGTCTGGGCTGCGACTAAGTACATAGTCAAACGCTACCCTGTAAAAAGGTGTAAAAACAAAATCTAATTTAACAAATAAAAAATGAGACTTAAATGGGCTCAATGTTATGAAGTGGCAATTAGCAGTGGTAGTTAGCACCTGTATTTTCCTGCGCTGTGATCTATGTGCTTCACATATTGTCTGTGTGGATGTAGTCGCTCGCACCCGGGACGAGTGAGTATGTGCTATCAGGCAATGAAGCATCAGTATCATTGTTGGGAATATATTTGTGACTAATAAATAAATATGTAACTTAAACTCAGTACATATAAAGTACAGTAATACTAACTGTGAAGTAGTAACAGTAGTAGTAGTAGTAACTGTACTGAAGTAACAATTAGCATATCTGCATTTTTATGCGCTGTGTTCCAATACCTGTTGTCTGTATATAGTATTTATGCTAACAGGCAATGAAGCTCAAGTATCTTGGATACCAGATATGATAAAATGTTAATAATAAAAGGTAAATGTAGCAGAGATTGTACGCCAGTGCTAGTGGCAGTGGTGTTACGAAGCTGCAAAAGCTGCTGAATGGCCGCAGCAGCTCATCAGCTCTGGTAGTCATTTGGTGCAAAAACAACACACAAAAGAGACTGCACAAATGAGAAAAATGCTGGTTCGAAAGAATCTCATAGGAAGGCACAAAACAGTTGTGTTATAACTCACACCAGCAAGCAGTACAAGCAAACAGTATACCGCTCTGCTTGTGTCTATTACGACATTAAGAGCCTCATGTCGTAATAGGCAAATGCAATAAGCTGCATGAGCTGCTGAATGCAAGCGCAGCTCATCATCTTTGCTGCTGATTTGGTGCAAAAACAACACAAAAAGGAGCTGTCCAAATGGGACACTAAAGATGAGTTGAAGAAATGTAGATTCAGTGGCGTTGGACTGCAATCTGTAGCTCGTAGGTTCGTTTAGCTCTATCTGTAGCTCGTGTATTCGTTTGTATTTTCCTGCGCTGAGTTCCAAGTGTTTCAATTGCTGTCTGTGTGAATGTATTCGCTCGCACCCGGGACGAGTGAGTATGTGCTATCAGACAATGAAGCATCGGAATCTTGAATGGAAATATAAGACTGAATCTGGGGCGTACGATGAGTA
>OV928054.1:0-50000 GCA_931315375.2 Opisthograptis luteolata | reverse complement strand
TATCCACAGTTTCCTAAGTTTACACAATTTTCCAAGTTTATACAAGTTTTATGTTTACAGGTTTTTCTTATTCTAAGTTACATCTAATTTATTACACTTTTCATTTTTACATTATTAATTTTACTACGTTCTTATTTCTAAAATTATTATTATACAAAACATCTTACTACGGTTATACAATTAGTATATACACATTATATACTAAGGTTATACCAATTTAAACTAAATTTTTAATTTTTATTCTTTTTTACAACTTTATTAATCACGCTTTTGCAAAATTCCAAGAACCTGTCTCTTTTACTACTCTGCTCGATTATGTCGCTGAGATTTTCAATTTTTACATTTATACCTAATTCGTTCTCTATATCGCATCTATCCTTTCCATAAACCGGGCATTCCGTAATAACGTGGACCGCACTTTCTTCCACTTCTGGGTCACATTCACACGCCGGGTTCTCCTTGCACTTGAATCGATACAAGTACGAGGAGAACCCGCCGTGCCCCGTCAGCATTTGGACTATTTTTGGGTCCATGGTGGTCATTCTCTTCACCGTTTGGTGCGCCCTGATCGCGTCCGGAAAGAAGATCCTGGTTGTCCCAGCCGTGGTCCCACCCTGATAGCGCCGGTTCCACTCGTCGAGCGAATCCAATCGGATTTGCCGTTTGGCGAATGAGACCGGACAGCTATCATAGTGGGGCCTGACTTTCAGGGTCAACGCTGCACTCTTCGCTAACTCGTCGGCCCTTTCGTTACCCTCCATCCCCACGTGTGCTTTTATCCAAAATAGTTTCATTATTTTGCGTTGTTCTTGTAGCTTCTGGAGATTTTCCCTAATTTTTACAGCGAGGGGATGGAGGGAAGCGTTGTTGGTTACAGTTTCGAGGGCGGCTCGTGAGTCGCAGTAGATGTTGCAGCGCGACCCCGCGGTTCCCAGGACCCTCTCCGTCGCTTCGCGTAGAGCCAGAAGTTCCGCCTGGTAGACGGAGCAGCATTCGTCCAGTTTCAGCTTTCGGGTTCCGGTCTCAACAGCTCCATCCCAAATGGATAGAGCTGCACCCACTTTACCCTCGATCTTACTTCCATCCGTATAGACGTTGAGACCGTCACTGATGTTCTGGGCCAATGCCTCTCCGTCCGCCAGACATGTGAACTGCAGTTTTCGGTGTTCCGCTGGGTGGATCGCTGTGGCGTACGGGATTGGCGTCTCCATCGTTCTGTCTCCTATTACCTGCCGGGTGTAGCCTCTCTTTGTTTCATACAGAAGAGCCGCTTCGCGGATTCTTATGTCCAAAGGAAGCAACCCGGCAAGTAATAGCGCAGAGTTCAGGGACACCGTCCTATACGCCTTCACGATTTTTTGAGCGAAACCTCGCTGCACCGCATCGAGTTTATTTTTGACACCTATCTTGTTTGTTGCCGGAGCCCACGCACTTGCCGCATACATTATGGTCGGTTCGATGACTGCTGTGTAAATTGTCCTTATGATTTCCCCGTTTAATCCCCACTGTATCTTTGCAGTTCTCGACAGTTGTTTGTAGAGGTTTAGAGCCCTCGTGCAGACGTTTGCGACGTGGGTGTTGAATGTCAACTTTTCGTCGATGGTGAGACCCAGCAGTTTAATCTCCTTGGACATGCCAATGTCGACCCCGCCCATGCTCAGGCGTGGGGTGTCATATTTCAACTTTCTGGTAATTACCATGGCCACAGTTTTGTGTGGTGCGAACTTTAACTTATTCATGACGCCCCACGCCCTAGCATGTTCGAGCGCGGCATTGGCACGTCCTTCGATTTCCAGCGCGGTCTCACCATCGAAGACTAGGACTATATCGTCTGCAAACGCTTGCACGTAGTGCCCCTTCCTCTCAAGTTCCTGAAGGAGTGGATCCAAGAGTACGTTCCAGAACAATGGACCTCCTATCGATCCCTGTACGCATCCCTTGTTCGTTGGCTTTGTTACCTCTTCTCCGGCGTATCTCAGGCGTACGGTTCTTTCTCGAAGATAGCTGTCGCAGATTCTCCTTAGATTGACCGGGCACTTCTCCTCGGCAAGTCGGACTCGGATCGCAGGCCACCACGCACTGTCGAAGGCTCCCTCTATGTCCAGCGACACCATGGTGACAAGCCTCTTCTGTTGAAGCTTGTCACGTATGCGTCGCATTAGGACATAGAGGGAGTCCTCCGTGCTGCGCTGCGGAACGAATCCGAATTGCCGGGGGCTTAGTCTCGGGAGTATGTGCCATCTGATCCTTCCGATGAGCATTTTCTCCAGGATCTTCCCCATCACTGGCAATAGTCCAATTGGCCTGTAGGATTTCGGCTCTGAGTAGTTCCTTTTTCCCGGCTTTCTCAGTGCTACCACCGTTGCCTCCTTCCAGATAACCGGGAAATGGCTCAATTCTAGGCACTTATTTGCCAGTGATAGGTAGATCTCTGGATTATGTCCTATGGCCCGCTCACAGATATCTGCCGTTAGACCATCCGACCCCGGCGCCTTCTTTGGATTGAAGCTCTTCACCGCCGCTTGTAGCTCTTCTGGGGTAAACGGTGGATCATATGTTCCAATATGATCCAGCCCGTTTACCTTCTCTGCTTCGGCTCTGGTGCTCTTGTGGGCTTCATTATCTTCGGCCTCTTTGTCATCGGGGTAAAACGTTTCTACCAGCAGTTTGGCTGACTCCTTTGTGTCCAAGAATTTCCCATCTTTGACTAGTGGCGGGTCTTCTTGCCTCTTCTCCGTTCTCCTAATTACCCTGTAAATCCCTTCCCATAGCCGTTCCTTCTCCTGTTTCCCGCAGAACCCTTTCCAGCTGTCGGTACTGGTCTTTACCACTGCTAATTCGTATGTTTCTTGTGCTTTCAGGTACTCTCTGATGACCTTCTCCTTCCGGACCGGCGCAGCACATCGGATTCTCCTCCTCTTGGTACGGACCTGCTGCTTCAGATCCGTGAGCTCCTTCGTCCACCACGCAATGGTATGTACAGAATTATTTTTCTTTTTTGGTATACTTAGGTTGCATGCTTGTGTTATGGTTTCTATATATTTTTCAATGAATGTTTCTAAAGTTATTTTATTGTCAATTTCGTCAATGTCCGTTAAGTTAATTTTGTGTTCTTGAAGCAACTGGGCCATTTTCTCATGAAAATGGCTCCAGTTTGCTTTTTTACTGTTATATTTTCGAGTTGTACGATTAATATTTATTCCTTTTGCTCTTATGATGTTTACACTAAATATGATTGCGTTGTGGTCTGAACTCACTAGACCCTCTTCAACCCTCCAGTCTCCAATAAGGCCGAGTACATCCGATGTGCATGCCGTAACGTCAACGAAACTTGAATAGGTTTTATTACCCCTAACAGTATCGAACGTAGGGGTATCACCCTCATTGAGTACCTGTAAGCCCATGTCCTCCAGTGCTCCAACCATTTCCTCTCCGCGGTTGTCGGTTCTGGGGCTGCCCCACCATGCGCTCTTTGCGTTCGCATCGCCGCCTATTATTAGGTTTTTACCGAGCTTTTCCTCGATTCGCTTCAACTGGTCTAGGTATGGCTCGATGGGTTTGGGGTCGGGTTCGAAGTAGAAGGAGACCACAGCGATCTCCCAGGCGCTTGTTCTTAGTTTTACCACTACGATGTTGGGCGTGGTAAATTCCGGGCACTGGATCACATCTATGTCGCTGTCAAAGACTGCTATTGCAGCTTTTGTGACTCCCTTGCTTCGGTCCGCGCTCTGGAAGATCCTGACTCCGTTGTAGTCTCGCATTCTACCTATCCCCCCCACATATGGCTCCTGGAGCAGTGCGAATGCAATCTTCTTCTTAGTAGCCTCTAGAAGGAGCTCTTTGGTGGCCAGCTCCTTGCGCTGCAAGTTCGCCTGCACTGCGGTGTACGGCTTGTTGTTAATTGGGACAGTAGTTACGCCAGGGGTGCCCTTAACACTGGTACGCTATCGTGGATCTTGCAAGCGTTTCCCATTTCCTACGAATCGGGCATTCGAGACTAAATGCGTTGTGCTCTGCTTTGTCAATCTTTGCATGAACACAATTGACACACGATGGGGCCGCGTCTGCGAGGTACTCCTCGCACTGCGACCTCATGTGAGGGCCCCCGCAATGGCTGCACTTTTCCAGCGTCTCCTTACAGAAACGCCGGCCGTGGCCATAGCCTAGGCACATCGAGCATTGGACGAGTGGAGACTGATCCATCACTCTCACGCGTTGGAGGTCTATATGAACCGTCTCCACCTCGACCAGTCTCTGCCATAGCCTTGGGGAGACCCTCATCACGACGTGGCTGGTGTGTGGATTCCTCGTGCGCTTTTTATATGCCACCGTCATCCGATCGTCTGTGTCTGCAAGGTCTTTGAAGACTCCTTGGTTTTGATTTCTGAGGGCTCGCAGTACCTCCTCATCGTTGTTGTACTGCAGCACATCTCTAAAGATCACCAGGGGGTCTTTGTTCTTAATTTCCTCTACATTCAGTTCCCCTGCCTGCACCAGTCTCTCCTTTACCTTCCGTCTTTCCTCTTCCGTCCTGCATCCTATAATCACTTTCCTGTCCTTAGCCTTCCTCATCTTCTCCACCGTAACTCCTCCCTCCTTTGCATTAACCGCCTTTCTTATTTTATTTATGACCTCTTCTCCTGTTTCAGCTTCGTCTTTGGCAGTGACGACCACGGAATGCAGCGCCGCCTGTCCAGGGAGTTGTTGCCTCCTGGGTTGCATCGCAGCTGCGCTCGCGTAAGTCTTCCTTTCCAGTACTTCCTTCAATTTTTCCATCTTCTCGCTATTTTCTTTAAGAAGCTGGATGTGCTCCTCCATTGTTCTTGTCAGTAGTGTACTGTCAAAAACAGTGGGGGGGCCCTCCACGCTTCTTTCCTTTCCTTTTTCTAGGTCCATGGTGGCGGCGGCGGCTTCCCTTTGTCCATTTACAGGTTCCGTCTCTTCGACCAGTGCGAGGAGGCGGTTTATCGCATTGGTGACCTTCGTTTTTATTTCCGTTTTTATGTTTCGGGCACTGTTTATTTCATCGATGCCTGTTTTTACACAGGCCTTCGCTTCAATCAGCCTGTCCGACTCCTTTGTCCTCGCCTGGTTCGGCTGGTCCCCTATTGACACTCTGCGTGCTCCAAGCAACTTGGTTTTCGCAGGGTCGATCGGGCGGGTTCTCTGGGGAGGAGTGGTCGTCGAGTACGTCTCCGGTTGCCCGGTTTCCCACTCGCTGGTTCTCCTTCTCACCGTCTTCACCGTCTTCTTCTCGCTGTGCCCCTGCTTGGGGGACTGGTCTCCAGCGTCTGCGGCCTGCGTTTTCGCTGGTGTACGGAGCATAATGGCGGCAAGTAAGGTAAGCTCGCGGTTAAGTTGTATATTATTAAAATTGTATAAGTTGTAAAATTATTTTTGTCAGTTAAGTTAATTTAATTTACCCTAAGCTAAAAAGCAAGATAAATAAAGTTGTAATTAAAAGTACACAGTCAATATATAGTCAGAATTAATTTTTTAATTTTTTGTTTTTCTGTTTCAGGTACCAGTACGAGCGGCGTCGTGTGCTGGCGGGTAGCCCGGTGATCAGCGTGGTAAGTATTCAGTAACAATAGTTATAACACACTTATTTTCCCTTTGTTTTATTTCAGGTATCAACCAGTTGGTTAGGTTAGGTTAGGTTAGGTTAGGTTAGGTTAGGTTAGGTTAGGTTAGGTTAGGTTAGGTTAGGTTAGGTTGGGGGACCCCCCACAGAGCTTTGCGTCCACGTCGCGTTCCCCGGAAACGACCCATCTGACCACCGTAACGGAGTGGCAGATCGGGCTCGGCTAAAGTTGCTCTGTACTTCTAAGACGATATAATTGTGATTGAGTGTTTATTGTGTTTTGTTCCGTTTTGTGTTGGGTTGCGGTCTGTTGCGACATTATGTCAAAACAGGCGCGCGATGCTTCAGGGAGGTTTGCTGCCTCCCTGGAGAACGTAGGGACGCCCGATTTGTTGGCGGCGGAGTCGACTTACGTCGAACCCGCCTCCAACAGGGCAGCTTCGGGGGTGAGGCCTAAGGGCCCGCCCACGAAGCCAACGACGGAGGGATCCATTTCGGGCGCTGGAACCGCATCTGATGCGGGGACCGCCTCCGACATGGATCTCAGTGGGGAGGGCGATGCTGGCCTGAAGCGGCCTTATTCTTCCTCGTTTTACGTGCCTGGGTACTTAGACTCAGACACGGATAACGAGGGATCGATGGCCGCCAAGGTCACCACCGCGCAACGAGGGAGGAGGACTGTTAAGACAGTGCCTCGTAGAGAGACGTTTTTGAAGCCGGCCGCGCCGGTGGATAAAGAACTGGAGGATGCCCTACGCAACAGGGCTCTGAGGAAGGGGGCGAGCGCAGCTGTCTCTGGTCGCACGACAGAGAGTGACTCTGACGTCACAGCGACCAGAGACGCAAGCGAAATGAACGCCCAGGAGTTGAGGGCTCAAGCTGGTGAAGGGCTTGCCGCCATACTGGAAGTTGCCCAAAAGTCGGGCAACTTAAAGGGCGGGTTCATCGCCCGCTTAAAGAGGGCCACCTCTGTCCTTCGGGACGTGGTGGACACCCTAGCTGGTCGGACGGAGGCAGAGGAGACACGGCGTCTCCGTGCCGACAACGCGCGTCTGCGCATGGAAGTTGACGCCTCCAAGGCGATGGTGAAGGCGCTGCGACAGGGCTACGCGGAGGCCACGGCCAAGACTAATCAGGCCGTCGCCGCAGCCACTGTCGCGGAGAATTCGGTGTCGAGAGGGCCTCCCGCCATTATACAGGGGGCGGAGTTGGTGGAGGAGCTGCGGCGTTCGCTGACCATCACGGTCGGCGAAATGATGAACGCCCGGCTCGAAGGACTGGAGAGCCGCCTCCTCCCGGCCCAAATCATGAGGCCGCCACTAAGGGCGGATGCCAAAAGGGTGGCAGAGAGGGCGGCAGTGGTTGCCGCCCCACCTAGGCCGATACCGGCGCCGGCGCGCTACGCTGCGGTTGCAGCCAGGCCGGCCGCGCAGGCATCAAGACCGGCGCCGGCGCGCTACGCTGCGGTTGCAGCCGGGCCCGCCGCGCAGGCATCAAGACCGATGCGCTATGCTGCAGTCGCAGCCAAGCCGGCCGCGCCGGCTCCAAGGCAGGCAGCCGCCGCCCCGCCGACGACAGTTCCAAGGCCGTATGTTCCCCCGGCCATGAGGGGAACACAGGATGTACGACTCGCCCCTCCCGCTGCCCCCGTGGCTGCTCCAGCTGCTGCCCCACAGGCAGATGCCTGGACCACGGTGGGGAAGAGGAAGAGGAAGAGGGGAGGAAGGAGAAACAGGAGGAGAGGAGGAGCTGCCCCCCCTGTAAATGGGCCTGCCAGGCCCCAAGGCCAAGCGGCGGGGAATAGGGCCCCAAGGGTGATGCATAAGGCCCCCAAAACGGCAGCAGTCGTGCTGTCGCTGCAGCCCGACGCTGCCGAGAAGGGGGTCACATACAAGACCCTCATTGACGAGGCGCAGACCAAGGTGGACCTGGAGGAGCTCGGTATCGAGCAAATCCGGTTCCGGACGACGGCCACGGGAGCCAGGCTATTAGAAATACCTGGCTCCGATCATGACGACAAGGCGGACAGGCTCGCAGGCAAACTGCGGGAAGTCCTGTCCGACGTGGCCAACGTTTCCAGGCCCGTGAAAGTCACGGACCTGAGGATCACGGGCCTGGATGACGCCGCCACCAAGGAGAAAGTGGCGGCAGCCATAGCAAAGGCGGGGGGGTGCCCAGTGCACCTCGTCAGGCCTGGCGACATTCGCCAGGCCTGGAATGGCTCTTGGTCTTGCCTCGTGGCCTGCCCGATCTCGGCTGCTCAGCTGGTGTTGGAGAAGGGCAGAATCCTCATCGGCTGGAGCTCGGTGGGCGTTACGGCAATGGGGGCGCGCCCCATGCGGTGCTATAGGTGCATGGGGCTGGGCCACACCCGCCCCCAGTGCCCCGCCGCAGCCAATCGGGGCGATCTGTGTTACCGGTGCGGGGAGGAGGGGCACAGATCCGCGAATTGCGGGAAGGTCGCGGCGCGCTGCGCGATCTGCGCCGAGGTCGGGAGGCCCTCTGGGCACATAATGGGGGGACGCAGCTGCGTCCCTCCCAAGACGAGTGGGAAGGCGGCCAACACACGGACAGTGGCCGCCCCCGAGGCCCCACGAGTGGCCTCCCCGGCGGGCGTTCGCGCATTGGCGAACGAGGTAGCTGCGATGTCTGACTAATGTCTTTAGTCAGCCATCACAGCTACCTTCAGACGAACCTCAACCACTGCGCCAGAGCTCAGGACTTGCTGATGCAGTCCCTGGCGCAGTGGCAAATTGATGTGGCCGTCGCCGCGGAGCCCTATTATGTCCCCCCCCAGCACCCTTGCTGGGCTGGGGACCTTGATGGCTCCGTGGCCATACTGAGCAGGCAGGGCGGAACCCCCCCTCTCACAGTCATCGAGAGGGGCGCGGGATACGTGGTGGCCAATTGGGGGGAGTACGCCATAATAGGAGCGTACTTCTCCCCCAATAGAACCGTCGCGGAGCTGGAGGTGTTTGTGGACCTCCTGGCCGCGGCGGTGTTAAGGCAGGCGCC
Source organism: Opisthograptis luteolata (assembly GCA_931315375.2). NCBI lineage: Eukaryota > Metazoa > Arthropoda > Insecta > Lepidoptera > Geometridae > Opisthograptis > Opisthograptis luteolata. Next base: position 41,401 of record OV928054.1, on the reverse strand, counting down.
ACGTCAGGTCCTCTTTATGGGGGACCTGAACGCGAAGGCCCGGGACTGGGGCAACCCCTCCACTGACGCTCGCGGTGAGCTTGTCGTGGAGTGGGCAGTTGCCTCCGGGCTGACCCTCCTGAATACAGGGTCGGCCCACACGTGCGTGCGGCAGCGTGGGGGGTCCGTGGTGGACCTCTCGTTCGCCACCCCAGCAGCCGCAGCGCGTGTCCGGGCCTGGAGGGTAGAGTCGGAGGTAGAGACCCTCTCGGACCACAAGTACATAAGGTTCGAGATGGGTCCCTCCGACAGTCCGGGAGGGCCCCGCCGGGAGATGCGTGCGCACTTCCCGCGGTGGACGATGAGCCGCCTAGACGTCGAGTTGGCAGAGGAGGCGGCCGTCGTCCAAGCTTGGGTTGCGGGGCGCACGCACCCCGTGGCGGATGTCGCAGCAGGCCGTTTTAGAGATGCATTAACGGCCATTTGCGACACCGCCATGCCGAGGGCCCGCCGCTACGAGGGGCGCCGCCAGGTATATTGGTGGCGCCGGGAGATCGCGGCGCACAGGGAGGCCTGCTCAGCGGCACAGCGGCCGTACGTCCGCATCAGACGGCTGCGGCGCGGCCGCACGGACGACCAGCTGTCAGCAGAGGAGCTGGCAGCTGAAGGCCAGCTGTATGAGGCGTACCGCGACGCGAAGCGGGCCCTACAGCTGGCAATAGGGGAGTCGAAGGCGACATCCTGGGGCGAGGCCCTGGAGGGCCTCGATAGGGACCCGTGGGGGCGCCCGTATAAGGCGGCCCGGAAAAAGTTCCGGGGCCAAGCGCCCCCCGTAGCGGAGTCCCTCGAGCCGGAGGTCCTGGAGAGGGTGCTGGTGGGTCTGTTTCCAAACAGAGACCCAGACCACACCCCTCCAGTGATGTCGCCTATCCTCCCCGAGGAGGAGGAGGTGCCGGACCCGGACTCCATCCCCCCCGTCACGGAGGTGGAGATGGAGGTTGCCGTCGCTCGGATGCACGGCAAGAGGACGGCCCCGGGACCGGACGGGGTTCCAGGTGCAGTGCTGCGGATCGCCCTAAAGTCACTGGGCGGTCCGCTTCGGGAACTGTTCAACGTATGCATCACGTCTGGACAGTTCCCGAAGATATGGAAGGACGGCCGGTTGTGCCTGCTGCGGAAGGATGGTCGGGACGCCGAGACACCTTCCGCTTACAGGCCAATCGTGCTCTTGGACGACACGGGAAAGCTCCTCGAAAGAGTCGTAGCGTCCCGGGTCGTCCAGCACCTGGAGGGCACTGGGCCCGGACTGTCCGAGGCCCAGTATGGGTTCAGGGCGGGGCGGTCGACGATAGACGCCCTGCTCTGGCTCAAAGGATGGACGCAGGCCGCGGTCGCCGAGGGGGATAAGGCGTTGGCTGTCTCGCTGGACATTGCCAACGCCTTTAACAGCCTCCCACACGCCACGATACAGGAGGCGCTCCGATACCATGGAGTGCCCCTGTATCTGAGGAGGCTGCTGGGCGACTACCTCCGCGACCGCGAGGTCCTCGTGGAGGGACGCGACGGCCTGAGGCGCCGTCGCGTGGCCTGCGGCGTTCCACAGGGGTCAGTGTTGGGACCCCTGTTGTGGAACGTCGGCTACGACTGGGTGCTCCGCGGCACGCTTCCCGCAAGTCTGCGGGTCGCCTGCTACGCGGATGACACCCTAGTCGTGGCCAGGGGGAGGGACCTGGGAGCGACGCTGCGGTTGGCCACGGTGGGGACAGCCCTGGTGGTCGACCGCATCCGCTCCCTAGGACTAGAGGTTGCCCTCTCCAAGACCGAGGCCCTGTTGTTTCACGGGCCTCGGGGGGGACCCCCTCCAGGCACTCAAGTCATCCTGGACGGGGTCCCGATCCGGGTGGGGACCCAGATGAAGTATCTGGGCCTCATCCTGGATGGGAGGTGGACCTTCGGGGCCCATTTTGCAAGTCTGGCCCCGAAGGTCGTGAGTGCCGCTGCCGCACTAGGGAGGTTGCTGCCCAACGTGGGCGGCCCTAGCGCCAACTGCCGCGGGCTATACTCCGCCGTCACCAGGAGTATGGCCTGCTACGGGGCGCCGGTCTGGGCGGACGCCCTCGGACGCGCCAATAAGGCCCTGCTGCGACGTCCGCAGCGGGTCATCGCGACGAGGGCGATACGCGGATACCGGACGGTGTCCTGGACGGCCGCATGCGCGCTTGCCGGAGACCCCCCCTGGGAGCTCCAAGCGGAGGTCCTCGCCGAGATTTACCATCTTGTCTCGGCTAGAAGGACCCGCGGAGAGCCCCCGGATTGGGAAGAGGTAACGCGCATGCGTAGGCAGGCGCAGGCCGCCCTGATAGGGCGGTGGACGGAGGACCTGGCCCCACCGGTGCCGGGTGCGTGGACGGTGGGGGCCTTGAGACCGGTCCTCGGGGAGTGGATGCGGCGGCGGCATGGGTCGCTCACCTACCGATTGGTGCAGGTGCTTTCCGGGCATGGATGCTTCGGAAAATACCTGCACCAAATCGCTAGACGTGAGCCGACCCCAGCCTGCCACCAATGTGGGGCGCCAGAAGACACGGCGCCCCACGTGCTGGGAGTGTGTGTCGCTCTGTCAACACAGCGACACACACTCTCCGCACACATAGGGCTGGACCTGTCCCTGCCGAGCGTAATTCGTGCAATGCTCGGCAGCGACACGGCGTGGCAGGCTGTGGCCTCCTTCTGCGAATACGCAATCGCGCAGAAGGAGGCCGCGGAGCGGGTCAGGGAGGAAGATCCTCTCCTTGACCCGATCCGGCACAGGCGGAGGGGCGGTAGAAGGAGGCGTTTTGCCCGCCTCCTCCCGCCCCACTAGTAAGGGTGTTTTTCCCCACTAGCTGGGTTTTTCTGGGCGGTAGCAGGAGGCGTCTTTTCCGCCTCCTCCCGCCCATCATGTGTGTGTTTTCTTTCTGGGCGGTCGAAGGAGGCGTCTTTCCGCCTCCTCCCGCCCACATAGTTATTCCAGGGTGAAGTGGCGGTAGAAGGAGGCGCCTGGATCGCCTCCTCCCGCCCCACCAGAAATGTGTGTGGTGTCGTGTCGGGGGGGTGTCGCTTCAAGCTGGACACCCCTCCCTATTGTTTGGTGTGTTGTCGGGGCCCGGAATGTAGGAGTTCCGGGCCTCCCCGTCGGGGCGGGTGGGTAGACTATTACAGTAACCCCCACCCGTCCCACCAAAGACGGACGACGAAGTTTGATAAAAAAAAAAAAAAAAAAAAAAAAAAAAAAAAAAAAAAAAAAAAAAAAGGTTAGGTTAGGTTAGGTTAGGTTAGGTTAGGTTAGGTTGGGGGACCCCCCACAGAGCTTTGCGTCCACGTCGCGTTCCCCGGAAACGACCCATCTGACCACCGTAACGGAGTGGCAGATCGGGCTCGGCTAAAGTTGCTCTGTACTTCTAAGACTATATAATTGTGATTGAGTGTTTATTGTGTTTTGTTCCGTTTTGTGTTGGGTTGCGGTCTGTTGCGACATCATGTCAAAGCAGGCGCGCGATGCTTCAGGGAGGTTTGCTGCCTCCCTGGAGAACGTAGGGACGCCCGATTTGTTGGCGGCGGAGTCGACTTACGTCGAACCCGCCTCCAACAGGGCAGCTTCGGGGGTGAGGCCTAAGGGCCCGCCCACGAAGCCAACGACGGAGGGATCCATTTCGGGCGCTGGAACCGCATCTGATGCGGGGACCGCCTCCGACATGGATCTCAGTGGGGAGGGCGATGCTGGCCTGAAGCGGCCTCACTATTCTTCCTCGTTTTACGTGCCTGGGTGCTTAGACTCAGACACGGAAAACGAGGGATCGATGATGGCCGCCAAGGTCACCACCGCGCAACGAGGAAGGAGGGCTGTGAAGACAGTGCCTCGAAGGGAGACCTTTTTGAAGCCGGCCTCGCCGGTTGATAAGGAGTTGGACGAAGCCCTACGCAAGAGGGCCTACAGGAAGGGGGCGAGCGCAGCGGTCTCTGGTCACACGACAGAGACAGACTCTGACGTCACAGCGACCAGAGACGCAAGCGAGATGAACGCCCAAGAGCTCAGGGCCCAAGCAGGAGAGGGCCTTGCTGCCATATTAGAGGTTGCCCAGAAATCGGGTAACCTCAAAGGCGGGTACATAGCCCGCCTTAAAAGGGCCACTTCTGTCCTTCGGGACGTGGTGGACACGCTGGCAGGCAGGACGGAGGCAGAGGAGACGAGGCGTCTCCGTGCCGACAATGCGCGTCTGCGTATGGAGGTGGAGGCCTCCAAGTCAATGATGAAGGCGCTGCGGCAGGGTTACGCGGAGGCCACGGCGAAGACGAACGAGGCCGTCGCCGCTGCCACTGTCGCCGAGAACACGGCGATGCAAAAAGCTCCTCCCGCCGTCATGCAGGGAGCAGAATTAGTGGAGGAGTTGCGGCGCTCGCTGACCATCACGGTCGGCGAGATGATGAACGCCCGACTCGAGGGACTCGAGAGCCGCCTCCTCCCGGCCCAAATCATTAGGCCGCCACTAAGGGCGGATGCCAAAAGGGTGGCAGAGAGGGCGGCAGTGGTTGCCGCCCCACCTAGGCCGATACCGGCGCCGGCGCGCTACGCTGCGGTTGCAGCCAGGCCGGCCGCGCAGGTATCAAGACCGGCGCCGGCGCGCTACGCTGCGGTTGCAGCCAGGCCGGCCGCGCAGGTATCAAGACCGGCGCCGGCGCGCTACGCTGCGGTCGCAGCCAAGCCGGCCGCGCCGGCTCCAAGGCAGGCAGCCGCCGCCCCGCCGACGACAGCTCCAAGGCCGTATGTTCCCCCGGCCATGAGGGGAACACAAGAGGCGAGAAGACCCGCCCCTCCCGCTGCCCCCGTGGCTGCTCCAGCTGCTGCCCCACAGGCAGATGCCTGGACCACGGTGGGGAAGAGGAAGAGGAAGAGGGGAGGAAGGAGAAACAGGAGGAGAGGAGGAGCTGCCCCCCCTGTAAATGGGCCTGCCAGGCCCCAAGGCCCCGCGGCGGGGAATAGGGCCCCAAGGGTGATGCATAAGGCCCCCAAAACGGCAGCAGTCGTGCTGTCGCTGCAGCCCGACGCTGTCGAGAAGGGGGTCACATACAAGACCCTCATTGACGAGGCGCAGACCAAGGTGGACCTGGAGGAGCTCGGTATCGAGCAAATCCGGTTCCGGACGACGGCCACGGGAGCCAGGCTATTAGAAATACCTGGCTCCGATCATGACGACAAGGCGGACAGGCTCGCAGGCAAACTGCGGGAAGTCCTGTCCGACGTGGCCAACGTTTCCAGGCCCGTGAAAGTCACGGACCTGAGGATCACGGGCCTGGATGACGCCGCCACCAAGGAGAAAGTGGCGGCAGCCATAGCAAAGGCGGGGGGGTGCCCAGTGCACCTCGTCAGGCCTGGCGAATGTCGCCAGGCCTGGAATGGCTCTTGGTCTTGCCTCGTGGCCTGCCCGATCTCGGCTGCTCAGCTGGTGTTGGAGAAGGGCAGAATCCTCATCGGCTGGAGCTCGGTGGGCGTTACGGCAATGGGGGCGCGCCCCATGCGGTGCTATAGGTGCATGGGGCTGGGCCACACCCGCCCCCAGTGCCCCGCCGCAGCCAATCGGGGCGATCTGTGTTACCGGTGCGGGGAGGAGGGGCACAGATCCGCGAATTGCGGGAAGGTCGCGGCGCGCTGCGCGATCTGCGCCGAGGTCGGGAGGCCCTCTGGGCACATAATGGGGGGACGCAGCTGCGTCCCTCCCAAGACGAGTGGGAAGGCGGCCAACACACGGACAGTGGCCGCCCCCGAGGCCCCACGAGTGGCCTCCCCGGCGGGCGTTCGCGCATTGGCGAACGAGGTAGCTGCGATGTCTGACTAATGTCTTTAGTCAGCCATCACAGCTACCTTCAGACGAACCTCAACCACTGCGCCAGAGCTCAGGACTTGCTGATGCAGTCCCTGGCGCAGTGGCAAATTGATGTGGCCGTCGCCGCGGAGCCCTATTATGTCCCCCCCCAGCACCCTTGCTGGGCTGGGGACCTTGATGGCTCCGTGGCCATACTGAGCAGGCAGGGCGGAACCCCCCCTCTCACAGTCATCGAGAGGGGCGCGGGATACGTGGTGGCCAATTGGGGGGAGTACGCCATAATAGGAGCGTACTTCTCCCCCAATAGAACCGTCGCGGAGCTGGAGGTGTTTGTGGACCTCCTGGCCGCGGCGGTGTTAAGGCAGGCGCCACGTCAGGTCCTCTTTATGGGGGACCTGAACGCGAAGGCCCGGGACTGGGGCAACCCCTCCACTGACGCTCGCGGTGAGCTTGTCGTGGAGTGGGCAGTTGCCTCCGGGCTGACCCTCCTGAATACAGGGTCGGCCCACACGTGCGTGCGGCAGCGTGGGGGGTCCGTGGTGGACCTCTCGTTCGCCACCCCAGCAGCCGCAGCGCGTGTCCGGGCCTGGAGGGTAGAGTCGGAGGTGGAGACCCTCTCGGACCACAAATACATAAGGTTCGAGATGGGTCCCTCCGACAATCCGGGAGGGCCCCGCCGGGAGATGCGTGCGCACTTCCCGCGGTGGACGACGAGCCGCCTAGACGTCGAGTTGGCAGAGGAGGCGGCCGCCGTCCAGGCTTGGGTTGCGGGGCGCACGCACCCCGTGGCGGATGTCGCAGCAGGCCGTTTTAGAGATGCACTAACGGCCATTTGCGACACCGCCATGCCGAGGGCCCGGCGCTACGAGGGGCGCCGCCAGGTGTATTGGTGGCGCCGGGAGATCGCGGCGCTTAGGGAGGCCTGCTCAGCAGCACGGCGGCCGTATGTCCGCATAAGGAGACTGCGGCGCGGCCGCCCGGACGACCAGCTGTCAGAAGAGGAACTGGCAGCTGAAGGCCAGCTGTATGAGGTGTACCGCGACGCGAAGCGGGCCCTACAGCTGGCGATAGGGGAGTCGAAGGCGAACTCCTGGGGCGAGGCCCTGGAGGGCCTCGATAGGGACCCGTGGGGGCGCCCATACAAGGCGGCCCGGAAAAAGTTCCGGGGCCAAGCGCCCCCCGTAGCGGAGTCCCTTGAGCCGGAGGTCCTGGAGAGGGTGCTGGTGGGTCTGTTTCCAAACAGAGACCCAGACCACACCCCTCCAGTGATGTCGCCTGTCCTCCCCGAGGAGGAGGAGGTGCCGGACCCGGACTCCATCCCCCCCGTCACGGAGGTGGAGATGGAGGTTGCCGTCGCTCGGATGCACGGCAAGAGGACGGCCCCGGGACCGGACGGGGTTCCAGGTGCAGTGCTGCGGATCGCCCTAAAGTCACTGGGCGGTCCGCTTCGGGAACTGTTCAACGTATGCATCACGTCTGGACAGTTCCCGAAGATATGGAAGGACGGCCGGTTGTGCCTGCTGCGGAAGGATGGTCGGGATGCCGAGACACCTTCCGCTTACAGGCCAATCGTGCTCTTGGACGACACGGGAAAGCTCCTCGAAAGAGTCGTAGCGTCCCGGGTCGTCCAGCACCTGGAGGGCACTGGGCCCGGATTGTCCGAGGCCCAGTATGGGTTCAGGGCGGGGCGGTCGACGATAGACGCCCTGCTCTGGCTCAAAGGATGGACGCAGGCCGCGGTCGGCGAGGGGGATAAGGCGTTGGCTGTCTCACTTGACATCGCCAACGCCTTCAACAGCCTCCCACACGCAACGATACAGGAGGCGCTCCGGTACCATGGAGTGCCCCTGTATCTGAGGAGGCTGCTGGCCGACTACCTCCACGACCGCGAGGTCCTGGTGGAGGGACGCGACGGCCTGAGGCGCCGTCGCGTGGCCTGCGGCGTTCCACAGGGGTCAGTGTTGGGACCCCTGCTGTGGAACGTCGGCTACGACTGGGTGCTCCGCGGCACGCTTCCCGCAAGTCTGCGGGTCGCCTGCTACGCGGACGACACCCTAGTCGTGGCCAGGGGGAGGGACCTGGGAGCGACGCTGCGGTTGGCCACGGTGGGGACAGCCCTGGTGGTCGACCGCATCCGCTCCCTAGGACTAGAGGTTGCCCTCTCCAAGACCGAGGCCCTGTTGTTTCACGGGCCTCGGGGGGGACCCCCTCCAGGCACTCAAGTCGTCCTGGACGGGGTCCCGATCCGGGTGGGGACCCAGATGAAGTACCTGGGCCTCATCCTGGATGGGAGGTGGACCTTCGGGGCCCATTTTGCAAGTCTGGCCCCGAAGGTCGTGAGTGCCGCTGCCGCACTGGGGAGGCTGCTGCCCAACGTGGGCGGCCCTAGCGCCAACTGCCGCGGGCTATACTCCGCCGTCACCAGGAGTATGGCCTGCTACGGGGCGCCGGTCTGGGCGGACGCCCTCGGACGCGCCAATAAGGCCCTGCTGCGACGTCCGCAGCGGGTCATCGCGACGAGGGCGATACGCGGATACCGGACGGTGTCCTGGACGGCCGCATGCGCGCTTGCCGGAGACCCCCCCTGGGAGCTCCAAGCGGAGGTCCTCGCCGAGATCTACCATCTTGTCTCGGCTAGAAGGACCCGCGGAGAGCCCCCGGATTGGGAGGAGGTCACGCGCATGCGGAGGCAGGCGCAGGCCGCCCTAATAGGGCGGTGGACGGAGGACCTGGCCCCACCGGTGCCGGGTGCGTGGACGGTGGGGGCCATAAGACCGGTCCTCGGGGAGTGGCTGCGGCGGCGGCATGGGTCGCTCACCTACCGATTGGTGCAGGTGCTTTCCGGGCATGGATGCTTCGGAAAATACCTGCACCAGATCGCTAGACGTGAGCCGACCCCAGCCTGCCACCAATGTGGGGCGCCAGAAGACACGGCGCCCCACGTGCTGGGAGTGTGTGTCGCTCTATCAACACAGCGACACACACTCTCCGCACACATAGGGCTGGACCTGTCCCTGCCGAGCGTAATTCGTGCCATGCTCGGCAGCGACACGGCGTGGCAGGCTGTGGCCTCCTTCTGCGAATACGCAATCGCGCAGAAGGAGGCCGCGGAGCGGGTCAGGGAGGAAGATCCTCTCCTTGACCCGATCCGGCACAGGCGGAGGGGCGGTAGAAGGAGGCGTTTTGCCCGCCTCCTCCCGCCCCACTAGTGGGGGTGTTTTTCCCCCCCCTTTTAGTTGGGTTTTTCTGGGCGGTAGCAGGAGGCGTCTTTTCCGCCTCCTCCCGCCCATATTTTGTGTGTATTTTCTTTTCTGGGCGGTAGCAGGAGGCGTCTTTCCCGCCTCCTCCCGCCCATTTATGTAAACTAGGGTGAAGTGGCGGTAGAAGGAGGCGCTTGGATCGCCTCCTCCCGCCCCACCAGAAATGGTGTGGTGTCGTGTCGGGGGGGTGTCGCTTCAAGCTGGACACCCCCCCCCTATTGTTTGGTGTGTTGTCGGGGCCCGGAATGTAGGAGTTCCGGGCCTCCCCGTCGGGGCGGGTGGGTAGACTATTACAGTAACCCCCACCCGTCCCACCAAAGACGGACGACGAAGTTGGTAAAAAAAAAAAAAAAAAAAAAAAAAAAAAAAAGGTTAGGTTAGGTTAGGTTGGGGTGCGAGATCCGGTAACCTCCTCGTGTGCCTGATTGCTGCTTGTCCCCTTTGGATACGTTCGGGGGGGAACGGCAGCCGTCGGGCCTGGTGCACCCTGGTAACGACGTTAGATAAAATCTCCTTGTTGGGGGGCTTTGTCTAACGTCGGCCAATAACCGGATACAGGGGTCCACAACATCGGACCCCAGGAGGGGCGGAGTTGCCCGTGGTGGGCCCAATGCCGGCGTCCTGGATAGTCCGGGTAGCGACGGTTGCGGGCGGTGCAGCCTTGATTGGTTGCGGGGCTCGGTCGGCGTCTCGGCGGTATTGCTGAGTAGCGGCGACGCGAGTCGGAGGCGGCGGGGACCACGTTGGTCACCGCCGGCGAACTCGCCGGAAGGTGAGGGGCTTGCCGGACGGATAGGGGCTTGCCCAAGTGGAGACAACCACGGTAAAAAACCAGTCGACGTGGAGGGAGAAAGGCCGGTATGCCTATAAACTGCCACTCTCCAAATGGCCGGTGTTAAAAAGATTGATTTACCCCAGGAGGGTACCAGCGGTGATGCCGCTGGAGAATCCCTCGGTGCTTCGGCATCCTGCCCCTCGTATTCTGGGGGGGGCAAACAACGCCAGGAGGAGAACTTCGTGCTTGGGAGTGTGAAAGGGAAGGAGCTGGGAGTGAGGCTGGAGAGGATTGGCTGCGTCAAGCCGCAACGCGACGCGTTGGGGAGGTTCCGGAGAAACCCTTTTAGGGGTCTTTCCGGAACCTCTCTGATAGTGTCGGATGATTCCGTGGAGGTGCCGGATTCCGATGATACGGGATCCGTCACCTCGATGGAATCATCTCTGGACAGGAAAGGTGGTGGTGTTCACCGTAAGAGGCCGGCCTCTTCGGTACTCGCGCCCGGGCGGTTATGCTCGGGCTCGGAGACCGAGGGGGTGGCGGCTGCTAAGGTGAACACCGCCAGAAGAGGGAAGGCGAGGCCGGCGGGTGTCCCACCTAGGGACGCCTTCGTCAGGCTCCGCACAACACCGGACGAGACGTTGGAAGAAGTATTGCGCCGCAGGCCCTTCAGGAGGCCTGCTGCTGAGGGCTCCGACCCTGCGATGAGCACCGGAAGCGAATCCGGTGCTGCCGCGACCGCCGGAGACCCCAGCACTATGGACGCGCAACAATTGAGGGCTCGGGCGGGCGAGAATGTTGCCCGCATACTTGAGGTTGCGTTAAAATCCAAGCACCTCAAGGGGGAGTTTATCGCCCGCCTGAAAAGGTCTGCCTCCGAATTAAGCGAGGTCGTCGACACCCTCGCGGGGCGGACTGAAAAGGAGGAGACGCGGCTGCTGAGAGCGGAAAACCGCTGCCTGCGCCTGGACGTGGAGTCGCTGAAGGCGGAGGTGAAGGCGCTGCGAAGCGCTTTCGTCGAAGCCAAAGCGAGCGCGGCAGCGGCTGCTACATCTGCGGCTGCCAGGGACGTGATGCCGGCCCCCTCTACCATCTTGGGGGCTGAAGTTGTGGAGGAGCTGAGGCGCTCCTTGATCTCAACCATCGGGCAGATGTTGAATGCCCGATTTGATGGGATCCAGGACCGCCTCCTGCCTGCTCCGGTGCTGCGGCCGCCGCTGAAGGCGGATGCCAGGAGGGCGGCGACGGACACCGCCCCGCCGGCTGTGCCTGCGCCCAAACCGGCCCGTATACCTGCCCCCAGTGTGGGCGGGGGGGCTGGAGGTGCAAAGGCTGCTGCTGCCACGGTGGCACCGGCACCGGTAACTGCGCTCCCTGTCACCGTTCCCCAAGTTGAGACCTGGGCAACGGTGGTAAGGAAGGGTAAAGGGAAGGGAAAGGGGAAGGGGACTGCTCCCCCTCCCGCTGCAAAGAAGGCGCCTGCCCCTGTGGCAAGGGCGAAAGCCCCCACCACGATTGGGGCCAAGGCGAAGGCCCCCACTACATCTGGGGCCAGGGCGGCAACAACACCTGCCGCCCCAAAAAGGAGGAGAAAGGCACCTGCTAGGCCTCCCGCGACCGCGGCTGTGGTTCTCACGCTGAGGCCTGAGGCCGCGGAAGAGGGAGTCACCTACATGAGGGTGATCCAGAGGGCGCAAGATGAGGTCGATATCGAGGCACTCGAGATCGACCACATCAGCTTTCGCCGGACGGCGACGGGGGCCCGGATGCTTGAGGTATCCGGGCCGGATATGGACGAGAAGGCGGACAAGCTCGCGGAGAAGCTCCGCGAGATCGTGTCCGAAGTGGCGTTCGTCGCGAGGCCCGTCAAGTCCGTTGATCTTCGGATCACGGGCATGGACGACGGCGCCACTAGGGAGGCTGTGGAAAAGGCGGTCGCAGAGGCGGGGAGCTGCGCAACGCAGAAAGTTAAGGCCGGGATGATCAATCCTGGCTTTAACGGCGCGGGCTCCGTCCGGGTGTCTTGCCCTGTGGAAGCGGCCGAACGGCTGCTGAAAAAGGGCAGACTACGGATAGGTTGGAGCACGGTGCGGGTGTACAACCTGGGAGTGCGTCCCATGCGCTGTCATAGGTGTATGGGACTTGGTCACACCCGCATCCAGTGCCCCGCCTCAGCGGACAGGGGTGCCCTATGTTTCCGTTGCGGAGACACGGGCCACCGTATGGCGGAGTGCAGGAGGGCCGACCCACGCTGCGCAATCTGCGCGGAATCCGGTCGGCCGTCCGGGCACGTGATGGGGGGACGCAGTTGTGTCCCTCCCAGGACTCGGGGGAAGGTCAAGTTGACTACCCCCCTTGTCGGTGGAGTCCGATACTCGTTCGGCAGGGAGGCGGGAATGTCCGAATGATCTTCGGATCATTCGGACATTAACGCCTCCCCTGATTGTAAACTTGGATGGCAAGGGGTTGCCTTTACAGCGACCTCGGGCCATCCCGGTATTTCGGGGTCTGGCGGGGGGGCATGGGGGCCCTCGCCAGCTTGTATAGCCCCGCTCGTCGGTGAGGGGTTTCCTCCTATGAGCCAGGAAACCCCTCCTAGGTCTGCGGCCCAGCACCTGGGGCCTGCCGCCGGGGGACGGGGAAGTAGAATGCTACGCATACCCGGAACCGTCCCCCCCACATTAACTTTGCTTGGCGGCCAGGATTGCTCATCGTGGTGGTTTTAGTTAGGGTGCAAGTCCCACATAACCATTCGGCTGACCCCATCGGCCGAATGGTATCATTAGATTTCCCCACGTAAAAAAAAAAAAAAAAAAAAAAAAAAGGTTAGGTTAGGTTAGGTTAGGTTAGGTTAGGTTAGGTTAGGTTAGGTTAGGTTAGGTTGGGGTGTCAGGTCCAGCAACCTCCACGTGGTGCACCCTGGGCAACGCCGTTCAGCAACCACTTCGTAAACCGGAGTGATTGCGGAACGGCGGCTAATGGCTGGACACAGTTGGGAGGAGGGGTAGTCGTCTGAGGGGCCAGCGGACCCAGTTGGCTGATCACCAAATGGGGATTGCACCCCGCGGACGGCTACAACTCTTCCCGGCTTCTGGGGATAGGGGGGGTCATCTTCCGGGGAGTGGTGGGCGTCGTCACGAGCACTAGTTCGTGGGGACGTCAACCACTCTTCTCCATCTTCATCTTCATTTTCATTTATATTTCATGACGAGGGGAGTATAATGGCCGTCATGCCTTAAAACTGTCAGCCCAGATGGAGTGAGGTAGAGAGTGAATACCTCTCTTTGCCACTTCGGGAGTGAGCGGGGCGGGAAGGAAGGAAGTACGCCAGTGGGATCTCTCCCCCCGTCTCGCCAACGGGGGAGTAAACCCGGTGTGGTGCCCGGGTGACGCTCTCAGGTGTATCTCCCTCCGCCTGATGGAGTGCCCACTGGCTAGGCTAGCACCCCTTTGGCCAGTTCTGCTGGCCATTAATCTTCGTCCCGCTCGCCTCTTCTGGGGAGGACGAGAGGTGAGCCCCTGCTGAGCTCAGGGGTTGTTGCAGAATTGCACCCCCGTTGTGGGGCGGCATATATCTATTTATGTATATATTTATGTAATAGTATTTCTTATATATATCTATCACCTTATATGTTTATTGTCTATGTAGTTTATGTATGTATATTATTATGCCGCCTGGTTATATGCAGCCCTTTGCTGCCGAGATGGATCCGCATCCCTACCTTAGGGAGGCGGATGTCGACAGAGGGGAGTTATGGTATGTCATGCGAACAGCGGACCCACGACTCCCCTCCCTTGTTGTGCCCGTCGGCCACACGCTGGGGTTTTAGTGCGGTTAGAGTCCCACATAACCTCCCCCCCACCCCGCAGGGGGTGGGATCAGGGGGGTACCATGATGGTTTCCCCAGCGTGAACAAAAAAAAAAAAAAAAAAGGTTAGGTTAGGTTAGGTTGGGGTGTCAGGTCCAGCAACCTCCACGTGGTGCACCCTGGGCAACGCCGTCCCGCAACCTCTCCGCTACCGGAGAGATTGCGGCACGGCGGCTAATGGCTGGACACTTGGGGACTCACTGCGCACACTATCCTTTTGATAGTGCGCTGCATGTTCTGAGGCCCGAGGTGGTTTTGGCGTTCGGGCCAAGTCTTTGACCTTCGGGTCTGAGGTGGGCGCGGCAGGGTTGGTCAACCCGGCCTCCCTGTCGGGCGTTTGGTGTTGGGCGGCCGCGTTCATCGCGGCTGCAGCGGACCTTCGGGTCGGGGGATGGCGGGCCTTCAAGGCCTGCGGTTGGTGATCGGCCGGCGCCCCGGATAGTCTGGGAAGCGGCGGCCGAAGTTCCTTTTTGTTTATATTGTATGTTTATTTGTGTGTTTCGTATTTATTGTATTGTATTTGTGTATTTTGTGTTTTATTTGTGTCTGTCTCTTCTTATTCTGTGTGGGGGGGAGGGTCCCAGTGTCAGGTTCGGCTCTCGCCTGGCATTGGTCGAATGCGTGAGGGCCAAAGGGGGGATCCCACCCCTCTTCAAACAAAAAAGATGAATATGAAGAAGTCCGCAATTGAAAATATTCTCCGGGCGGGTCCCAACCCACAGGTTGGGGAATCCCGTGGCACTCCGGTGTCGAGCCCCGTGTATACGGAGGGGGCAACAATTGCAAAGACGTTGAAAGTGAGGTTGACGAGAGTGGAGGAGGAAAAAGATAGGGAAGAAGGGCGATTAGCTGGAACCGTGTCCACGCTCTCCGAGTCGGATGGTAGCATGGAGACGGTGGCGTCGTCGACGCGGTCGAAGACCGGGAAGACAGGGAGACCGACGACGCGATCACCTGCGTCGTCGAGGGCCTCTAGCCGAGGATTTCTATCGGCGGAGGATTCCGAGGAGGAAGACTCGGACCAAGGTTGGTCCGATATGAGCATGTCGGACGCGGCGGGACCAAGCTCCCGAGCCTCCGGCGGGCTCAAGATACGGCTCAAACGCCGAGTAACGGAGGAGGTGGTCAGGCCAGGCGACGACGACTCCAGTGCGTCGCCGGCGAAGATGACCACGGCCAAGCGCGGTCGCGGACGTCCGCCCACCACTGGGCATTACGTCGGCCTAGCGAAGGCCAAAGAGGAGGCGAACAAGATGCGCCGCGAGGAGATTCGCCTGGAAGCGGAGGCGGACCTCGCTACGGAGATGAGGTGGAGGAGAGAGGAGCGAGCAAGGCTTACCTCCTTCCTTCCCAAGGATGGACGGATGACAGGTGATTCGGACCTGGTGACGATCGAGGGGGTGGTCGCCAATTCTTGCGCGACCATAATCGCGGTGGCCACCAAGTCTGGAAACGTGAAGGGGGACCTGATCCGCGACGTGAAGGACGCGGCCTTAGCCATTCGGAGCGCCTTCAACATCGTGAAGACGCGGACGGTCTCGGAGGAGGTGGCCAAACTTATGGAGGCCAACAAGGCCCTGCAGGAGGCCAACAAGGCCCTGTCGGCGAAGCTGGAGGACCTGAGCCGCGAGCTGGCCTTCAGATCAGCAAAAGCCCCGGCCCCGACGCAGGCTCCGGCCGCGGTCGATGAGGAGGGGCTGGAGAGGAGGCTAGCCGAACGAATCGGCAAACTGGTGAGTGCCCGTCTGGAGGGCCTCGAGGTGAGCGGCAGACTGCTGCCAGAGAAGAGCATGAGGCCTCCTCTGGCGGCGGACCGCAGGAGGGAGGCGGCAGTGGTGGCCGAAGCAGTCGCCGACGCTCCGTCGCCGCCCCCACCCATGGAGGTGGTCCCGCCATGCGCCCCAGTCTCTTTGGGAACGCGAGGCAAGAAGGGAAAGAAGGCGAAGAAGAGAGAAAAGAAGAGGAAGAAGAGGGAAGAGCGAGGGAAAGGGAGGAAGATCCCTGCCCCGAACCCGGACCCAGAACCGTGCGCCCCCGCAGGACCGGCGCCACGCCCACAAGCCCCACAAGAGGGGCAGTGGTCGGAGGTGGTGAAGCGGGGGTCAGCGAAGAGGAAGGGAGTAAGAGTCCGGCCGCCGCGAACTGCGGCCGTGGTACTAACGCTGCAGCCTGCGGCGGAGGAGAGGGGGCTGACCTATTATAAGGCGATCGCGGAGGCTGTTAGCAAAATCAGCCTCCCAGCCCTGGGTATACCGCCCATCAAGATGAGGGCGGCGGCGACCGGAGCTCGAGTCATCGAGATCGACGGCGCCGAGAGGGGCGAAAAGGCGGACCTCCTGGCTAACAAGCTGCGGGAGGTCTTTGCCAGAGAGGAGGGCGTAGTCGTCTCCAGGCCGGAGAGTACCGCAGACATGCGTGTGACCGGCCTGGACGACTCCATCGACCACGAGAGGTTGGTCGCAGCCCTGGCGAAAGCCGGGGGATGCCAAGCGTCGGCAATTCATGCCGGCGCTATACAGAGGGGGCCGGCCGGAATGGGCGCTGCGTTCGTGCGGTGCCCAAAGATGGCCGCCAAGAAGATAGTCGCAGGAGGCGGCCGTCTTCTCGTCGGGTGGTCGGCGGCGCGGGTCATGGTCCTACAACCTAGACCCCGCCGCTGTTTCCGGTGTCTGGAGTCGGGCCACATAGCGGCCCAATGCACAGCGGAGGTAGACCGCAGCGGTGAATGTTACCGCTGCGGCCAAAACGGCCACAAGGCTGCCACGTGTTCCGCCGCCCCGCGCTGCTCTTTATGTGCGGCGGCAGGGAAGCCGGCAGACCACATCGCCGGGGGAAAGGCTTGCGCCAGACCCCCAGTCAGAAAAAGGACGCGGGGACGCAGTCGCGCCCCGCCTCCTGCGGGACCCTGAACATCTTGGGTCCCCACACAAGAGGAGAACGCGACGCCCCTGGTGCACCGGGGCGTCGCCGCTCAACAAGAGGAGGATCCGGAAGCGGATGAACGGCTGACGGGGTAGTGTGGTATACGAACAGTGGTACCACAACCCCGTCCAAAAGCCAAGACGGTTGGTGCACCCCGGGGTTTTAGTGCGGTTAGAGTCCCACATAACCTCCCCCCACCCCGCAGGGGGTGGATCAGGGAGGTACCATGACGGTTTCCCCGGGTAAACAAAAAAAAAAAAAAAAAAAGGTTAGGTTAGGTTGGGGTGTCAGGTCCAGCAACCTCCACGTGGTGCACCCTGGGCAACGCCGTCCCGCAACCTCTCCGCTACCAGAGAGATTGCGGCACGGCGGCTAATGGCTGGACACTTGGGGCCTCACTGCGCACACTATCCTTTTGATAGTGCGCTGCATGTTCTGAGGCCCGAGGTGGTTTTGGCGTTCGGGCCAAGTCTTTGACCTTCGGGTCTTTGAGGTGGGCGCGGCAGGGTTGGTCAACCCGGCCTCCCTGTCGGGCGTTTGGTGTTGGGCGGCTGCGTTCATCGCGGCTGCAGCGGACCTTCGGGTCGGGGGATGGCGGGCCTTCAAGGCCTGCGGTTGGTGATCGGCCGGCGCCCCGGACAGTCTGGGAAGCGGCGGCCGAAGTTCCTTTTTGTTTATATTGTATGTTTATTTGTGTGTTTCGTATTTATTGTATTGTATTTGTGTATTTTGTGTTCTATTTGTGTCTGTCTCTTCTTATTCTGTGTGGGGGGGAGGGTCCCAGTGTCAGGTTCGGCTCTCGCCTGGCATTGGTCGAATGCGTGAGGGCCAAAGGGGGGATCCCACCCCTCTTCAAACAAAAAAGACGAACATGAAGAAGTCCGCAATTGCAAATATTCTCCGGGCGGGTCCCAACCCACAGGTTGGGGAATCCCGTGGCACTCCGGTGTCGAGCCCCGTGTATACGGAGGGGGCAACAATTGCAAAGACGTTGAAAGTGAGGTTGACGAGAGTGGAGGAGGAAAAAGATAGGGAAGAAGGGCGATTAGCTGGAACCGTATCCACGCTCTCCGAGTCGGATGGTAGCATGGAGACGGTGGCGTCGTCGACGCGGTCGAAGACCGGGAAGACAGGGAGACCGACGATGCGATCACCTGCGTCGTCGAGGGCCTCTAGCCGAGGATTTCTATCGGCGGAGGATTCCGAGGAGGAAGACTCGGACCAAGGTTGGTCCGATATGAGCATGTCGGACGCGGCGGGACCAAGCTCCCGAGCCTCCGGCGGGCTCAAGATACGGCTCAAACGCCGAGTAACGGAGGAGGTGGTCAGGCCAGGCGACGACGACTCCAGTGCGTCGCCGGCGAAGATGACCACGGCCAAGCGCGGTCGCGGACGTCCGCCCACCACTGGGCATTACGTCGGCCTAGCGAAGGCCAAAGAGGAGGCGAACAAGATGCGCCGCGAGGAGATTCGCCTGGAAGCAGAGGCGGACCTCGCTACGGAGATGAGGTGGAGGAGAGAGGAGCGAGCAAGGCTGACCTCCTTCCTTCCCAAGGATGGACGGATGACAGGTGATTCGGACCTGGTGACGATCGAGGGGGTGGTCGCCAATTCTTGCGCGACCATAATCGCGGTGGCCACCAAGTCTGGAAACGTGAAGGGGGACCTGATCCGCGACGTGAAGGACGCGGCCTTAGCCATTCGGAGCGCCTTCAACATCGTGAAGACGCGGACGGTCTCGGAGGAGGTGGCCAAACTCATGGAGGCCAACAAGGCCCTACAGGCGGCCAATAAGGCCCTGTCGGCGAAGCTGGAGGACCTGAGCCGCGAGCTGGCCTTCAGATCAGCCAAAGCCCCGGCCCCGACGCAGGCTCCGGCCGCGGTCGATGAGGAGGGGCTGGAGAGGAGGCTAGCCGAACGAATCGGCAAACTGGTGAGTGCCCGTCTGGAGGGCCTCGAGGTGAGCGGCAGACTGCTGCCAGAGAAGAGCATGAGGCCTCCTCTGGCGGCGGACCGCAGGAGAGAGGCGGCAGTGGTGGCTGAAGCAGTCGCTGACGCTCCGTCGCCGCCCCCACCCATGGAGGTGGTCCCGCCATGCGCCCCAGTCTCTTTGGGAACGCGAGGCAAGAAGGGAAAGAAGGCGAAGAAGAGAGAAAAGAAGAGGAAGAAGAGGGAAGAGCGAGGGAAAGGGAGGAAGATCCCTGCCCCGAACCCGGACCCAGAACCGTGCGCCCCCGCAGGACCGGCGCCACGCCCACAAGCCCCACAAGAGGGGCAGTGGTCGGAGGTGGTGAAGCGGGGGTCAGCGAAGAGGAAGGGAGTAAGAGTCCGGCCGCCGCGAACTGCGGCCGTGGTTCTAACGCTGCAGCCTGCGGCGGAGGAGAGGGGGCTGACCTATTATAAGGCGATCGCGGAGGCTGTTAGCAAAATCAGCCTCCCAGCCCTGGGTATACCGCCCATCAAGATGAGGGCGGCGGCGACCGGAGCTCGAGTCATCGAGATCGACGGCGCCGAGAGGGGCGAAAAGGCGGACCTCCTGGCTAACAAGCTGCGGGAGGTCTTTGCCAGAGAGGAGGGCGTAGTCGTCTCCAGGCCGGAGAGTACCGCAGACATGCGTGTGACCGGCCTGGACGACTCCATCGACCACGAGAGGTTGGTCGCAGCCCTGGCGAAAGCCGGGGGATGCCAAGCGTCGGCAGTTCATGCCGGCGCTATACAGAGGGGGCCGGCCGGAATGGGCGCTGCGTTCGTGCGGTGCCCAAAGATGGCCGCCAAGAAGATAGTTGCAGGAGGCGGCCGTCTTCTCGTCGGGTGGTCAGCGGCGCGGGTCATGGTCCTACAACCTAGACCCCGCCGCTGTTTCCGGTGCCTGGAGTCGGGCCACATTGCGGCCCAATGCACAGCGGAGGTAGACCGCAGCGGTGAATGTTACCGCTGCGGCCAAAGCGGCCATAAGGCCGCCACGTGTTCCGCCGCCCCACGCTGCTCTTTATGTGCGGCAGCAGGGAAGCCGGCAGACCACATCGCCGGGGGAAAGGCTTGCGCCAGACCCCCAGTCAGAAAGAGGACGCGGGGACGCAGTCGCGCCCCGCCTCCTGCGGGACCCTGAACATCTTGGGTCCCCACACAAGAGGAGAACGCGACGCCCCTGGTGCACCGGGGCGTCGCCGCTCAAGAGGCGGATCCGGAAGCGGATGAACGGCTGACGGGGTAGTGTGGTATACGAACAGTGGTACCACAACCCCGTCCAAAAGCCAAGACGGTTGGTGCACCCCGGGGTTTTAGTGCGGTTAGAGTCCCACATAACCTCCCCCCACCCCGCAGGGGGTGGATCAGGGAGGTACCATGACGGTTTCCCCGGGTAAACAAAAAAAAAAAAAAAAAAAGGTTAGGTTAGGTTGGGGTGTCAGGTCCGGCAACCTCCACGTGGTGCACCCTGGGCAACGCCGTTCAGCAACCACTTCGTAAACCGGAGTGATTGCGGAACGGCGGCTAATGGCTGGACACAGTTGGGAGGAGGGGTAGTCGTCTGAGGGGCCAGCGGACCCAGTTGGCTGATCACCAAATGGGGATTGCACCCCGCGGACGGCTACAACTCTTCCCGGCTTCTGGGGATAGGGGGGGTCATCTTCCGGGGAGTGGTGGGCGTCGTCACGAGCACTAGTTCGTGGGGACGTCAACCACTCTTCTCCATCTTCATCTTCATTTTCATCTATATATCCATGACGAGGGGCGTATAATGGCCGTCATGCCTTAAAACTGTCAGCCCAGACGGAGTGAGGTAGAGAGTGTATACCTCTCTTTGCCACTTCGGGAGTGAGCGGGGCGGGAAGGAAGGAAGTACGCCAGTGGGATCTCTCCCCCCGTCTCGCCAACGGGGGAGTAAGCCCGGTGTGGTGCCCGGGTGAGGCTCTCAGGTGTATCTCCCTCCGCCTGATGGAGTGCCCACTGGCTAGGCTAGCACCCCTTTGGCCAGTTCTGCTGGCCATTAATCTTCGTCCCGCTCGCCTCTTCTGGGGAGGACGAGAGGTGAGCCCCTGCTGAGCTCAGGGGTTGTTGCAGAATTGCACCCCCGTTGTGGGGCGGCATATATCTATTTATGTATATATTTATGTAATAGTATTTTCCTATATATATCTATCACCTTATATGTTTATTGTCTATGTAGTTTATGTATGTATATTATTATGCCGCCTGGTATATATGCAGCCCTTTGCTGCCGAGATGGATCCGCATCCCTACCTTAGGGAGGCGGATGTCGACAGAGGGGAGTTATGGTATGTCATGCGAACAGCGGACCCACGACTCCCCTCCCTTGTTGTGCCCGTCGGCCACACGCTGGGGTTTTAGTGCGGTTAGAGTCCCACATAACCTCCCCCCCACCCCGCAGGGGGTGGGACCAGGGGGGTACCATGACGGTTTCCCCAGCGTGAACAAAAAAAAAAAAAAAAAAAAAAAAGGTTAGGTTAGGTTAGGTTAGGTTGGGGTGCGAGTTCCGGTAACCTCCTCGTGTGCCTGATTACTGCCTGTCCCCTTGCGATGCGTCCCGAGGGGAACGGCAGTCGTCGGGTCTGGTGCACCCTGGAAACGGAACGAGATACAATTTCTTTAGGGGGCTCTGCCTCCTGAAGGGTTTTATCTCGGAACGGCCAATAACCGGATACCAGTTGGGGGGAGGGGTAGTCGTCTGAGGGGCCAGCGGGCCCAGTTGGCTTACCACCAAATGGGGATTGCACCCCGCGGACGGCTACAACTCCTCTCGGCTATTGGGGAATGGGGTGGGTCATTGTTTGGGGAGTGGGTTGGGGTCGTTGCAGGTATTAGCTTGTGGGGGTGTCAACCCTCTCCTCTCCATCTTCGTTTCATCGTCATTTTCGTTCACTTTCATTCATTGTCATTTTCGTTCATCTTCGTCGTTCATTCATTTCGTTTCATCTCATGATGTCTGGAGGCCTAATCCCGTGGTCTGGCGCCCGCCCAGGGGATGCATAGCTGGTGGGGGGAGACCAGTTGCGAGGGCGCCCCAGGCCGTCATGCCTGCTAAATCTGTCAGGCCGTCACGCCTCTAAACTGTCAACACCCAAAATGGCAGATTGTAAAAAAGATATTCTACCCCAGGGTGGTACCAGTGGAAACCCCACTGGAGAATCCACCAGTGCGCAAGCACTCAGCCCCTCGTATTCTGGGGGGGGCAACAACCGCCATGAGGTCCTCGGACCTACCAACGACGACAAATGCATTACAACGGATTCCGATTTGCATACGAAGGGGGAAGCGCGCGTGATACTGACACGGTGCGCAGTCGCGAAAGCGGCAGAGAGACGGCTTGCCGGTCGCATCCGCTCCGATTCTGACTCGGACGGAAGCAATGGATCAGCCAAATCCAACTCCGACAGGAGTATGAGAAGCTGCAGGTCAACAACATCGAGGGCCTCCAGGTCCTCGATTGAGGGGCGCATGTGGCGCAAGAGAGGGCTGGACACATCGTGCGATGGAGACGATGATGTCTCCCCATCGCCAAAGTCGGCGGCCCGGAAGGGACGTGGGCGTCCGCCGACAACCGGAGAATACGTGGGCCTTGCTCAGGCCAAGGCCAACTACAACTCGGAACAGGAACGGGAGATAGAGCTGGAGGCTGAGCGTCAGCTTGCTGACGACATGAAGAGGAAGAGAGAGGCGGCTGCGGCCACGTTCCGCAAGACTCCGAGCTGCTCAGCGGCCATACGGGGTAACGTGGCCGAAGCAACCAAAGATCTTGACAAGATAGTCACCGACTCGCTGGAGACGATCTCAACAGTGGCGAAAACGTCGTCCCGCCTCAAGGGCACTTATGTAAAGGCTCTAAATGAGGCGATGGAGGCGATCAGATCCTCGGTGGATGAAATCCGCTCGCGGACTATGACGGAGGAAATGGCCCGCCTGCAGGCGGAAAACGCGAAGCTGGCACACGAGGTGCAGGTGCTACGGAGGGAAATGGCCGAGTGGCGTTCTGCCCAGCCTACCCCAGTGCCGGCCCCTGCGCCTCCACCACCTGTGCAACAGGACCTCGAAGTGGTGTTGCGGACAGTGATGTCGCATGTCGGAAACCTGGTGTCCGCCCGCTTCGAGGGACTGGAGGACCGGCTGTTGCCCGCAAAGCGGATGAGACCGCCGCTTGCTGCAGACCGTAGACGAGAGGAGGAGGAGAGAGCGGCTGAGCACCAGGAGACTCCTCTCCCGGTGCCGGCTCCCTCCAAGGTCCCTGAAAAGGAAAAAGGGAAGGATAAAGGAAAGGGGAGTAAGGCGAAGGGCAAACCGGCTAAAACACCTGCTGGGCCCTCTGCTCGCCCGAAAGACCCTACTCCAGTTCCACCGCCACCACCGCCACCAGCGGCTCCTGAGCAGCCCTGGACTGAGGTGGTTCGCAAAGGAGCGCGGAAGAAGAACCGAGAGCCACGGCCCTCGAAGAATAAAGTGACTGCGCCTGTCCGGGAGCAATATGCCAGGTCGGCATCGCGGCGCCATGCCGCAAAGCCGGCCCCGAAGGCGCAGCCGAAGAAAAAGCGCAAGAAACCTCGCCCCCCGAATTCTGCAGCCGTGGTCATCACGCTGCTACCGGGGGCGGAGACCAAGGGCGTCACGTATGCCAAAGTCTTGGCAGAGGCAAGGACCCGGATTGATCTGGAGTCGATGGGGGTTCCACCCCTTAGGATGAGAACAGCGGCGACAGGAGCCCGCATCCTTCAAATCCCTGGTGTGGACAGAGACGGAAAAGCGGACACCCTGGCGGCAAAACTCCGGGAGGTGTTTGAGCAGGCAGAGGACGTCCGAGTATCAAGGCCAATAATCACCGCTGACTTGCGGGTGAGTGGCCTTGATGACTCGATCACCCTCCCGGAGCTGGTAGAAGCGCTGGCGAAGGCTGGTGCATGTGACACGTCGGCTATTAAGGCTGGCGAAATAAAGAAGGGTGCCGCTGGCATGGGAGTAGCTTTTATAAGGTGCCCCCGAGTTGCTGCGGTAAAGATTGTGGAGAAGGGTGGCCGGCTCTTGGTTGGCTGGGTGGCGGCGCAGGTCCGAATTTTGGACGCCCGCCCCCGCCGCTGCCACCGGTGCCTGCTCATGGGCCATGTCCGGGCACAATGCAATGAGGAAGTCGACCGCAGCGAGGAATGTCATCGCTGCGGTCGAAAAGGCCACAAAGCTGCGGAGTGCTCCGCCGCACCTCACTGCACAGCATGTGCAGCTGCAGGCAAGGCGGCTAACCACCTGACCGGGGGCAAGGCTTGCACCAAGTCCCCGGCGAAGAAAAGGACGCGACGAAAGACGGCTGCGACGGAGGCTAAGGCCCAGACGCAACCCCTTCCCCCCTCAACATCTGTGGGGCAGGAGGAACGTATGGAGGAAAGTTAGATTATGCATCTAACTTTCCTCCAGGCGAATCTCAACCACTCGGCCGGCGCTCAGGACGTTTTCCTCCAGAGCCTGGCCGAGCGGTCTGTAAAAGTCGGAGTGGTAGCTGAGCCATACCGCATCCCACCCAGATCTGATTGGGTGGGAGACCTTGATGGCCTTGCTGCGATTACCACGCAGTCGCCCGTCCAGTCCCCCTCCCTCGAGGATGTGGTGAGGGGCCAGGGATATGTGGCGGCTCGTATCGGAGAAGTGGTAGTAGTAAGCGTTTACTTTTCTCCCAACAGGGTCCTCACTGAGTTTGAGGACTTTCTCGGGGAAGTGGGGACCCTGGTGGGACAAAGGCGCCCAAGATCTATAGTCGTGTCAGGAGATCTGAACGCCAAGTCGCCGATGTGGGGATCCTCAACGAGGGACGCCAAGGGCGAGGTCCTGGAAGAGTGGCTTGCGGAGACGGGGCTGTGTGTCCTGAACCGTGGTTCCGTTGAGACGTGCGTGCGGCGGTCTGGGGGATCAGTTGTGGACATCACGTTCGCCTCCCCCGAGCTCGACACGCGCGTCCATGATTGGGAGGTGCTTGTGAACGAGGAGACGCTATCGGACCATCGATACATTCGGTTCAGCGTCTCCTCGTCCATGACTAGACAGAGAAGAGAGCCGCTGCCCGCGGGTGGCCCACGTTGGGTCCTCGGTCGCCTTGACCTTGAGAGCCTGCGGGAGGCGGCAATCGTGCAGTCGTGGAATGCCCCGTCTCAGCAGCCACTGGATGTGGACGCGGAGGCCGATGCATTGTGCGAAGCAATGGCGCGCATCTGTGATGCGGCAATGCCAAGGGCCAGAGGCCCTCGCACCAGGCGTCAAGTGTACTGGTGGTCCGAGGAAATCGCCGAACTCCGCCGCCGGTGTGTGGCGAGACGCCGGCGGTACCAGCGCTACCGGAGAAGGAGGAGGTTCGATACCGAAGAGTCGGACACACTGTATGACGCCTACAAAGCGGCATCAAAGGAGTTGCGCAGAGCCATAAGAACGGCCAAGGCAGCAGCATGGCAGCAGTTGCTGGAGTCCCTGGAAAGGGACCCATGGGGGAGGCCATACCGGTGGGCGAGGCAAAAGCTTCGCCCCTGGACGCCCCCCATCACCAGCACGCTGCCTCCGCAGGTTCTCAGGCGGGTGGTTGAAGGGCTGTTCCCCGATTGCCCGGGGACCGAGTTCGCCCCTCCCACCGTAGCAGTGCCCCTGACAGAGCCTGCCATGGACGTGGACATGGTGCCGGAGATCTCAGAGGGAGAACTCGGTGCGGCTGTCCTGAGGATGAAGGCCAAAAACACGGCTCCCGGGCCGGATGGAATTCCCGGTCGAGCGTGGGCCCTCGCCCTGGAAGAAATGGAACCCCGCACGAGGTCTCTCTTTGACCGGTGTCTCAAGGAGGGGATCTTTCCAAGAAGATGGAAGTCGGGCCGACTCGTCCTCCTTAGGAAAGAGGGACGCCCGGCGGACGAGCCGGCTGGTTACCGGCCGATTGTTTTGCTCGACGAGGCTGGCAAGCTCCTTGAGCGTGTTATTGCAGCCCGCCTCGTCGAGCATCTTGAAGAATGTGGCCCTGATCTGGCGGATTGTCAGTTTGGCTTTCGGAGGGGAAGGTCTACAGTCGATGCCATCTCCCGAGTTCGCGACATGTCTGCGGAGGCATGCTCCAACGGCGGGGTGTTGCTGGCGGTGTCCTTAGACATCGCCAACGCTTTCAACACCCTGCCGTGGGCCACCATCATTGGGGCATTGGCACATCACAACATTCCCCAGTACCTCCAGCACATCATAAGGAGCTACCTGTCGCACCGGGAGGTGGTGTACCCGGCGAGCGAGAGGGAGGAGCGAAGCACCATGACGCGCGGTGTTCCACAGGGGTCCGTTCTTGGGCCACTCCTGTGGAACATCGGGTACGATTGGGTGTTGAGGGGCGCGAACCTGCGTGGTGTCGGCATAATTTGTTATGCCGATGACACTCTTGTCACGGCCAAAGGCGGAACTGTCCGAGAGGCAACAGTGCTGGCCACGGCTGCAGTCGCGGCAATAGTGGCCCGCATCAGGCGTTTGGGTCTAGAGGTGGCGCTCCATAAGTCCGAGGCCATCCTCTTTCATGGCCCCCGTAGAGCGCCACCTGCTGGGACAGCAATCACTGTGGGAGGCACGAGTATCGCTGTCGGGTCGACGCTTAAGTATCTTGGCGTCGTCCTCGACAGTCGATGGAATTTCCGTGCCCACTTTGGTTCGCTGTCCCCGAGACTGGTGAAGACGGCCACAAACCTCGGCCGCCTACTGCCGAACCTTGGAGGAGGTAACCAGAGCTGCCGCCATCTCTATATGGCGGTAGTCAGGTCTATGGCCATGTACGGGGCCCCGATCTGGGCGGACTCGCTCAACATCCGAGAGTCCGCCCCATTATTCAGGGCCCAAAGGGTAATGGCCGTGAGAGTTTGCAGAGGGTATCGCACGCTGTCCCACGAGGTGGCCTGCGTTCTAGCAGGGTCCCTCCCGTGGGACCTTGAGGCCGAGGTTCTGTCCTCGGTGTACTGGCGGAGGAAACGAGCTCTCGAGGACGACCTCCGCCCGGTCCCACGGGAGGTAAACCAATGGAGAGAGGATGCCAGGGACACTGCCATGGCATCATGGAGCAGGAGGATTGGTGTTGGCCCAGTGAGGGGGGCCGGAGCCTCCCGCTTTTTAGAGGCGATCCGGCCCGTACTCGAAGGCTGGGTCAAAAGGAAGCACGGGTCGCTTTCCTTTCGCCTGACGCAGGTCCTCTCGTCGCATGGTTGCTTCGGGAGGTACCTGTGCAACGTAGTGCGAAGGGAAGCGACCCCGGCCTGCCACCAATGTGGGCATGTTGAAGAAACGGCGCAACACGTGCTAGAAAGTTGCCCGGGAGCCGCGGGACCACGTTCAGCGTTGGTCTCGGAAATTGGAGCTGACCTCTCGCTGTCGACCATCCTTTCAAAGATGGTCGACAGCGAGAGCTCATGGGTGGCGATGCACTCCTACTGCGAAGTTGTTATGACGCAGAGGGAGAGCGAAGAGCGCGAACGAGAGGCGAATCCGCTCTCTCTGCCGCTTCGAAGAGCGCGAGTGAGACGGAGGAGAGCCCATCAGCGGCGTACTCCGTCCCCGCTCGGAGGGCCATAACTATCTAAGGCCCTCACTGTGTGGTGATTTATTTATTTGTTGTTACTTATTATGTGTCTATTGTATATTATGTGTTTTATTGTTGTTATTTGTTTTATAGTATTTTATTCTGTTATCTGTATGTGTATATTTAAAAGTCACCTGGACGGATGGAAGAAAGTCTTCCTGAGGAGGGTCTGCCCCCACCTCTCGGAGGGGGCAGATGTCGACAGAGCGGAGTTGCGGAACGAATATGCGAAAAGCGGGCCCGTAACTCCGTTCCTTGTTGTGCCGTCGGCCACACGCTGGGGTTTTAGTGCGGTTAGAGTCCCACATAACCTCCCCCCCACCCCGCTAGGGGGTGGGACCAGGGGGGTACCTATGATGGTTTCCCCAGCGTTATCAAAAAAAAAAAAAAAAAAAAGGTTAGGTTAGGTTAGGTTAGGTTAGGTTAGGTTAGGTTAGGTTAGGTTAGGTTAGGTTAGGTTAGGTTAGGTTAGGTTAGGTTAGGTTAGGTTAGGTTAGGGGTGCGAGATCCGGTAACCTCCTCGTGTGCCTGATGGCTGCTTGTCCCTTTGCGATGCGTCCCGAGGGGAACGGCAGCCGTCGGGCCTGGTGCACCCTGGAAACGGAACGAGATACAATTTCTTTGGGAGGTACTGCCTCCTGAAGGGTTTTATCTCGGAACGGCCAATAACCGGATACCAGTCGGGGGGAGGGGTAGTCGTCTGAGGGGCCAGCGGGCCCAGTTGGCTAACCACCAAATGGGGATTGCACCCCGCGGACGGCTACAACTCCTTCCGGCTATTGGGGATTGGGGGGCCATCATCCGGGGAGAGGTGGGCGTCGTCACTGGCACTAGCCTGTGGGGACGCCAACCTCTCTTCTCCATTTTCATCTCATACAGGGCACGTTTGAGTCGTGTTAGTGACGATGTCTCATCTATCATCCATCGTTTCGTACTCTGGCGGCAGATCAGCAACCTCTCCTTCGGGAGACGTTGTTGTCGTGCCAACGGGGTGCCGCGAGACTGCGGTCTCGCGGCCGTGTGGCGGATTGTTGTATGGGCTGTAAAGGCTCGCGCACTCTCCGCCTGGGACCTCGGACTGATTGAATGGGCTGTAATGGCCAGTGCACAGTCTGTAAGGAGGGTTTTATTGGGCGAGGGTGCCCCCCAAGCACCATACTCGTCGGTAAAAACCTCGCCGTGTGGCTGCGCGTACTTGTATGCAAAGCCTGGCAAGAAGGGAAAACAACGTTCTCCTCGAACGTGAGACTGATTGAATGGGTCGTAAAGGCCAGTGCACTGTCTCTGTTCGGAGGGTCTTTGACCGGACGGGAGCGCCTGGCGGGCGCTGGACGTTGATGGTAAAGGCCCTCATGAGGCGGCATACGGTTCTCGTATGCTGCTCAGGATTGAGCTTGTTTTCCTAGAGCAAGGGTCTGCGTAGCCCCCTCGGGCGAAGCGGATATCGACTGAACGTGAGTTATGGCTGATATGCGAAAGCTCGGGCCCACGACTCTGTTCAACAGTTGTGCCGTCGATCACACGTTGGTTTTTTAGTGCGGTTGGAGTCCCACATAACCAGGTTCCCACTAATTGCGTGTGGGCTGGTATCCATGACGGATTTTCCCAACGTTAAAAAAAAAAAAAAAAAAAAAGGTTAGGTTAGGTTAGGTTAGGTTAGGTTAGGTTAGGTTAGGTTAGGTTAGGTTAGGTTAGGTTAGGTTAGGTTAGGTTAGGTTAGGTTAGGTTAGGTTGGGGTGTCAGGTCCGGCAACCTCCATGTGGTGCACCCTGGGCAACGCCGTTCAGCAACCACTTCGTAAGCCGGAGTGATTGCGGAACGGCGGCTAATGGCTGGACACAGTTGGGAGGAGGGGTAGTCGTCTGAGGGGCCAGCGGACCCAGTTGGCTGATCACCAAATGGGGATTGCACCCCGCGGACGGCTACAACTCTTCCCGGCTTCTGGGGATAGGGGGGGTCATCTTCCGGGGAGTGGTGGGCGTCGTCACGAGCACTAGTTCGTGGGGACGTCAACCACTCTTCTCCATCTTCATCATCCTCATTTTCATCCTATCCACGACGAGGGGAGTATGATGGCCGTCACGCCTTAAAACTGTCATCCAGCAGGAGTGAAGTAGAGAGGATAACCTCTACTGCCACTTCGGGAGTGAGCGGGGCAGGATGGAAAGAG
This sequence comes from Opisthograptis luteolata, assembly GCA_931315375.2. Lineage (NCBI taxonomy): Eukaryota > Metazoa > Arthropoda > Insecta > Lepidoptera > Geometridae > Opisthograptis > Opisthograptis luteolata. The sequence continues at coordinate 11,989 of OV928054.1, read as the reverse complement.
GGTACGTCGGAGGGATCTTTCCCCCCGTCTAGGCAACGGGGGAGCAAACCCGGCGTGATGACCCGGGGGAGCTCTCAGGCCTCGTCCCACCTGATGGACTGCCCACCGACTAGGCCCACACCCCATTCGTCGGTTTTTACTGGCGATTTATCTTTGCCCCGCTCAGCCTCTTCTGGAGAGGCGGAGAGGTTGGGCCCTATGGAGCTCAGGGGTTGTTGCCGATTGTGCACCCCCGTGTGGGGCGACATATATCTATTTATGTATATATTTATGTAATAGTATTTCTTATATATATCTATCACCCTATTTGTTTATTGTCTATGTAGTTTATGTAAAGTTTATTTATTATGTCGCCTGGTATATATGCAGCCCTTTGCTGCCGAGATGGATCCGCATCCCTACCTTAGGGAGGCGGATGTCGACAGAGGGGAGTTATGGTATGTCATGCGAACAGCGGACCCACGACTCCCCTCCCTTGTTGTGCCCGTCGGCCACACGCTGGGGTTTTAGTGCGGTTAGAGTCCCACATAACCTCCCCCCCATCCCGCAGGGGGTGGGATCAGGGGGGTACCATGATGGTTTCCCCAGCGTGAACAAAAAAAAAAAAAAAAAAGGTTAGGTTAGGTTAGGTTAGGTTAGGTTAGGTTAGGTTAGGTTAGGTTAGGTTAGGTTAGGTTAGGTTAGGTTAGGTTAGGTTAGGTTAGGTTAGGTTGGGGTGTCAGGTCCGGCAACCTCCACGTGGTGCACCCTGGGCAACGCCGTTCAGCAACCACTTCGTAAGCCGGAGTGATTGCGGAACGGCGGCTAATGGCTGGACACTTGGGGCCTCACCGCGCGCACTATCGTTTTATGATAGTGCGCGTCGTGTTTTGAGGCCCGAGGCGGTGGGCCTTCGGGCCGGGTCTTCGACCTTCGGGTCAGAGGTGGGCGCGGCGGGGCTGGTCGGTTTGACCTCCCGCTGGGCACTTGTGAGGAGCGGCTCTGCGTTCATCGCATCTGCAGTGGACCTTTGGGTCGGGGGATGGCGGGCCTTCAAGGCCCGCGGTTGGTGGTCCAGCCGGCGCCCCGGATAGTCTGGGAAGCGGCGGCTGGAGCTTTTGTGTGTATTTATGTTTATTTTGTGTGTCTGTGTATATATTGTATTTTATTTGTGTAATTTGTATTTCTATTTGTGTGTGTCTTGTATTTTGTGTGTGTGTGTTGGGGGCCCAATCCCGTGGTCTGGCGTCCGCCCAGGGGATGCGTAGCTGGTGGGGTAGAGACCAGTTGTGAGGGCGCCAACCCCAGGCCGTCATGCCTCTTAAAACTGTCGAGGGGGGATCCCACCCCTCTCCAAACAAAAAAGACCATGATGGATAAGTCTGCAATTGAAAATATTCTCCGGGCGGGTCCCAACCCAAAGGTTGGGGAATCCCGTGGCACTCCGGTGTCGAGCCCCGTGTATACGGAGGGGGCAACAATTGCAACGACGAAGATAGGGAGGAAGACGGAGGTCGAGCGATTAGCTGGGTCCGTCTCAAGGCTGTCATCCGATTCGGATGGCACCCTGGAGACGGTGGCGTCCTCGACGCGGTCTAGAACCGCAATGAAAGGGAAAGGGACGGCGCGATCATCTGCGTCGTCGAGAGCCTCTAGCCGCGATTTTCGTTCGGCGGAAGAGGACTCCGAGGAAGAAGATTCGGACCAAGGCTGGTCCGATATGAGCGTGTCGGATGCGGCGGGACCAAGTTCCCGAGCCTCCGGTGGGCTGAAGCTTCGGCTCAAGCGCCGAGTAACGGAGGAGGTGGCCAGGCCAGGTGACGACGACTCCAATGCGTCGCCGGCGAAGATGGCCACGGCCAAGCGCGGTCGCGGACGTCCGCCCACCACTGGGCATTACGTCGGCCTAGCGAAGGCCAAAGAGGAGGCCAACAAGATGCGGCGCGAGGAGATCCGCCTGGATGCAGAGGCGGACCTCGCGACGGAAATGAGGTGGAGAAGGGAGGAGCGGGCTAGGCTGACCTCCTTTCTGCCCAAGGATGGTCGGATGAACGACGATTCGGACCTGGTGACGATTGAGGGCGTGGTCGCAAACTCCTGTGCGACCATAATCGCCGTGGCCACCAAGTCCGGAAACGTTAAAGGAGACCTGATCCGCGACGTGAAGGACGCTGCCGTAGCCATACGGAGCGCCTTCAACATTGTGAAGACGCGGACGGTCTCGGAGGAGGTGGCCAAGCTGATGGCGGCCAACAAGACCCTGCAGGAGGCCAACAAGGCCCTGTCGGCGAAACTGGAAGACCTGAGCCGCGAGCTGGCCTCCAGATCAGCGAAAGCCCTGGCCCCGACGCAGGCTCCGGCCGCGGTCGATGAGGAGGGGCTGGAGAGGAGGCTAGCCGAACGCATCGGCAAGCTGGTGAGCGCCCGTCTAGAGGGCCTCGAGGTGAGCGGCAGACTGCTGCCAGAGAAGAGCATGAGGCCTCCTCTGGCGGCGGACCGCAGGAGGGAGGCGGCAGTGGTGGCTGAAGCAGTCGCCGATGCTCCGTCGCCGCCCCCACCCATGGAGGTGGTCCCGCCATGCGCCCCGGTTCCTATGGGAGCGCGTGGGAAAAAGAGGGGAAAGAAAGCGAAGATGAGAGAAAGGAAGAGGAAGAAGAGGGAAGAGCGAGGGAAAGGGAGGAAGATCCCTGCCCCGAACCCGGACCCAGAACCGTGCGCCCCCGCAGGACCGGCGCCACGCCCACAAGCCCCACAAGAGGGACAGTGGTCGGAGGTGGTGAAGCGGGGGTCAGCGAAGAAGAAGGGGGTGAGGCTCCGCCCGCCGCGAACTGCAGCCGTTGTCTTAACGCTGCAACCCGCGGCGGAGGAGAGGGGTCTCACGTATTACAAGGTGATCGGGGAGGCTGTTAGTAAAATCAGCCTCCACTCCCTTGGAATACCGCCCATCAAAATGAGAGCGGCAGCGACAGGAGCCCGAGTGATCGAGGTCGACGGCGCTGAGAGGTGCGAGAAGGCAAACCTGCTGGCCAGCAAGCTGCGGGAGGTATTTGCCAAAGAGGAGGGTGTAGTCGTCTCCAGGCCGGAGATCACCGCAGATTTGCGTGTGACCGGCCTGGACGACTCCATCGACAATGAGAGGCTGATCGCAGCCCTGGCAAACGCCGGGGGGTGCCCAGCGTCGGCAATCAATGCCGGCGCTATAAGGAGAGGGCCGGCCGGAATGGGCGCTGCGTTTGTGCGGTGCCCAAAGATGGCCGCCAAGAGGATAGTCGCAGGTGGCGGCCGTCTTCTCGTCGGGTGGTCGGCGGCGCGGGTCATGGTTCTACAACCTAGACCCCGCCGCTGTTTCCGGTGTCTGGAGTTGGGCCATATAGCGGCCCAATGCGAAGCGGAGGTAGACCGCAGCGGTGAATGTTACCGCTGCGGCCAAAACGGCCACAAGGCCGCAACGTGTTCCGCCGCCCCGCGCTGCTCATTATGTGCGGCAGCTGGGAAGTCGGCGGACCACATCGCCGGGGGCAAGGCTTGCGCCAGACCCCCAGTCAGAAAGAGGACGCGGGGACGCAAACGCGCCCCGCCTCCTGCGGGACCCTGAACATCTTGGGTCCCCACACATGAGGAGAACGCGACGCCCCTGGTGCACCGGGGCGTCGCCGCTCAAGAGGAGAATCCGGAAGCGGATGAACGGCTGACGGGGTAGTGTGGTATACGAATAGTGGTACCACAACCCCGTCCAAAGGCCAAGTCGGTTGGTGCACCCCGGGGTTTTAGTGTTAGGTTAGAGTCCCACATAACCTCCCCCCACCCCGCAGGGGGTGGATCAGGGGAGGTACCATGAAGGTTTCCCCGGGTAAAAAAAAAAAAAAAAAAAAAAAAAAAGGTTAGGTTAGGTTGGGGTGCGAGATCCGGTAACCTCCTCGTGTGTCTGATTGTTGCTTGTCCCCTTTGGATGCGTCCGGGGGGGAACGGCAGCCGTCGGGCCTGGTGCACCCTGGTAACGGTACAAGATAAAATTTCTTCAGAGGGTTCTGCCCTTTGGAGGGTTCTATCTTGGAACGGCCAATAACTGGATACGGGGGGGATGGGGAGTTGGGGGGAAGCGAAGCCGTCGCCAGTAAATAAGTTTACTTATTTGCTCGCGAGGGTTTCGGCTCTCCCTGGCTAACGGGGAAAGGGGTGGGTCATTGTTTGGGGAGTGGGTTGGTGTCGTCATAGGTTGCCCAAGCTTATGGGGGTGTCAACCCTCTCCTCTCCATCTTCATTCATCTTCATCTTTCGTTCATTTGTCATCTTCATCTTCATTTCGTTTCATTTCGTTCTCACATTTCATCTCGTTCATGTTCATGACGTTTTTTGGGGGCCCAATCCCGTGGTCTGGCGCCCGCCCAGGGGATGCATAGCTGGTGGGGTTGTGACCAGTTGCGAGGGCGCCACCAGGCCGACATGCCTGTTAAAACTGTCAGGCCGTCACGCCTTAAAACTGTCAACAACATGAATGGCAAGCTGTAAAAATAATCTACCCCAGGGTGGTACCAGTGGAAACCCCACTGGAGAATCCACCAGTGCGCAAGCACTCAGCCCCTCGTATTCTGGGGGGGGCAACAACTGCCATGGGGACTCCGGTCCCCAAAACAACGACGACCAATGCAAGAAAACGGACTCGGACTTGCTTTTGAAGGGAGAGGCGCGCGTGATTCTGTCACGGTGTGAGGTCGCGAAAGTGACGAGGAGAAAGACTCCAGCTGAAATTGGACGGGTTGCCAGTTGCAACGTAACCTCCGATTCTGACTCGGATAGGAGCATGAGAAGCTGTAAGTCAGCAACGTCAAGGGCCTCAAGGTCTTCGACTGAGGGGCGCCTGTGGCGCAAAAGAGTGCGAGACACTTCATGCGATGGAGACGATGATGTCTCCCCATCGCCAAAGTCGGCGGCCCGGAAGGGACGAGGGCGTCCGCCGACTACCGGAGAATACGTGGGCCTCGCCCAAGCTAAGACTGACCTGAACATGGCCACGGAGCGATCATTGGAGCTCGAGGCTGAGCGTCAGCTCTTGGAGGATCAGAAAAGGAAGAGGGAAGCGGTTGCGGCCACGTTCCTTAAGACCCCAGGCTGCTCTGCGGCTGAACGGGGTAACGTGGCCGATCTGTCGGGCGACATTGATAAAATTGTCTCCGATTCCCTAGAATCGATCTTCTACGTGGCGAAATCGTCCAGCAAGCTAAAGGGCACACACGTAAAAGCCCTAAAGGATGCGGCGGACGCAATAAGAGCTTCGGTGGATGCGATCCGCTCGCGGACAATGACCGAAGAAGTGGCGCGCCTGCAGTCTGAGAATGCGAAGCTGGCCCATGAGGTAAAGGTCCTACGGAGGGAGATGGCCGAATGGCGAACTGCCCAGACCACCCCAGTGCCGGTCCCTGCACCTCCAGCACAGAAAGAGGCAGGTCTTGAGGACATACTTAGGACGGTCATGACCCATGTAGGCAACATGGTGTCCGCAAGGTTTGATGGCCTGGAGGACAGACTGCTGCCTGCCAAGAGGCTCAGGCCCCCGTTGGCTGCGGACAAACGCAGAGAGGAAATGGAGAGGGCAACTGCAAGCCAGGAGGTAGATCTCCCGGCCCCTGCCCCTCCTCGGGTCCCCGAAAAGGGGAAAGGAAAAGGGAAAGGAAGTAAGGCGAAGGGCAAACCAGCTGCAGCACCTGCTGGGCCCTCTGCTCGCCCGAAAGACTCCGCCCCAGCTCCGCCACCACCACCGCCACCAGAGGCTCCTCAGCAGCCCTGGATCGAGGTGGTCCGTAGAGGAGGAAGGAAGAAGAACAGGGAGCCACGGCCCCCGGTGACAAATGTGACTGCACCTGCCCGGTCGCGCAACGCCAGGTCGGCATCGCGGCGACATGCTGCAAAGCCGGCCCCGAAGGTGCAGCCACCAAAGAAGAAGAAAAAAGTGCCCAATCTCCGCCCCCCAAATACTGCAGCCGTGGTCATCACGTTGCTACCAGGGGCGGAAGGAAAAGGTATAACCTATGCCAAAGTCTTGGCAGAGGCGAGGACCAGAGTCGATCTGGAGTCCTTGGGGGTCCCACCCCTAAGAATGCGGACAGCGGCAACAGGAGCCCGAATCCTGCAAATCCCTGGAGTGGACAAGGATGCCAAAGCTGACGCCTTGGCAGCGAAGCTCCGGGAAGTGTTTGAGCAGGCGGAGGACGTCAGAGTATCGAGACCGGAAATCACTACCGATTTGCGGGTGAGTGGTCTCGATGACTCTATCACACTCCCGGAGCTGGTGGAAGCGCTAGCGAAAGCTGGTGCATGTGATCCGTCGATCATTAAGGTCGGCGAGATCAGGAAAGCAGCCGCGGGCATGGGGGCAGCATTTGTAAGATGCCCTAAGATGGCCGCGAAGAAAATCGTTGGAGCAGGTGGCCGGCTCTTGGTTGGCTGGGTGGCGGCGCAAGTCCGGATTTTGGACGCCCGCCCCCGCCGCTGTCACCGGTGTCTTCTCATGGGCCACATAAGGGCCCAATGCAAGTCGGAGATCGACCGCAGCGAAGATTGCCATCGTTGCGGACGGAAGGGCCATAAGGCTGCGGATTGTACCGCCGCCCCGCACTGCACTATGTGCGCAACTGCGGGAAAGTCGGCGGACCACCTAACCGGGGGCAAGGCTTGCGCCAAGCCCCCGATGACCAAGCCAGGGAAGAGAAGAGGAAAAGCTGCGACTAAGGCTAAGGCCAAGACCCAGCCGCTCCCCCCCGAAACAACCACGGGGCAGGAGATTCGCATGGAGGAAAATTAATATGCATATTACTTTCCTCCAGGCGAATCTGAATCACTCGGCCGGGGCACAAGATGTCTTTCTACAGAGCATGGCCGAGCGATCAGTCAAAGTCGGAATGCTTTCTGAGCCGTACCGGATCCCGCCCAGGACAGACTGGGCTGGAGACCTGGATGGCTTAGCGGCTATCACAACCCAGTCGCCCGCCCAGTCCCCCTCCCTCGAAGATGTGGTGAGGGGCCAAGGGTATGTGGCGGCTCGGATCGGAGAAATAGTGGTCGTGAGCGTCTATTTTTCTCCCAACAGGGCCCTCGCTGAGTTTGAGGAGTTTCTCGGCGAGGTGGGGACCCTGGTGGGACAAAGGCGCCCACGACCAATAATAGTTTCAGGCGACCTGAACGCGAAGTCGTCGGCTTGGGGATCCGCCATAACAGACGCGAGGGGCGAAGTCCTGGAGGAGTGGCTCGTGGAGACGGGGCTGTGTGTCCTCAATCGGGGAACAACCGAGACGTGCGTGCGGCGGACGGGTGGGTCTGTGGTGGACATAACGTTCGCCTCACCCGAGCTCGACACGCGCGTCCGCGATTGGGAGGTCCTAACAGACGAGGAGACGCTATCGGATCACCGATACATTCGGTTCAGCGTCTCCTCGTCCACGCCAAGACAAAGTGCTGTTCCGCCGACCGCAGGTGGCCCACGTTGGGTGCTCGGTCGTCTAGACCTCGAGAGCCTGCGGGAGGCGGCCATCGTACAAGCGTGGAATGCCCCGTCCTCACAGCCACTGGATGTGGACGCAGAGGCTGACGCTCTGTGTGAGGCGATGGCGAGAGTATGCGACGCAGCAATGCCGCGAGCGAGAGGCCCGCACACCCGGCGCCAAGTGTACTGGTGGTCCGACGAGATCGCTGAGCTTCGCCGCCGGTGTGTCGCCAAGCGCCGGCGATACCAGCGATACCGGAGGAGGAGGCGCTTCGACATGGAAGAGTCGGACACCCTTTACACTGCCTACAAAGAGGCGTCCAAGGCTCTGAGGGTGGCGATAAAAGCGGCAAAGGCAGCGGCGTGGCAACAACTGCTAGAGTCCCTAGAAAGGGACCCATGGGGGAGGCCATACAGGTGGGCGAGGCAAAAGCTTCGCCCCTGGACGCCCCCCATCACTAGCACACTGCAGCCACAAGTTCTCAGGCGGGTGGTTGAGGGGCTGTTCCCTGATAGCCCGGGGACCGAGTTCACCCCTCCCGCCGCAGCAGTGCCCCTGAGAACCCTGGAAGAAGACACGGAGGAAGTTCCCGCAGTGTCCGAGGGAGAACTGGGAGCGGCCGTCCTCCGGATGAGGGCCAAAAATACGGCCCCCGGGCCAGACGGTATTCCCGGTAGAGCGTGGGCTCTTGCCCTGGAGGAGCTGGAACCGCGAATGAGAGCTCTCTTCGACCGGTGCCTGCGAGAGGGAAAATTTCCTAGAAGGTGGAAGTCGGGTCGGCTCGTCCTCCTTAGGAAAGAAGGACGCCCGGCGGACGAGCCGACTGGGTATCGTCCGATTGTTCTGCTCGACGAGGCCGGCAAGCTCCTGGAACGAGTTGTAGCCGCCCGCCTCGTCGAGCATCTGGAGTTGGAAGGGCCCGATTTAGCGGACTGCCAATTTGGATTCCGCAGAGGCCGTTCAACGGTGGATGCAATATCCCGTGTAAGAGATCTCTCCAGCGAGGCGTGCTCCAGCGGCGGGGTGATGATGGCGGTGTCTTTAGACATCGCCAACGCTTTTAACACCCTGCCGTGGGCCACCATCTTGGGGGCAATGGGGCACCATAATGTTCCCCACTACCTCCGGCGCCTCGTTGGAGACTACCTGTCGGAGCGGGAGGTTGTTTTTCCGGCGATAGGTGGCGAAGGGCGAAGTGCCGTTACGCGCGGTGTTCCACAGGGGTCTGTCCTCGGACCACTCCTGTGGAACATCGGGTACGATTGGGTACTGCGGGGCGCAAACCTGAGAGGCGTCAGCGTCACATGTTACGCTGACGACACTCTGGTCACCGCCAAAGGAGGTAACGTCAGGGAGGCGGCAGTACTGGCTACTGCAGCAGTTGCGGCAGTGGTGAGGCGGATCAAACGCCTGGGACTGGAGGTGGCGCTCCACAAATCGGAAGCCATCCTCTTCCATGGCCCTCGTGGAGCGCCACCTGCTGGCACGGCTATCGTTGTGGGGGGCACGAGTATCGCTGTCGGCTCGACCCTAAAATATCTTGGGGTCGTTCTCGACAGTCGATGGAATTTCCGTGCCCATTTCGATCAGCTGTCCCCGCGATTGATAAAAGCGGCCTGCAGTTTAGGTCGCCTCCTCCCGAACATCGGGGGCGCGAATCCGAGCTGCCGCCACCTTTACATGGCGGTAGTTCGGTCCATGGCCATGTACGGGGCTCCCATCTGGGCGGACTCGCTCAAGACCCGAGAGTCCGCCCTGTTGTTCAGGGCTCAGCGCGTAATGGCTGTGAGGGTTTGCAGAGGGTACAAAACACTCTCTCATGAGGTGGCTTGTGTACTTGCAGGGTCCCTCCCGTGGGATCTCGAGGCCGAGGTTCTGTCCTCGGTGTACTGGCGGAAGAAGCGGGCGCTCGAGGACGACCTCCGCCCGGTCCCACGGGAGGTACACCAATGGAGGGAGGATGCCGGGGACGTTGCCCTGGAATCCTGGAACAGGAGGATCGGAGTTGGCCCAGTGAGGGGGGCCGGAGCCTCCCGTTTCCTAGAGGCGATCCGGCCCGTACTCGAAGGCTGGGTCAAAAGGAAGCACGGGTCGCTTTCCTTTCGCCTGACACAGGTCCTCTCGTCGCATGGATGCTTCGGGAGGTACCTCTGTAACGTAGTGCGAAGGGAAGCGACCCCAGTTTGCCACCAATGTGGGTATGTGGAGGAGACGGCGCAGCACGTGTTGGAATGCTGCCCGGGTGCCGCAGGACCACGCTCATCGTTGGTTGCGATAATAGGAGCTGACCTCTCCCTGTCGACCATCCTTTCACTGATGGTCGACAGCGAGACTGCTTGGGTGGCGATGGTCTCCTTCTGCGAGGATGTGATGTCGCAGAGGGAGACCGAAGAGCGTGAAAGGGAAAGGGACCCCCCCCCCTCGCCCTGCCGCTCAGGAGAGCGCGGGTAAGAAGGCGAGCTGGAAGAGCCCGCACTCCCTCCCCGCTTGGGGGGCCAAGGCCCTCATGATGGGGTGTTATTGTATAGTATTTATGTGTTGTTCTATATTATTTGTGTAAATTTGCCTGGTATTTGTTGTATATTTTTCTAGTTGTGTGTATTTTTGTGTGTATGTCTATGTTGTTATGTTGTTATTGTTATTGTTATTTATTGTATGTATTGCACCTGGAGAGAACGGAACTTAAGTGTTCCAGAGGTGGGTCTGCCCCCTCCCCTCGGCGGGGGCAGATGTCGACAGAGCGGAGTTGCGGTGTTATATGCGACAAGCGGGCCCGTAACTCCGTTCCTTGTTGTGCCGTCGGCCACACGCTGGGGTTTTAGTGCGGTTAGAGTCCCACATAACCTCCCCCCCACCCCGCAGGGGGTGGGACCAGGGGGGTACCTATGATGGTTTCCCCAGCGTTATCAAAAAAAAAAAAAAAAAAAAAAAAAAAAAAAAAAAAAAAAAAAAAAAAAAAAAAAAAAGGTTAGGTTAGGTTAGGTTAGGTTAGGTTAGGTTAGGTTAGGTTAGGTTAGGTTAGGTTAGGTTAGGTTAGGTTAGGTTAGGTTAGGTTAGGTTAGGTTGGGGTGGGGTGCGAGATCCGGTAACCTCCTCGTGTGTCTGATTGTTGCTTGTCCCCTTTGGATGCGTCCGGGGGGGAACGGCAGCCGTCGGGCCTGGTGCACCCTGGTAACGGTACAAGATAAAATTTCTTCAGAGGGTTCTGCCCTTTGGAGGGTTCTATCTTGGAACGGCCAATAACTGGATACGGGGGGGATGGGGAGTTAGGGGGAAGCGAAGCCGTCGCCAGTAAATAAGTTTACTTATTTGCTCGCGAGGGTTTCGGCTCCTCCTGGCTAACGGGGAAAGGGGTGGGTCACTGTTTGGGGAGTGGGTTGGTGTCGTCATAGGTTGTCCAAGCTTGTGGGGGTGTCAACCCTCTCCTCTCCATATTCATTCATCTTCATCTTTCGTTCATTGTCATCTTCACCTTCATTTCGTTGTCATTCCATCTTCATTGTCCATTTCGTTTTCACTTCCATGATGTAAGGGGCCCAATCCCGCGGTTTTTGGCGCTCGCCCAGGGGATGCATAGCTGGTGGGGGGAGACCAGTTGCGAGGGCGCCACCAGGCCGTCATGCCTGTTAAAACTGTCAGGCCGTCACGCCTTAAAACTGTCACCAAAACCATGATGGCAAGTTGTAAAAATAAACTACCCCAGGAGGGTACCGACGGCCAAGCCGTCGGAGAATCCCTCAGTGTCTCTTCGGAGACGCTCTGCCCCTCGTATTCTGGGGGGGGCACCAACTGCCATGGGGACTCCGGTTCCCAAACCACGAGGAAAGAGGCGCGCGTCGTGTTAGCGCGTTGTGATGTCGCGAAAGCGACGGAGGAGATGATGGATGAAGAGATCCCAGTCGGAGTCGGACGTATTGTCAACTTGTCCGATTCTGACTCTGAGATGAGCTGCCGAACGGCAAATTCGAGAAGGTCCTCCCGTGCGTCTTCCCTAGAGGGGCGCATGTGGCAAAGGAAGAGAACTCGCGAGTTCAGCTCGTGCGAGGATGAGGAGGTTTCGCCGTCGCCGAAAGAGCGGAAAGCGAGAGGCCGCGGTCGCCCGCCTACAACCGGGCATTACGTCGGCCTGGCTGAGGCGCAGTCGAACCTAAACGCTGCCAAAGCTGAAAAAATCCGGCTCCAAGCTGAGGCCGAAATGGCCGAAGAAACTAGGAGGAAGAGGGCGGTGGTCGCGGCCACGTTCCTAAAAACCCCGAGCAGTCCATCTGCCACACGGGACAACGTGGACGAGCCGTCCCCAGATGTGGATGTGGTCGTCTCCGACTCGATAAAGACCATCCTTAAGGTTGCAAAAACATCTATCAACCTAAAGGGCACCTACGTGAAGGCCCTTAAGGATGCGGCGGAGGCGATCCAAACGTCAATGGACGTTCTACGAAACCGAACAATGACGGAAGAGGTGGCCCAATTGAAGGCTGAAAATGCGAAGATGGCGCACGAGATCCAGGTGCTTAGGAGGGAGATGGCAGAGT
>OV928053.1:10855000-11061919 GCA_931315375.2 Opisthograptis luteolata | reverse complement strand
TAACCTAACCTAACCTAACCTAACCTAACCTAACCTAACCTAACCTAACCTAACCTAACCTAACCTTTTTTTTTTTTTTTGTTAACCCAGGGGAATGCATTTACGCACCGGCCCCCCCGGTGCAATGCCCCACCCAGAAGGGGAGGGGCGTCGGGGGGAGTGTGGGACTCGCACTATTTAGCGTGCACTACTCCACTAAACCCCTGGGGTGTTCCATCCGACTTGGCATTGGACGGGGTTGTGGTACCACTGTTCGTATACCACACTACCCCGTCGGCCGTTGTCCGTTACCGGATTCATCTCGCGGGGGGAATTGTGTGTCTCCCCCGCATCTAAACACAGCGACGCCCTGGAACACATACAGGGCGTCGCTTCCTCCTCATATTGGGGGACCAAGATGATCAGGTCCCCGGCGGGGATGGGGCGGGACGTGAACGCCGCCCCCGCATCCGCACTCTCCGAATGGGGAGGGAGGCAATATCCATCTCCCTCTCCCGCTCCTCGGCTTCTCTCTGTGCCATCACCGTTTCGCAGAAGGCGACGACTGCACTCCAAATTTCCTCGCTGCCGACCATTCCTGCGAGTATGGTTGGCAGGGACAAATCTCCTCCAACGACTGCAACAAGAGTTTGTCGCGGCCCCTCCGCTCCCGGACATTCCGCGAGTACGTGTTGGGCGGTTTCTTCCGCCCGGCCGCACTGGTGGCACTCCGGGGTGGCCTCCCTTCTCGCCACGTTGGCAAGGTACCTCCCGAAACATCCGTGTCCGGTGAGGACCTGCGTAAGGCGAAAAGTGAGGCCACCGTGTCTTCGCCGGACCCACTGATCGAGTACGGGACGGATCGCCTCCAAAAGCCGGATGGCGCCGTCCCCCCTCCTGGCGGGCCCTGCGAGGAGACCTTCTCTCCACGACGCTTCAGCGTCCCTCCTCGCGTCCCTCCTCCACCGCACCACTTCTTGAGGTGCGGGAGGCGAACCGCGCTCTTTCGCTCGCGCTTTCCTCCAAAAGACGGAGGACAGAACCTCCGCCTCCATGTGCCAGGGCAGCGATCCTGCCAGTGCGCATGCAACTTCATGCGATATTGTGCGATACGCACGGCACACCCTCACCGCCATGACCCTCTGGGCCCCCTGAAGAGCGGAGATCTCTAAGGGGCGAAGAGTCCCCGCCCAGATCGGGGCCGCATAGAGGGCCATCGAACGGACCACCGCCATGTACAGTCGGCGGCAAGTTCCGTCTCCCCCCCCGATATTTGGGAGGAGTCTGCTCAGTGCGGCCGCTGTACCCAGAAGTTTCGGTCTGAGCTGCCGCACATGGGCCTCGAACCTCCATCTGCTGTCGAGGACGACGCCCAGATACTTTAGCGTCGACCCGACAGAGATGGAGACTCCGCCCACCACGATGTTGGCGCCGGCAGGTGGCGCCCTTCGAGGCCCATAAAAGAGGATGGCCTCCGACTTCTCCAATGCCACTCTTAGGCCCAATCTCCTTATCCTCTCCACGACCGCTGCAACGCCGGCCGTGGCCAAGATGGACGCTTCCCTATACGTCCCCCCCCGGGCGGTAACAAGCGTGTCATCGGCGTAGCACGTCACGCCGATGCCAGTCATGTTAGCGCCCCGGAGGACCCAGTCATATCCCACGTTCCAAAGCAGGGGCCCTAAGCACGACCCCTGCGGAACGCCACGACTTATCTGGGTCCTCCCTTCCCCTGCTGCCGTCGGGTACACCACCTCTCTGTTTGAGAGGTAGTCCCCCACAAGGCGCTGTAGATACGGGGGTACCCTGTGATACTGCAGAGCCGCCTTTATAGTGGGCCACGGGAGGGAGTTGAACGCGTTGGCTATGTCCAACGACACCGCCAGCAACACCCCTCCCGTGGAGCACGCCTCCTCCGACAGGTCACGGACTCGGGATATCGCGTCCACCGTGCCACGTCCTCCTCGGAAGCCGAACTGTTGGTCGGCCAAGTTCGGTCCGACAGTCTCCAAATGCTGGGCGAGGCGGGCAGCTACTACTCGCTCGAGGAGCTTGCCGGCCTCGTCCAGTAGCACTATGGGGCGGTACCCGGATGGCTGGTCAGCCGGGCGCCCCTCTTTCCTCAGAAGGACCAACTTCCCCTCCTTCCAGCGCCTGGGGAAACGACCTTCTTCCATACAGCGGCTGAACAGATTCCTCAGCCGCGGTCCGAGCTCATCCTGCACAAGAGCCCACGCGCGCCCAGGGATCCCGTCTGGACCCGGCGCCGTGTCCTTGGCTCTCATGCGGAGGACTGCTGCTCCGAGTTCTCCCTCCGTTACCTCGGGCACTCTGCTGTCCTCCTCTTCCTCCTCTCCAGGGCGTAATACTGCCGTGAAGGGAGGGGCAAACGTGGTCCCCGGGTCTCCGGGGAACAGCCCCTCTATGACTCTCTGGAGTGCCGGCGGTTCCAGCGTGGTGGTTGCTGGGGGAGCCCAGGGGCGAAGCTTGTGCCTCACCAGCCTGTACGGCCTTCCCCAGGGATCCTGCTCAAGGGTTCCGAGCAGGTCCTTCCACGCCTCCGCCTTTGCCTTCTTGATGGCCGTACGCAAGGCCACTGACGCCTCCCTGTACTCGGCGTAAAGGGCGTCGGACACCTCCGTCTCGCTGCGCCGTCTTCGCCGGTATCGCTGATAGCGCCGGCGCCTGGCCACGCACCGGCGCCGCAGCCCGGCGATTTCCTCGGACCACCAAAACATCCGACGTTTCCGCGGAATTGCCCGCACTCGCGGCATGGCGGCATCACAGACCGTCACCATGGCCTCACAAAGCCTATCCGCCTCCTCGTTCACTCCGATGGGCTCCACCAGGGAGGAGTTCCATGCCTGGACTAGGGCGGCCTCCTTCAGCAGTTCGCTATCCAGGCGCTTCAGCGCCCAGCGCCGCTCCCGGACGACCGGCATCCTTCTCTCCAATGTCCCCGTGGACGAGGCGACGCCGAACCGTATGTATCTATGGTCCGACAGCGTCTCCTCGTCCACCAGCACTCTCCAGTCCATAACACGGCGTGCGAGCTCGGGGGTTGCGAACGTCACATCAATCACTGACCCTCCCCCTCGCCGCACGCACGTGTTTTCGGAGCCCCTGTTGCATACACTGAGGCCCGACGCCACGACCCACTCTTCAACGGCCCTGCCCCGCGCGTCCGTCGTCGGGGACCCCCACACCATGGATTTGGCGTTGAGGTCCCCGAGGACAACAACAGACCGGGGGTGACCCCGAACGACCACGTCTCCAATCTCGTCCAGAAATTCCTCAAATTCGGCGAGGGGTCTATTAGGGGAGAAATACACCCCCATGACCAACACCCCGCCGAATGAAGCCACCACATATCCTCCACCCCTGCACACCAAATCAAGGGGCGGAGATTGCGCCGATGTCTGCGTCGTGATGGCCACCAAGCCGTCCCGGTCTCCCACCCAATCAGTTCGGGGCGGGACCACATACGGCTCGGCGACCACAGCAATGTTGACCAACCACTCTGCCATAGACTGCAGGAGAAGGTCCTGAGCCCCCGCAGAGTGGTTGGCATTCGCCTGGAGGTAGGTTAGTTGCATACTAACCCACCTCCATGCTGCCCGTCTGCTCCGGTGTAGGGAGGCGAGCGGGTTGAGACTGGACCGTAACCTCCATCGCAACCGGCTTCCTTCTCGTCTTATTCCTGGCTGGGGGCCTAGCGCAAGCCTTGCCCCCAGAAAGATGCTCCGCCGGCTTCCCAGCAGCTGCACATAGTGAGCAGCGTGGGGCGGCGGAGCACGCAGCGGCCTTGTGGCCGTTACGACCGCAGCGATAGCATTCATCGCTGCGGTCCACCTCCGACTCGCACTTGGCCCTGACATGGCCCAACGTGAGACATCTGAAACAGCGGCGGGGCCTCGGTTCCAGGACCCTAACTTGTGCCGCCGACCATCCAACCAACAGACGACCGCCACCAGCAGCGATCTTCTTCGCGGCCGTCAGTGGGCAACGCACGAACGCTGTGCCCATTCCGGCCGGCCCCTTTCTGATCAGCCCTACGCTGATGGCTGATTCTGGGCAGCCTCCGGCATTGGCCAGAGCTGCGGTCAGCTTCGCTTGGTCGATCGAATCGTCCAGGCCGGTCACACGGAGATCCGTGGAGATCTCCGGCCTGGAGATAACGACGCCTTCTGCGCTGGCGAAGACTTCCCGCAGCTTGCTGGCCAGGACGTCTGCCTTCTCCCCTCTTTCGGTGCCAGCGACCTCTAGTACTCTGGCTCCCGTCACCGCTGTCCTCATTCTGAGGGGGGGTACGCCAATGTCTCTGAGGCTGATCTTGTTTACAGCCTCGCCAATGACATTGGCGTAGGTCACACCTCTCTCCACCGCCGCAGGTTGCAGTGTAATGACTACAGCTGCAGTGCGCGGCGGCCGGAGCTTGACTGCCCTCTCCTTTGGCGGGGGCGGTCTCGTCGGTACTGGCCAGGGGGCCTGACTCCTCGCAGGACGCTGCTGTTGTTCCGTCCTTGCGGCCTTCCTCCTCGCTGACCCCCGCTTGACCACCTCCGTCCACTGCCCCTCCTGTGGGGCCTGCGGACGTGGCTCCGGTGCGGCGGGGGCACGTGGTGCTGGGGCCGGGTTCAGAGCAGGGGCAGCGGCTGGGGCAGGGACCTTCTTCCCTTTCCCCTTTCCCTTTCCCCCTTTCTTCCCCTTCTCCTTCTCCTTTCCTGTTGTGTTCCCCGCCTGCGCTCCCCATGAGACCGGGGCGCGAGACGTGGAAGGGATCGCCTCGATGGATGGGTGCGGCGGATTGATGGCGGCGGCTGATTCAGCCGCTGCTGCCGCGTCCCTCTTGCGGTCCGCTTCCAGAGGAGGCCTAAGACGCTTCTCTGGGAGCAGCCTCCCGCCCACCTCCAAGCCCTCAAGACGGGCGTTCAGGATAGTGCCTATCCTCTCCGTGATACGCCTCTCCAGTCCCTGTTCATCAACAGGGGGGACTGGGGCGACTGGGGCCTGCACTTGTCGAGAGGCCAGCAGCTCACGACTCAGCTCTTCAAGCTTCGTTTGCTGGGCCTTGATGGTCTCCTGTAGGGCCTTGTTTGCCTCCATTAGCTTGGCCACCTCCTCTGAGACCGTCCGCGACTTGAGCATTTCGAAGACGCGCTGAAGAGCTCCAGCCGCCTCCTTGACATCGCGGATCAGGTCCCCCTTCACATTTTTGGACTTGATGGCCACATCGAGTATGGTCCCCAAAGAGTTTTTGACCACCCCTTCGATCGCCACCAAGTCCGTTCTCTGGGCCTCTTGCCCATTTTCCAGCTTGGAAAGGCAGGAGGTCAACCTCAACCGCTCTTCCCTCTTCCACCGCATCTCGGTGGCAAGTTCCTCCTCTGCATTGAGGCGAATCTCCTCCCGCCTCATCTTGTTGGCTTCTTCCTTCGCTTTCGCTAGGCCGACGTAATGCCCAGTGGTGGGCGGACGTCCGCGACCGCGACCGCGCTTGCTCGTGGCCACCTTCGCCGGCGACGCTCTAGCGTCGTCGTCACCTGGCCTGCCATCCTCAGTTCTTGGGCGCTTGAGGTACTGAGCTGCCTTGTTGGGAGCTCGGGATCTTGGTCCCGCCGCTTCCGACATGCTCTCATCCGTCCACGCCTCTTCCTCCTCGGAATCCTCTTCCACCGAGTGAAACTCTCGGCTAGAGTCCCTTGACGACGGCGCAGATGTTCGCGCCGCCACCTTCCCTTTCTTCGCGGTCCTGGACCGCGTCGAGGACGCCACCGTCTCCAGACTGACATCCGAATCGGATGACAGCCTTGAGACGGACCCAGCTAGTCTCTCGACCTCCGTCTTCCTCCCTATCTTCGTCGTTGCAATTGTTGCCCCCTCCGTATACACGGGGCTCGACACCGGAGTGCCACGGGATTCCCCAACCTCGCTGAGGCTGGGACCCGCCCGGAGAATATTTTGCAATTGCGGACTATCCATGGCGATCTTTTTTGTTCGAAGAGGGGTGTGATCCCCCCTTGACAGTTGAAAGGCATGACGGCCTGGGATTGGCGCCCTCGCAACTGGTCTCACCCCACCAGCTATGCATCCCCTGGGCGGGCGCCAGACCACGGGATTGGGCACTACACACACACACAAAAAATATACAGACACACACAAATAAGAATATACTACACAAATAAAATACAATATATACAAACACACAAATAAACATAAAATATACGCCAAACTCCAGCCGCCGCTTCCCAGGCTGCCCAGGGCGCCGGCTGGACTCCAACCGCGGCCTTGAAGGCACGCCATCCCCCGACCCGAAGGTCCGCTGCAGCCGCGGTGAACGCGGCCGCCCAACACAAACGCCCGACAGGGAGGCCGAGTTGACCAACCCTGCCGCGCCCACCTCTGACCCGAAGGTCGAAGAAACGGCCCGAAGGCCCACCACCTCGGGCCTCAAAACGTACAGCGCACTATCAAGATGATAGTGTGCGCAGTGAGGCCCCAAGTGTCCAGCCATTAGCCGCCGTGCCGCAGTCTCTCTGGTAACGGAGAGGTTGCGGGACGGCGTTGCCCAGGGTGCACCACGTGGAGGTTGCTGGACCTGACACCCCAACCTAACCTAACCTTTTTTTTTTTTTTTTTTTTTTTTTTTGTTCACGCTGGGGAAACCGTCATGGTACCCCCCTGGTCCCACCCCCTGCGGGGTGGGGGGGAGGTTATGTGGGACTCTAACCGCACTAAAACCCCAGCGTGTGGCCGACGGGCACAACAAGGGAGGGGAGTCGTGGGTCCGCTGTTCGCATGACATACCATAACTCCCCTCTGTCGACATCCGCCTCCCTAAGGTAGGGATGCGGATCCATCTCGGCAGCAAAGGGCTGCATATATACCAGGCGGCATAATAATATACATACATAAACTACATAGACAATAAACATATAAGGTGATAGATATATATAGGAAAATACTATTACATAAATATATACATAAATAGATATATGCCGCCCCACAACGGGGGTGCAATTCTGCAACAACCCCTGAGCTCAGCAGGGGCTCACCTCTCGTCCTCCCCAGAAGAGGCGAGCGGGACGAAGATTAATGGCCAGCAGAACTGGCCAAAGGGGTGCTAGCCTAGCCAGTGGGCACTCCATCAGGCGGTGAGAGGCAGACACCTGAGAGCGTCACCCGGGCACCACACCGGGCTTACTCCCCCGTTGGCGAGACGGGGGGAGAGATCCCACTGACGTACTTCCTTCCTTCCCGCCCCGCTCACTCCCGAAGTGGCAAAGAGAGGTATTCACTCTCTACCTCACTCCATCTGGGCTGACAGTTTTAAGGCATGACGGCCATTATACTCCCCTCATCATGAAATATAAATGAAAATGAAGATGAAGATGGAGAAGAGTGGTTGACGTCCCCGCGAACTAGTGCTCGTGACGACGCCCACCACTCCCCGGAAGATGACCCCCCCTATCCCCAGAAGCCGGGAAGAGTTGTAGCCGTCCGCGGGGTGCAATCCCCATTTGGTGATCAGCCAACTGGGTCCGCTGGCCCCTCAGACGACTACCCCTCCTCCCAACTGTGTCCAGCCATTAGCCGCCGTTCCGCAATCACTCCGGTTTACGAAGTGGTTGCTGAACGGCGTTGCCCAGGGTGCACCACGTGGAGGTTGCCGGACCTGACACCCCAACCTTTTTTTTTTTTTTTTTTTTTGTTATCCCAGGGGAATGCTCTTACGCACTGACCCCTCCGTTTCAGTACCCCCCCCAGAAGGGGAGGGGATCGGAGGGAGTGTGGGACTCGCACTATCTAACGTGCCATACCGCACTAAACCCCTGGGGTGTTCCACCCGACTTGGCATTGGACGGGGTTGTGGTACCATTTGTCATACACCACACTACCCCGTCGGCCATCATCCGTTGGATCGGAATCACCTCACGGGGGGAGTTTGTGTGTGTCTCCCCCGCATCTCTGAAAGCGACGCCCTGGAACACGGAGGGCGTCGCTTACTTCTCATAGGGGGCCCAAGATGGTCAGGGCCCTCCTGGCGGCGACGGGGCGGGACGTGAACGCCGCCCTCGTAGCCGAACTCTCCGGATTGGGAGGGAGGCTGGATCCGCCTCACGCTCCCGTTCCTCGGCCTCCCTCTGCACCATAACTGTTTCGCAGAAGGCGACCATTGCTGCCCACATTTCTTCACTCTCGACCATTCTCTGAAGAATGGCCGGTAGGGACAAATCCGCCCCGATGACCGCGACCAGCTCTTGTCGCGGTCCCTCCGCTCCCGGGCATTCCACCAACACGTGGTGGGCGGTTTCCTCCGCCCGACCGCACTGATGACATGCTGGGGTGGCCTCCCTTCTCGCCACGTTATGCAGGTATCTCCCGAGACATCCATGTCCCGAGAGAATCTGTGTAAGGCGGAAGGTAAGGCCACCGTGTCTTCGCCGGGTCCACCGACCGAGTACGGGACGGATCGCCTCCAAAAACCGGATGGCGCCGTCCCCCCTCCTGGTGGGCCCTGCGAGGAGACTTCTCCTCCACGACGCTTCTGCGTCCCGCCTCGCGCCCCTCCTCCACCGCACCACCTCCTGAGGTGCGGGAGGAAGGCCACGCTCCCTCGCCTGGGCCCTACGCCAAAAGACCGAGGACAGAACCTCGGCCTCTAGCCCCCAAGGCAAGGAGCCGGCCAGTGCGCAGGCCACCTCGTGTGAGAGGGTGCGGTATCCGCGGCATACCCTTATCGCCATGACCCTCTGGGCCCCATGAAGGGCGGCGATCTCTAAGGAGTGAAGAGATCCCGCCCAGATCGGGGCCGCATAGAGGGCCATCGAGCGGACCACCGCCATATACAGGCGCCGACAGCTCCCATCTCCTCCCCCGATGTTCGGGAGGAGTCGACTCAATGCGGTCGCCGTCCCCATGAGTTTCGGGGTCAGCTGCCGCACGTGAGCCCCGAACTTCCATCTGCTGTCGAGGACGACGCCCAGATACTTGAGCGTCGAACCGACAGCGATGGAAATTCCGCCCACCACAATGTTGGCGCCAGCAGGTGGCGCCCGCCGGGGCCCGTGAAAGAGGATGGCCTCGGACTTCTCGAGCGCCACCTCCAGGCCCAACCTCCGTATCCTCGCCACGACTGCCGCAACACCGGCCGTGGCTAAGATGGACGCTTCCCTATGCGTCCCCCCCCGGGCGGTAACGAGCGTGTCATCGGCGTAGCACGTCACGCCGATGCCAGTCAAGTTAACGCCCCGGAGGACCCAGTCATACCCTACGTTCCAAAGCAGGGGCCCTAAACACGACCCCTGTGGAACGCCGCGACTTATCCGGGTCCTCCCTTCCCCTGCTGCCGTCGGGTACACCACCTCTCTGTTGGAGAGGTAGTCCCCCACAAGGCGCTGCAGATATGGGGGTACCCCGTGATATTGTAGCCCCGCCCTTATGGTGGGCCACGGGAGGGAGTTGAATGCGTTGGCTATGTCCAACGACACCGCCATCAACACCCCTCCCGCGGAGCACGCCTCCTCCGATTGGTCACGGACTCTGGATATCGCGTCCACCGTGCCACGACCCCCTCGAAAGCCGAACTGCTGGTCGGCCAGATTCGGACCGACTGTCTCCAAATGTTGGACGAGGCGGGCAGCTACGACTCGCTCTAGGAGTTTGCCGGCCTCGTCCAGTAACACTATGGGGCGGTACCCGGCCGGCTGGTCAGCCGGGCGCCCCTCTTTCCTTAGGAGAACCAACTTCCCCTCCTTCCAGCGTCTGGGGAAGCGGCCTTCCGTCATACAGCGGCTGAACAAGCTCCGCAGCCGCGGTCCGAGCTCCTCCTGCACGAGGGCCCACGCGCGCCCCGGGATCCCATCTGGACCCGGCGCCGTGTTCTTGGCCCTCATGCGGAATACAGCTGCTCCGAGCTCTCCCTCCGACACCTCGGGCGCTCTGCTGTCCTCCTCTTCAGCACGTGATGCCGCCGTGAAGGGGGGGGCGAATTCAGTCCCCAGATCTTCGGGGAACAGCCCCTCCACAACCCTCTGGAGCACCGGCGGCTCCAGCGTGGTGGTGACTGGGGGGGCCCAGGGGCGTAGCTTGCGCCTCACCATCCTGTATGGCCTCCCCCAGGGATCCTGCTCAAGGGTTCCGAGCAGGTCCTTCCACGACTCCGCCTTCGCCTTTTTGATGGCCGCGCGCAGGGCTACGGACGCCTCCCTATACTCCGCGTAGAGGGCGTCCGAGACCTCTGTTTCCCGGCGCCGCCTTCGCCGGTACCGTTGAAAGCGCCGGCGCCTCGCCACGCACCGGCGCCGCAGCCCGGCAATCTCTTCGGTCCACCAAAACATTTGGCGTCTTGGCGGAACTGCTCGCACACGTGGCATGGCGGCGTCGCAAACTGTCGCCATTGCCGCGCAGAGGTTGTCTGCCTCCTCATCAACTCCAATTGATCCCTCCGGGGGGGAGTTCCACGCCTGGACTAGGGCGGCCTCCTTCAGCACTTCGCAGTCCAGGCGCTTCAGCGCCCAGCGCCGCTCCCGGACGACCGGCATCCTCCTTTCCAATGCCCCGGCGGACGAGGAGACGCCGAACCGTATATACCTATGGTCCGACAGCGTCTCCTCGTCCACCAGCACTCTCCAGTCCTGAACACGGCGTGCAAGCTCGGGGGTTGCGAACGTCACATCAATCACTGACCCTCCCCCTCGCCGCACGCACGTGTTTTCAGAGCCCCGATTGCATACACCGAGGCCCAACGCCAAGACCCACTCGTTTACGGCCCTGCCCCGCGCGTCTGTCACCGGGGACCCCCACACCGAAGATTTGGCGTTGAGGTCCCCGAGGACGACAATAGACCGGGGGTGACCCCGAGCGACCACGTCTCCGATCTCGTCCAGGAAGGCCTCGAATTCGACGAGGGGTCTATTGGGGGAGAAATACACCCCCATGACCAACACCCCGCCGATCGAAGCCACCACATATCCCCCGCCCCTGGACACCAAGTCGAGGGGCGGAGACTGCACTGAAGTCTGTGTCGTAATGGCCACCAAGCCGTTCCGGTCTCCCACCCAATCAGTTCGGGGCGGGACCACATACGGCTCGGCGACCACAGCAATGTTGACCAACCACTCCGCCATAGACTGCAGGAGAAGGTCCTGAGCCCCCGCAGAGTGGTTGGCATTCGCCTGGAGGAAGGTTAGATGCATACTAATCTTCCTCCATTCTTCCCGTCTGCTCCGGTGTAGGGAGGCTAGCGGGCTGCGACTGGACCGTAGTCTCCATCGCAGTCAGCTTCCCTCTTGTTCTTTTCTTGGCTGGGGGCCTAGCGCAGGCCTTGCCCCCAGATAGGTGGTCCGCCGGCTTCCCAGCAGCTGCGCATAGTGAGCAGCGTGGGGCGGCGGAACATGCAGTGGCCTTATGGCCATTCCGACCGCAGCGGTAACATTCGTCGCTGCGGTCCACCTCCGAATCACATTGAGCCCTGACGTGGCCCAACACTAAGCAGCGGAAGCAGCGGCGGGGTCTTCGTTCGAGAACCCGCACCTGTGCCGCCGACCACCCGACCAACAGACGGCCGCCACCAGCGACCATCTTTTTTGCGGCCGTCACCGGGCACCGTACGAACGCAGTGCCCATGCCAGCCGGTCCCTTCCTAATGGCGCCAGCCTTGATGGCCGACGCTGGACAGCCCCCGGCACTGGCCAGGGCTGCGGTCAGCCTCGCTTCGTCGATGGAATCATCCAGGCCGGTCACACGCAGATCCGTATTAGTCTCCGGCCTGGTGATGACAACGCCTTCTGCGCTCGCGAATAGCTCCCGCAGCCTGCCGGCCAGGACATCCGCCTTTTCTCCTCTCTCGGTGCCGGGGATCTCTAGGACCCTGGCTCCCGTCGCCGCCGTCCTCATTTTGACCGGAGGCACGCCTATGCTTGGGAGGCTGATTTTGCTCACGGCCTCCCCAATGACACTGGCATATGTGACGCCTCTCTCCACCGCCGCAGGCTGCAGCGTGATTACCACAGCTGCAGTTCGCGGCGGGCGGAGTTTGGGTGCCCTCGTCTGTTGCGGGGGCGGCCTCGTGATCGGCACTGGCCATGGGGCCTGACTCCGCGCGGGGCGCGTCGGTTGCGTCCTCGCAGCATTCCTTCTCCCCCGCTTAACCACCTCCGTCCACTGACCCTCCTGTGGGGCTTGCGGACGTGGCGTCGGTGCCGCGGGGGCACTCGGTGCTGGGGCCGGGATCGGGGCGGGGGCAGTGGCTGGGGCAGGGACCTTCTTCCCTTCCCCCTTTTTCCCCTTCTTCCCCTTTCCTGCCGCTGTCGCACTTCCCGCTTGCGCTCCCATCGACACCGGGGCGCGAGATGTGGATGGAACCACCTCGATGGGTGGGAGCGACGACGTGGTGGCAACTGTACTAGCTGCCGCTGCCGCCTCCCTCCTGCGGTCCGCTTCCAGAGGAGGCCTTAAACGCTTCCCCGGGAGCAGTCTCCCGCTCACCTCCAGGCCCTCGATGCGGGCACTCACGATCGTACCGATCCGCTCCGTGATCCGCCTTTCGAGCCCCTCCTCATCGACTGCGGCGACCGTAGGTTGTGCCGTCCGGGAGCCCAGCTGCCGGTTCAGCTCCTCGACTTTCGCCTGTAGGGCCTCGTTTGCCGCCTGCTGGGCCTTGATAGCCTCCTGCTGGGCCTTATTGGCTTCCATTAGGAGAGCCACCTCCTCCGATACTGACCGCGCCTTCATGACCTCGAAGACTCCTCGGAGATCCTCGACCGCGTTCTTGACTATGCGGATCAAGTTCCCCTTGACGTTCCCTGACTTGGTGGCCACACTGCTGATAGCCGACAATGCATTGCCGACCACCGCCTCGGCCGTCACCAGGTCAGCCTCCTTGACCACTTGGCCGCCTTTCACGTTGGGGAGGCGGGAAGTAAGCTTCACCCGCTCATCACCCTTCTGCCTCAGATCAGACGCAAGATCCGCTTCTGCGTTTAGCCGGTTTGTCTCCCGCTGCAACTTATTGGCCTCCTCTCTTGCCTTCGCTAGGCCGACGTAGTGCCCAGTAGTGGGCGGACGTCCGCGACCGCGACCGCGTCTGGCCGTGGCCACCTTCGCCGGCGACGCTCTAGCGTCGTCGTCACCTGGCCTGCCATCCTCTGTTCTTGGGCGCTTTAGGAACTGAGCCGCCTTGCTGGGAGCTCGGGAGCTTGGTCCCGCCGCCTCCGACATGCTCACGTCCGACCACGCCGCTTCCTCCTCGGAATCCTGCACCGAGCGAAACTCTCGGCTCGAATCCCTTGACGACGGCGCAGATGTTCGCGCCGCCAAAGCCTTCCCTTTCTTCGCGGTCCTGGACCGCGTCGAGGACGCCACCGTCACCAAGCTAGCATCCGAATCGGATGATAGCCTGCAGACGGACCCAGCTAATCGCTCGACCTTCGTCACATCTCCTTCCTTCGTCCTCCCTATCTGCGTCGTTGCAATTGTTGCCCCCTCCGTATACACGGGGCTCGGTGCGTTAACACCACGGGATTCCCCAGCCTCGCTGAAGCTGGGACCCGCCCGGAGATTATTTATCAATTGCGAACCTTCCATGATGGTCTTTTTTGTTCGAAGAGGGGTGTGATCCCCCCTTGACAGTTGAAAGGCATGACGGCCTGGGATTGGCGCCCTCGCAACTGGTCTCACCCCACCAGCTATGCATCCCCTGGGCGGGCGCCAGACCACGGGATTGGGCACTACACACACACAATATAAACAGACACACACAAATAGAAATATAATACACAAATAGATACAATATATACGACACACAAATAGACATACATAAACACAAACTCCAGCCGCCGCTTCCCAGGCTGCCCGGGGCGCCGGCTGGTCACCAACCGCAGGCCTTGAAGGCCCGCCATCCCCCGACCCGAAGGTCCGCTGCAGCCGCGATGAACGCGGCCGCCCAACACAAACGCCCGACAAGGAGGCCGGGTTGACCAACCCTGCCGCGCCCACCTCTGACCCGAAGGTCGAAGAAACGGCCCGAAGGCCTACCACCTCGGGCCTCAAAACGAACAGCGCACTATCAAAATGATAGTGTGCGCAGTGAGGCCCCAAGTGTCCAGCCATTAGCCGCCGTGCCGCAATCTCTCTGGTAACGGAGAGATTGCGGGACGGCGTTGCCCAGGGTGCACCACGTGGAGGTTGCTGGACCTGACACCCCACCTGACACCCCAACCTAACCTAACCTTTTTTTTTTTTTTTTTTTTTTTTTTTAACGTTGGGAAAATCCGTCATGGATACCAGCCCACACGCAATTAGTGGGAACCTGGTTATGTGGGACTCCAACCGCACTAAAAAACCAACGTGTGATCGACGGCACAACTGTTGAACAGAGTCGTGGGCCCGAGCTTTCGCATATCAGCCATAACTCACGTTCAGTCGATATCCGCTTCGCCCGAGGGGGCTACGCAGACCCTTGCTCTAGGAAAACAAGCTCAATCCTGAGCAGCATACGAGAACCGTATGCCGCCTCATGAGGGCCTTTACCATCAACGTCCAGCGCCCGCCAGGCGCTCCCGTCCGGTCAAAGACCCTCCGAACAGAGACAGTGCACTGGCCTTTACGACCCATTCAATCAGTCTCACGTTCGAGGAGAACGTTGTTTTCCCTTCTTGCCAGGCTTTGCATACAAGTACGCGCAGCCACACGGCGAGGTTTTTACCGACGAGTATGGTGCTTGGGGGGCACCCTCGCCCAATAAAACCCTCCTTACAGACTGTGCACTGGCCATTACAGCCCATTCAATCAGTCCGAGATCCCAGGCGGAGAGTGCGCGAGCCTTTACAGCCCATACAACAATCCGCCACACGGCCGCGAGACCGCAGTCTCGCGGCACCCCGTTGGCACGACAACAACGTCTCCCGAAGGAAAGGTTGCTGATCTGCCGCCAGAGTACGAAACGATGGATGATAGATGAGACATCGTCACTAACACGACTCAAACGTGCCCTGTATGAGATGAAAATGGAGAAGAGAGGTTGGCGTCCCCACAGGCTAGTGCCAGTGACGACGCCCACCTCTCCCCGGATGATGGCCCCCCAATCCCCAATAGCCGGAAGGAGTTGTAGCCGTCCGCGGGGTGCAATCCCCATTTGGTGGTTAGCCAACTGGGCCCGCTGGCCCCTCAGACGACTACCCCTCCCCCCGACTGGTATCCGGTTATTGGCCGTTCCGAGATAAAACCCTTCAGGAGGCAGTACCTCCCAAAGAAATTGTATCTCGTTCCGTTTCCAGGGTGCACCAGGCCCGACGGCTGCCGTTCCCCTCGGGACGCATCGCAAAGGGACAAGCAGCCATCAGGCACACGAGGAGGTTACCGGATCTCGCACCCCAACCTAACCTAACCTAACCTAACCTTTTTTTTTTTTTTTTTTTTTTTTTTTTTTTTTTTTTTTTTTTTTTTTTTTTTTTTTTGATAACGCTGGGGAAACCATCATAGGTACCCCCCTGATCCCACCCCCTGCGGGGTGGGGGGGAGGTTATGTGGGACTTTAACCGCACTAAAACCCCAGCGTGTGGCCGACGGGCACAACAAGGGAGCGGAGTCGTGGGCCTGCTGTTCGCAATGCTAACCATAACTCCGCTCGGTGTCGACATCCGCCTCCCTAAGGTAGGGATGCGGATCCATCTCGGCAGCAAAGGGCTGCGTATATCCAGGCGACATAGATAATATACATACATAAACTACATAAACAATAAACAAATAAATATATAGGGAATACTATTACATATATATATACATATATAAATATATGTCGCCCCACAACGGAGGAGCAAAAGAAGGCTCAACTCCGCGGCACAAGGCCCTAACTCTCTGCCTACCGGAAGAGGCGCGCGAGTTGGAAGGTAGGGTGTGAGCTCCATCAGCGGGCCCCTTGCAATCCTTGAACCAAAGTACCCGAGGAAGGGGCTCCGATGTCCGATCCTCATCGGAGGGACTCCTTCCCCCGCCGAATAGCCCTCTTTCTGGTCCCTCACCCCTCGCT
Organism: Opisthograptis luteolata; assembly: GCA_931315375.2. Lineage (NCBI taxonomy): Eukaryota > Metazoa > Arthropoda > Insecta > Lepidoptera > Geometridae > Opisthograptis > Opisthograptis luteolata. Next base: position 11,045,910 of record OV928053.1, on the reverse strand, counting down.
CATCTCCCCGGAGCGGAAAAGAGAGGAAAACCTCTCTACCTCGCTCGGCCGGTGTGACAGTTTTAAGGCATGACGGCCATTATACACCCCTCGTCATGAAATATAGATGATAATGTGTATGAAGGGGGAAGAGAGGTTGGTGTCCCTACAGGCTATAGTGCCAGTGTCGACACCCACCCCGCCCCAAAAGATGCGTATACCCAGACGACATGGATAATATACATACATAAAACTACATAAACAATAAACATATAAGGTGACGAAATATATAAAGGATATCATTACATATATATATACATAAATAAATACATGTCGCCCCAGAACGGAGGTGCAAATGAGCAACAACTCCGCGGCACAAGGCCATAACTCTCTGCCTACCGGAAGAGGCGCGCGAGTTGGAAGGTAGGGTGTGAGCTCCATCAGCGGGCCCCTTGCAATCCTTGAACCAAAGTACCCGAGGAAGGGGCTCCGTCGTCCTTTACCCAACGGAGGGACACCTTCCCCCGCCGAATAGCCCTCTTTCTGGTCCCTCACCCCTCGCTCTTCTCCCCGGAGCGGAAAAGAGAGGAAAGCCTCTCTACCTCGCTCGGCCGGTGTGACAGTTTTAAGGCATGACGGCCATTATACTCCCTCGTCGTGGATATGGTGAAAATGAGGATGATGAAGATGGAGGAGAGTGGTTGACGCCCCCACGAACTAGTGCTCGTGACGGCACCCACCACTCCCCGGAAGATGACCCCCCCTATCCCAGAAGCCGGGAAGAGTTGTAGCCGTCCGCGGGGTGCAATCCCCATTTGGTGGTTAGCCAACTGGGTCCGCTGGCCCCTCAGACGACTACCCCTCCTCCCAACTGTGTCCAGCCATTAGCCGCCGTTCCGCAATCACTCCGGCTTACGAAGTGGTTGCTGAACGGCGTTGCCCAGGGTGCACCACGTGGAGGTTGCCGGACCTGACACCCCAACCTAACCTAACCTTTTTTTTTTTTTTTTTTTTTTTTTTACCCGGGGAAACCTTCATGGTACCTCCCCTGATCCACCCCCTGCGGGGTGGGGGGAGGTTATGTGGGACTCTAACCTAACACTAAAACCCCGGGGTGCACCAACCGACTTGGCCTTTGGACGGGGTTGTGGTACCACTATTCGTATACCACACTACCCCGTCAGCCGTTCATCCGCTTCCGGATTCTCCTCTTGAGCGGCGACGCCCCGGTGCACCAGGGGCGTCGCGTTCTCCTCATGTGTGGGGACCCAAGATGTTCAGGGTCCCGCAGGAGGCGGGGCGCGTTTGCGTCCCCGCGTCCTCTTTCTGACTGGGGGTCTGGCGCAAGCCTTGCCCCCGGCGATGTGGTCCGCCGACTTCCCAGCTGCCGCACATAATGAGCAGCGCGGGGCGGCGGAACACGTTGCGGCCTTGTGGCCGTTTTGGCCGCAGCGGTAACATTCACCGCTGCGGTCTACCTCCGCTTCGCATTGGGCCGCTATATGGCCCAACTCCAGACACCGGAAACAGCGGCGGGGTCTAGGTTGTAGAACCATGACCCGCGCCGCCGACCACCCGACGAGAAGACGGCCGCCACCTGCGACTATCCTCTTGGCGGCCATCTTTGGGCACCGCACAAACGCAGCGCCCATTCCGGCCGGCCCTCTCCTTATAGCGCCGGCATTGATTGCCGACGCTGGGCACCCCCCGGCGTTTGCCAGGGCTGCGATCAGCCTCTCATTGTCGATGGAGTCGTCCAGGCCGGTCACACGCAAATCTGCGGTGATCTCCGGCCTGGAGACGACTACGCCCTCCTCTTTGGCAAATACCTCCCGCAGCTTGCTGGCCAGCAGGTTTGCCTTCTCGCACCTCTCAGCGCCGTCGACCTCGATCACTCGGGCTCCTGTCGCTGCCGCTCTCATTTTGATGGGCGGTATTCCAAGGGAGTGGAGGCTGATTTTACTAACAGCCTCCCCGATCACCTTGTAATACGTGAGACCCCTCTCCTCCGCCGCGGGTTGCAGCGTTAAGACAACGGCTGCAGTTCGCGGCGGGCGGAGCCTCACCCCCTTCTTCTTCGCTGACCCCCGCTTCACCACCTCCGACCACTGCCCCTCTTGTGGGGCTTGTGGGCGTGGCGCCGGTCCTGCGGGGGCGCACGGTTCTGGGTCCGGGTTCGGGGCAGGGATCTTCCTCCCTTTCCCTCGCTCTTCCCTCTTCTTCCTCTTCCTTTCTCTCATCTTCGCTTTCTTTCCCCTCTTTTTCCCACGCGCTCCCATAGGAACCGGGGCGCATGGCGGGACCACCTCCATGGGTGGGGGCGGCGACGGAGCATCGGCGACTGCTTCAGCCACCACTGCCGCCTCCCTCCTGCGGTCCGCCGCCAGAGGAGGCCTCATGCTCTTCTCTGGCAGCAGTCTGCCGCTCACCTCGAGGCCCTCTAGACGGGCGCTCACCAGCTTGCCGATGCGTTCGGCTAGCCTCCTCTCCAGCCCCTCCTCATCGACCGCGGCCGGAGCCTGCGTCGGGGCCAGGGCTTTCGCTGATCTGGAGGCCAGCTCGCGGCTCAGGTCTTCCAGTTTCGCCGACAGGGCCTTGTTGGCCTCCTGCAGGGTCTTGTTGGCCGCCATCAGCTTGGCCACCTCCTCCGAGACCGTCCGCGTCTTCACAATGTTGAAGGCGCTCCGTATGGCTACGGCAGCGTCCTTCACGTCGCGGATCAGGTCTCCTTTAACGTTTCCGGACTTGGTGGCCACGGCGATTATGGTCGCACAGGAGTTGGCGACCACGCCCTCAATCGTCACCAGGTCCGAATCGTCGTTCATCCGACCATCCTTGGGCAGAAAGGAGGTCAGCCTAGCCCGCTCCTCCCTTCTCCACCTCATTTCCGTCGCGAGGTCCGCCTCTGCATCCAGGCGGATCTCCTCGCGCCGCATCTTGTTGGCCTCCTCTTTGGCCTTCGCTAGGCCGACGTAATGCCCAGTGGTGGGCGGACGTCCGCGACCGCGCTTGGCCGTGGCCATCTTCGCCGGCGACGCATTGGAGTCGTCGTCACCTGGCCTGGCCACCTCCTCCGTTACTCGGCGCTTGAGCCGAAGCTTCAGCCCACCGGAGGCTCGGGAACTTGGTCCCGCCGCATCCGACACGCTCATATCGGACCAGCCTTGGTCCGAATCTTCTTCCTCGGAGTCCTCTTCCGCCGAACGAAAATCGCGGCTAGAGGCTCTCGACGACGCAGATGATCGCGCCGTCCCTTTCCCTTTCATTGCGGTTCTAGACCGCGTCGAGGACGCCACCGTCTCCAGGGTGCCATCCGAATCGGATGACAGCCTTGAGACGGACCCAGCTAATCGCTCGACCTCCGTCTTCCTCCCTATCTTCGTCGTTGCAATTGTTGCCCCCTCCGTATACACGGGGCTCGACACCGGAGTGCCACGGGATTCCCCAACCTTTGGGTTGGGACCCGCCCGGAGAATATTTTCAATTGCAGACTTATCCATCATGGTCTTTTTTGTTTGGAGAGGGGTGGGATCCCCCCTCGACAGTTTTAAGAGGCATGACGGCCTGGGGTTGGCGCCCTCACAACTGGTCTCTACCCCACCAGCTACGCATCCCCTGGGCGGACGCCAGACCACGGGATTGGGCCCCCAACACACACACACAAAATACAAGACACACACAAATAGAAATACAAATTACACAAATAAAATACAATATATACACAGACACACAAAATAAACATAAATACACACAAAAACTCCAGCCGCCGCTTCCCAGACTATCCGGGGCGCCGGCTGGACCACCAACCGCGGGCCTTGAAGGCCCGCCATCCCCCGACCCAAAGGTCCACTGCAGATGCGATGAACGCAGAGCCGCTCCTCACAAGTGCCCAGCGGGAGGTCAAACCGACCAGCCCCGCCGCGCCCACCTCTGACCCGAAGGTCGAAGACCCGGCCCGAAGGCCCACCGCCTCGGGCCTCAAAACACGACGCGCACTATCATAAAACGATAGTGCGCGCGGTGAGGCCCCAAGTGTCCAGCCATTAGCCGCCGTCAACCTAACCTAACCTTTTTTTTTTTTTTTTTTTTTTTTTTTTTACCCGGGGAAACCGTCATGGTACCTCCCTGATCCACCCCCTGCGGGGTGGGGGGAGGTTATGTGGGACTCTAACCGCACTAAAACCCCGGGGTGCACCAACCGTCTTGGCTTTTGGACGGGGTTGTGGTACCACTGTTCGTATACCACACTACCCCGTCAGCCGTTCATCCGCTTCCGGATCCGCCTCTTGAGCGGCGACGCCCCGGTGCACCAGGGGCGTCGCGTTCTCCTCTTGTGTGGGGACCCAAGATGTTCAGGGTCCCGCAGGAGGCGGGGCGCGACTGCGTCCCCGCGTCCTCTTTCTGACTGGGGGTCTGGCGCAAGCCTTTCCCCCGGCGATGTGGTCTGCCGGCTTCCCTGCTGCCGCACATAAAGAGCAGCGTGGGGCGGCGGAACACGTGGCGGCCTTATGGCCGCTTTGGCCGCAGCGGTAACATTCACCGCTGCGGTCTACCTCCGCTGTGCATTGGGCCGCAATGTGGCCCGACTCCAGGCACCGGAAACAGCGGCGGGGTCTAGGTTGTAGGACCATGACCCGCGCCGCTGACCACCCGACGAGAAGACGGCCGCCTCCTGCAACTATCTTCTTGGCGGCCATCTTTGGGCACCGCACGAACGCAGCGCCCATTCCGGCCGGCCCCCTCTGTATAGCGCCGGCATGAACTGCCGACGCTTGGCATCCCCCGGCTTTCGCCAGGGCTGCGACCAACCTCTCGTGGTCGATGGAGTCGTCCAGGCCGGTCACACGCATGTCTGCGGTACTCTCCGGCCTGGAGACGACTACGCCCTCCTCTCTGGCAAAGACCTCCCGCAGCTTGTTAGCCAGGAGGTCCGCCTTTTCGCCCCTCTCGGCGCCGTCGATCTCGATGACTCGAGCTCCGGTCGCCGCCGCCCTCATCTTGATGGGCGGTATACCCAGGGCTGGGAGGCTGATTTTGCTAACAGCCTCCGCGATCGCCTTATAATAGGTCAGCCCCCTCTCCTCCGCCGCAGGCTGCAGCGTTAGAACCACGGCCGCAGTTCGCGGCGGCCGGACTCTTACTCCCTTCCTCTTCGCTGACCCCCGCTTCACCACCTCCGACCACTGCCCCTCTTGTGGGGCTTGTGGGCGTGGCGCCGGTCCTGCGGGGGCGCACGGTTCTGGGTCCGGGTTCGGGGCAGGGATCTTCCTCCCTTTCCCTCGCTCTTCCCTCTTCTTCCTCTTCTTTTCTCTCTTCTTCGCCTTCTTTCCCTTCTTGCCTCGCGTTCCCAAAGAGACTGGGGCGCATGGCGGGACCACCTCCATGGGTGGGGGCGGCGACGGAGCGTCAGCGACTGCTTCAGCCACCACTGCCGCCTCTCTCCTGCGGTCCGCCGCCAGAGGAGGCCTCATGCTCTTCTCTGGCAGCAGTCTGCCGCTCACCTCGAGGCCCTCCAGACGGGCACTCACCAGTTTGCCGATTCGTTCGGCTAGCCTCCTCTCCAGCCCCTCCTCATCGACCGCGGCCGGAGCCTGCGTCGGGGCCGGGGCTTTGGCTGATCTGAAGGCCAGCTCGCGGCTCAGGTCCTCCAGCTTCGCCGACAGGGCCTTATTGGCCGCCTGTAGGGCCTTGTTGGCCTCCATGAGTTTGGCCACCTCCTCCGAGACCGTCCGCGTCTTCACGATGTTGAAGGCGCTCCGAATGGCTAAGGCCGCGTCCTTCACGTCGCGGATCAGGTCCCCCTTCACGTTTCCAGACTTGGTGGCCACCGCGATTATGGTCGCGCAAGAATTGGCGACCACCCCCTCGATCGTCACCAGGTCCGAATCACCTGTCATCCGTCCATCCTTGGGAAGGAAGGAGGTCAGCCTTGCTCGCTCCTCTCTCCTCCACCTCATCTCCGTAGCGAGGTCCGCCTCTGCTTCCAGGCGAATCTCCTCGCGGCGCATCTTGTTCGCCTCCTCTTTGGCCTTCGCTAGGCCGACGTAATGCCCAGTGGTGGGCGGACGTCCGCGACCGCGCTTGGCCGTGGTCATCTTCGCCGGCGACGCACTGGAGTCGTCGTCGCCTGGCCTGACCACCTCCTCCGTTACTCGGCGTTTGAGCCGTATCTTGAGCCCGCCGGAGGCTCGGGAGCTTGGTCCCGCCGCGTCCGACATGCTCATATCGGACCAACCTTGGTCCGAGTCTTCCTCCTCGGAATCCTCCGCCGATAGAAATCCTCGGCTAGAGGCCCTCGACGACGCAGGTGATCGCGTCGTCGGTCTCCCTGTCTTCCCGGTCTTCGACCGCGTCGACGACGCCACCGTCTCCATGCTACCATCCGACTCGGAGAGCGTGGATACGGTTCCAGCTAATCGCCCTTCTTCCCTATCTTTTTCCTCCTCCACTCTCGTCAACCTCACTTTCAACGTCTTTGCAATTGTTGCCCCCTCCGTATACACGGGGCTCGACACCGGAGTGCCACGGGATTCCCCAACCTGTGGGTTGGGACCCGCCCGGAGAATATTTGCAATTGCGGACTTCTTCATGTTCGTCTTTTTTGTTTGAAGAGGGGTGGGATCCCCCCTTTGGCCCTCACGCATTCGACCAATGCCAGGCGAGAGCCGAACCTGACACTGGGACCCTCCCCCCCACACAGAATAAGAAGAGACAGACACAAATAGAACACAAAATACACAAATACAATACAATAAATACGAAACACACAAATAAACATACAATATAAACAAAAAGGAACTTCGGCCGCCGCTTCCCAGACTGTCCGGGGCGCCGGCCGATCACCAACCGCAGGCCTTGAAGGCCCGCCATCCCCCGACCCGAAGGTCCGCTGCAGCCGCGATGAACGCAGCCGCCCAACACCAAACGCCCGACAGGGAGGCCGGGTTGACCAACCCTGCCGCGCCCACCTCAAAGACCCGAAGGTCAAAGACTTGGCCCGAACGCCAAAACCACCTCGGGCCTCAGAACATGCAGCGCACTATCAAAAGGATAGTGTGCGCAGTGAGGCCCCAAGTGTCCAGCCATTAGCCGCCGTGCCGCAATCTCTCTGGTAGCGGAGAGGTTGCGGGACGGCGTTGCAACCTAACCTAACCTTTTTTTTTTTTTTTTTTTTTTTTTTTTTGTTCACGCTGGGGAAACCATCATGGTACCCCCCTGATCCCACCCCCTGCGGGATGGGGGGGAGGTTATGTGGGACTCTAACCGCACTAAAACCCCAGCGTGTGGCCGACGGGCACAACAAGGGAGGGGAGTCGTGGGTCCGCTGTTCGCATGACATACCATAACTCCCCTCTGTCGACATCCGCCTCCCTAAGGTAGGGATGCGGATCCATCTCGGCAGCAAAGGGCTGCATATATACCAGGCGACATAATAAATAAACTTTACATAAACTACATAGACAATAAACAAATAGGGTGATAGATATATATAAGAAATACTATTACATAAATATATACATAAATAGATATATGTCGCCCCACACGGGGGTGCACAATCGGCAACAACCCCTGAGCTCCATAGGGCCCAACCTCTCCGCCTCTCCAGAAGAGGCTGAGCGGGGCAAAGATAAATCGCCAGTAAAAACCGACGAATGGGGTGTGGGCCTAGTCGGTGGGCAGTCCATCAGGTGGGACGAGGCCTGAGAGCTCCCCCGGGTCATCACGCCGGGTTTGCTCCCCCGTTGCCTAGACGGGGGGAAAGATCCCTCCGACGTACCCTCTTTCCATCCTGCCCCGCTCACTCCCGAAGTGGCAGTAGAGGTTATCCTCTCTACTTCACTCCTGCTGGATGACAGTTTTAAGGCGTGACGGCCATCATACTCCCCTCGTCGTGGATAGGATGAAAATGAGGATGATGAAGATGGAGAAGAGTGGTTGACGTCCCCACGAACTAGTGCTCGTGACGACGCCCACCACTCCCCGGAAGATGACCCCCCCTATCCCCAGAAGCCGGGAAGAGTTGTAGCCGTCCGCGGGGTGCAATCCCCATTTGGTGATCAGCCAACTGGGTCCGCTGGCCCCTCAGACGACTACCCCTCCTCCCAACTGTGTCCAGCCATTAGCCGCCGTTCCGCAATCACTCCGGCTTACGAAGTGGTTGCTGAACGGCGTTGCCCAGGGTGCACCACGTGGAGGTTGCCGGACCTGACACCCCAACCTAACCTAACCTTTTTTTTTTTTTTTTTTTTTTTTTTTTTTTGTAACGCTGGGGAAACCGTCATGGTACCCCCCTGATCCCACCCCCTGCGGGGTGGGGGGGAGGTTATGTGGGACTCTAACCGCACTAAAACCCCAGCGTGTGGCCGACGGGCACAACAAGGGAGGGGAGTCGTGGGTCCGCTGTTCGCATGACATACCATAACTCCCCTCTGTCGACATCCGCCTCCCTAAGGTAGGGATGCGGATCCACCTCGGCAGCAAAGGGCTGCATATATACCAGGCGACATAATAAATAAACATTACATAAACTACATAGACAGTAAACATATACGGTGATAGATATATATAAGAAATACTATTACATAAATATATACATAAATAGATATATGTCGCCCCACACGGGGGTGCACAACCGGCAACAACCCCTGAGCTCCATAGGGCCCAACCTCTCCGCCTCTCCAGAAGAGGCTGAGCGGGACAAAGATAAATCGCCAGCATCTGCTGACGAATGGGGTGTGGGCCTAGTCGGTGGGCAGTCCATCAGGGGGACGAGGCCTGAGAGCTCCCCCGGTGTCCGAACCACCACCGGGTTTGCTCCCCCGTTGGCGAGACGGGGGGAGAGATCCCTCCGACGTACCCTCTTTCCATCCTGCCCCGCTCACTCCCGAAGTGGCAGTAGAGGCTATCCTCTCTACTTCACTCCACCGGTGACAGTTTTAAGGCATGACGGCCATCATACTCCCCTCGTCGTGGATAGGATGAAAATGAGGATGATGAAGATGGAGGAGAGTGGTTGACGCCCCCACGAACTAGTGCTCGTGACGACACCCACCACTCCCCGGAAGATGACCCCCCCTATCCCCAGAAGCCGGGAAGAGTTGTAGCCGTCCGCAGGGTGCAATCCCCATTTGGTGATCAGCCAACTGGGTCCGCTGGCCCCTCAGACGACTACCCCTCCTCCCAACTGTGTCCAGCCATTAGCCGCCGTTCCGCAATCACTCCGGCTTACGAAGTGGTTGCTGAACGGCGTTGCCCAGGGTGCACCACGTGGAGGTTGCTGGACCTGACACCCCAACCTAACCTAACCTAACCTAACCTTTTTTTTTTTTTTTTTTTTTAACGTTGGGAAAATCCGTCATGGATACCAGCCCACACGCAATTAGTGGGAACCTGGTTATGTGGGACTCCAACCGCACTAAAAAACCAACGTGTGATCGACGGCACAACTGTTGAACAGAGTCGTGGGCCCGAGCTTTCGCATATCAGCCATAACTCACGTTCAGTCGATATCCGCTTCGCCCGAGGGGGCTACGCAGACCCTTGCTCTAGGAAAACAAGCTCAATCCTGAGCAGCATACGAGAACCGTATGCCGCCTCATGAGGGCCTTTACCATCAACGTCCAGCGCCCGCCAGGCGCTCCCGTCCGGTCGAAGACCCTCCGAACAGAGACAGTGCACTGGCCTTTACGACCCATTCAATCAGTCTCACGTTCGAGGAGAACGTTGTTTTCCCTTCTTGCCAGGCTTTGCATACAAGTACGCGCAGCCACACGGCGAGGTTTTTACCGACGAGTATGGTGCTTGGGGGGCACCCTCGCCCAATAAAACCCTCCTTACAGACTGTGCACTGGCCATTACAGCCCATTCAATCAGTCCGAGATCCCAGGCGGAGAGTGCGCGAGCCTTTACAGCCCATACAACAATCCGCCACACGGCCGCGAGACCGCAGTCTCGCGGCACCCCGTTGGCACGACAACAACGTCTCCCGAAGGAGAGGTTGCTGATCTGCCGCCAGAGTACGAAACGATGGATGATAGATGAGACATCGTCACTAACACGACTCAAACGTGCCCTGTATGAGATGAAAATGGAGAAGAAAGGTTGGCGTCCCCACAGGCTAGTGCCAGCGACGACGCCCACCTCTCCCCGGATGATGGCCCCCCAATCCCCAATAGCCGGAAGGAGTTGTAGCCGTCCGTGGGGTGCAATCCCCATTTGGTGGTTAGCCAACTGGGCCCGCTGGCCCCTCAGACGACTACCCCTCCCCCCGACTGGTATCCGGTTATTGGCCGTTCCGAGATAAAACCCTTCAGGAGGCAGTACCTCCCAAAGAAATTGTATCTCGTTCCGTTTCCAGGGTGCACCAGGCCCGACGGCTGCCGTTCCCCTCGGGACGCATCGCAAAGGGACAAGCAGCCATCAGGCACACGAGGAGGTTACCGGATCTCGCACCCCAACCTTTTTTTTTTTTTTTTTTTTTTTTTTTTTTTTTTTTTTTTTTACCCGGGGAAACCTTCATGGTACCTCCCCTGGTCCACCCCCTGCGGGGTGGGGGGAGGTTATGTGGGACTCTAACCTAACACTAAAACCCCGGGGTGCACCAACCGTCTTGGCCTTTGGACGGGGTTGTGGTACCACTATTCGTATACCACACTACCCCGTCAGCCGTTCATCCGCTTCCGGATCCGCCTCTTGAGCGGCGACGCCCCGGTGCACCAGGGGCGTCGCGTTCTCCTCTTGTGTGGGGACCCAAGATGTTCAGGGTCCCGCAGGAGGCGGGGCGCGACTGCGTCCCCGCGTCCTCTTTCTGACTGGGGGTCTGGCGCAAGCCTTTCCCCCGGCGATGTGGTCCGCCGGCTTCCCAGCTGCCGCACATAATGAGCAGCGCGGGGCGGCGGAACACGTGGCGGCCTTGTGGCCGTTTTGGCCGCAGCGGTAACATTCACCGCTGCGGTCTACCTCCGCTGTGCATTGGGCCGCTATGTGGCCCGACTCTAAACACCGGAAACAGCGGCGGGGTCTAGGTTGTAGGACCATGACCCGCGCCGCCGACCACCCGACGAGAAGACGACCGCCACCTGCGACTATCTTCTTTGCGGCCATCTTTGGGCACCGCACGAACGCAGCGCCCATTCCGGCCGGCCCCCTCTGTATAGCGCCGGCATGTACTGCCGACGCTTGGCATCCCCCGGCCTTCGCCAGGGCTGCGACCAGCCTCTCGTGGTCGATAGAGTCGTCCAGGCCGGTCACACGCATATCTGCGGTACTCTCCGGCCTGGAGACGACTACGCCCTCCTCTCTGGCAAAGATCTCCCGCAGCTTGTTAGCCAGGAGGTCTGCCTTTTCGCCCCTCTCGGTGCCGTCAATCTCGATTACTCGAGCTCCGGTCGCCGCCGCCCTCATCTTGATGGGCGGTATGCCCAGGGCCGGGAGGCTGATTCTGCTGACAGCCTCACTGATGACCTTGTAGTAGGTCAGCCCCCTCTCCTCCGCCGCAGGTTGCAGCGTCAGAACCACGGCCGCAGTTCGCGGCGGCCGGACTCTCACTCCCTTCCTCTTCGCTGACCCCCGCTTCACCACCTCCGACCACTGCCCCTCCTGTGGGGGCTGTGAGCGTGGCGCCGGTCCTGCGGGGGCGCACGGTTCTGGGTCCGGGTTCGGGGCAGGGATATTCTTCCCTTTCCCTCGCTCTTCCCTCTTCTTCCTCTTCCTTTCTCTCATCTTCGCCTTCTTTCCCTTCTTTTTCCCACGCGCTCCCATAGGAACCGGGGCGCATGGCGGGACCACCTCCATAGGTGGGGGCGGCGACGGAGCATCGGCGACTGCTTCAGCCACCACTGCCGCCTCCCTCCTGCGGTCCGCCGCCAGAGGAGGCCTCATGCTCTTCTCTGGCAGCAGTCTGCCGCTCACCTCGAACCTAACCTTTTTTTTTTTTTTTTTTTTTTTTTTTTAACGTTGGGAAAATCCGTCATGGATACCAGCCCACACGCAATTAGTGGGAACCTGGTTATGTGGGACTCCAACCGCACTAAAAAACCAACGTGTGATCGACGGCACAACTGTTGAACAGAGTCGTGGGCCCGAGCTTTCGCATATCAGCCATAACTCACGTTCAGTCGATATCCGCTTCGCCCGAGGGGGCTACGCAGACCCTTGCTCTAGGAAAACAAGCTCAATCCTGAGCAGCATACGAGAACCGTATGCCGCCTCATGAGGGCCTTTACCATCAACGTCCAGCGCCCGCCAGGCGCTCCCGTCCGGTCAAAGACCCTCCGAACAGAGACAGTGCACTGGCCTTTACGACCCATTCAATCAGTCTCACGTTCGAGGAGAACGTTGTTTTCCCTTCTTGCCAGGCTTTGCATACAAGTACGCGCAGCCACACGGCGAGGTTTTTACCGACGAGTATGGTGCTTGGGGGGCACCCTCGCCCAATAAAACCCTCCTTACAGACTGTGCACTGGCCATTACAGCCCATTCAATCAGTCCGAGATCCCAGGCGGAGAGTGCGCGAGCCTTTACAGCCCATACAACAATCCGCCACACGGCCGCGAGACCGCAGTCTCGCGGCACCCCGTTGGCACGACAACAACGTCTCCCGAAGGAGAGGTTGCTGATCTGCCGCCAGAGTACGAAACGATGGATGATAGATGAGACATCGTCACTAACACGACTCAAACGTGCCCTGTATGAGATGAAAATGGAGAAGAAAGGTTGGCGTCCCCACAGGCTAGTGCCAGCGACGACGCCCACCTCTCCCCGGATGATGGCCCCCCAATCCCCAATAGCCGGAAGGAGTTGTAGCCGTCCGTGGGGTGCAATCCCCATTTGGTGGTTAGCCAACTGGGCCCGCTGGCCCCTCAGACGACTACCCCTCCCCCCGACTGGTATCCGGTTATTGGCCGTTCCGAGATAAAACCCTTCAGGAGGCAGTACCTCCCAAAGAAATTGTATCTCGTTCCGTTTCCAGGGTGCACCAGGCCCGACGGCTGCCGTTCCCCTCGGGACGCATCGCAAAGGGACAAGCAGCCATCAGGCACACGAGGAGGTTACCGGATCTCGCACCCCACCTCGAACCTAACCTTTTTTTTTTTTTTTTTGTTCACGCTGGGGAAACCGTCATGGTACCCCCCTGGTCCCACCCCCTGCGGGGTGGGGGGGAGGTTATGTGGGACTCTAACCGCACTAAAACCCCAGCGTGTGGCCGACGGGCACAACAAGGGAGGGGAGTCGTGGGTCCGCTGTTCGCATGACATACCATAACTCCCCTCTGTCGACATCCGCCTCCCTAAGGTAGGGATGCGGATCCATCTCGGCAGCAAAGGGCTGCATATAACCAGGCGGCATAATAATATACATACATAAACTACATAGACAATAAACATATAAGGTGATAGATATATATAAGAAATACTATTACATAAATATATACATAAATAGATATATGCCGCCCCACAACGGGGGTGCAATTCTGCAACAACCCCTGAGCTCAGCAGGGGCTCACCTCTCGTCCTCCCCAGAAGAGGCGAGCGGGACGAAGATTAATGGCCAGCAGAACTGGCCAAAGGGGTGCTAGCCTAGCCAGTGGGCACTCCATCAGGCGGAGGGAGATACACCTGAGAGCGTCACCCGGGCACCACACCGGGTTTACTCCCCCGTTGGCGAGACGGGGGGAGAGATCCCACTGGCGTACTTCCTTCCTTCCCGCCCCGCTCACTCCCGAAGTGGCAAAGAGAGGTATTCACTCTCTACCTCACTCCATCTGGGCTGACAGTTTTAAGGCATGACGGCCATTATACTCCCCTCGTCATGAAATATAAATGAAAATGAAGATGAAGATGGAGAAGAGTGGTTGACGTCCCCACGAACTAGTGCTCGTGACGACGCCCACCACTCCCCGGAAGATGACCCCCCCTATCCCCAGAAGCCGGGAAGAGTTGTAGCCGTCCGCGGGGTGCAATCCCCATTTGGTGATCAGCCAACTGGGTCCGCTGGCCCCTCAGACGACTACCCCTCCTCCCAACTGTGTCCAGCCATTAGCCGCCGTTCCGCAATCACTCCGGTTTACGAAGTGGTTGCTGAACGGCGTTGCCCAGGGTGCACCACGTGGAGGTTGCCGGACCTGACACCCCACCTCGAACCTAACCTAACCTAACCCAGTGCAACCCCCCGCGCGGTACGGATAGCATCTAGCTCCGCGTCGAAAATTCGCGAAAATTAGTAAAATTTAATTTAGAATAATTTTGAGTGTTTCAGTGGCCTCCTAATAGTCCAACGCACCAGTGAAAGTGTGGACAACCCCTCAGCTCCACCAGCTCGAAAGTTGGGAATTGCTGGTCAGCCCGGAATTTCCCGGCGTCCTGTGGAATTTGTGGGAGCTCTAACGGACATCCTACCAGGTTAGTCGAGTGCCCCTTCCTTAAGTGAAACTATTGCAATTTGCACGATTCAATTCCCTTCAGGAATACCGGAGTTACGAGACCATTTACAAAAGTGACGGTTTAAAATTTGAATTCACATCCCTACGCGGTTAAGACACTTATAAAGTGAAAGCGCGCGGGATCGCTTAGTATCCAGAGGTGGAGCCCTTCAGGCCCTCCACGTCACTCTTTAGCACGTAATTTTAGCATAAGTATTAACAAAGTTATATTCACAAACACGCAATAACTCGAGCTCATTCGCGGTGGGTTCACGTTTGCGACACCGGCGAAACACTCCAAACGGGCTGGAAAGGACACCGCTCGCTATAGGAAGTTGTCGATTTAGATATATTGCTTGTAAGTCGTACCGAACAAGTTACCAGCAGGAGAATATCGGTCCGTCATCTGCAACCTTGTTCACCGATGAAATTAGGTTATTACAGCTAACCCCCTCAAGCTGGACATTTCATAATACTTCTTAATTGTGAACCTGGGCTTTCTGTATCTATTAGTCCAAATCTCATTAAAATCGGTTCAGTAACCGCGGAGTTATAGCGTCATCAATAACTGTTTCCGGTTTACCTGGATCTTACGGGACCTCCCAGCCGCGGGCGCCATTAATCGGGCGTCCCGTACCCATCCCATTGGATAGCGTAGCCCCGCCCACATCCCATGGTGAAAGAACCGTTCGAATCGGACCACTAGCGGCTGAGATACGTATTTTTATTGCGAGTACCCGCCCCTTCGGCCGCTCCGCCAATAAAACGACACGGCTAAAGGCGAGTCCACACAGATAGCAAATTCCACTAAAATATATATTTTATATATTTTACTTATTCGGTAGTATTCTAGATAATTATTTACATTAATTTAGCATCTATATAAGTATCATTATTGTTATTATTATTATTATTACTATTTGCCCCCTAATTTAATTAATTTTATATAATTTATTTATTTTACTATTTTACTTATTATATAGCATTCTAGATATAAATAATATAAATTTGGTTATAATTATTTTTATTATATATTTTGCCCCCTATTTAATTAATTTTATTTAATTTACTTATTCTACTTAAATAAAACTTTTTATAGCCACGACAGAATTAACGGTCGCCCCCTGCTTTACTAATTTTATGTAATATATCACTTATTTAATAATTTTTATATATATAAAACCCAACTAGCCCCCCCCCCTTCTTTAATCGGAAAAATACGCCAGGGCAAAACCATCATCTTCTAAAACTACTTACCTTTAGAAACATAATATAAAAAAAAACCAATAAAAATTCCATTGCATGTGAACACGGCACTAGTTTTGTTATCGAAAACGGAAATAGGCGAGTCCGCGTTCACACATTGTCCGCTCTAGTGCCGGCTACTAGCAGAATTATAGTTGGAATTATAGTAACAAAATATTATTTTTGTTATTTTAAGTGTTTCTTTGTACTTTTAGGATATAGATATTTAGAGTCAGAATTCTCCTAAAGAATTAGATAGGAATATAATATATAGTACATTTAATCTATATATAAATATATTATTTTATTTTTATTTTATTTTATTTAAAATCTTAATTTATTTACGGTGGAATTATCGGTACACGTCCCCCGGGACCTTCACAGCCGAAAACAGAACCAGAAAATATTTTCTAGTATTTTACAGTCACTGTAACTTTTCTGGTTCTGCCACTGGATCCGGCTTAGTGTGAACGCGCACAACCGCCTGTCATTACATAACATTGTTCACTTTTTGGTATTTGGCTGTGAACTTCGAAAACGGGACTAGTTACGATTATTCTGATTGTTGGAGGGGATAGATATATATTGTCCCCTTGTCCTCTTTTTATTAAAATTTTTATTTTCCGTCTCTTTCTACTGCAAACAAACGGACTGACGGAAGTAGGCACCTTTGCGACCCTGTACCTCGCTAACCAAGCGAGCTAGAGGTATACGGTCAAAAACAAGCTACGTGTAGGAATACTGCCTTTCTCCCCCTTTCCCCCAAATCTTCTTGCCCCCCGTTTTAGGCCACTTTTTGGCCTTATAAAAATTTGGCCACTGAATTCAGTGAGAACGGCGCATCGCCCGACTCATCGGATTGGTGAACTAGAACCTTCTATAGCCACCCTCTCCCCCCCCTGACCATTTTGCCCCCCCCCCCCCCCCGCTTATTGAGATTTTCATTTTTGTTTCTGAATTTTATTATTTTTCTTTTCCTTCGTGTTCTCCCTATCTTGTTCTCCCAATCCGGCTCTTGCGCCTTCTTCCTTCACCATGTCCTCAAGGTCTACATCGACTAGAGTGTCGGCTAAGAGCCGCACGAGCAGGGCGGCCCCGCGACCGCAGAAGCAGACGCCGTCTTTGGTGTGCACGGAGGACGCCCCTCCGACCGCCCCACTGACCATCACAGTCACGGCTCCCACTGCTGGGGACGGAACAGCCCACTCGCCCGGCGTCTCCGAGGATGCCGGAGGCTTCACATCTGTCACCGTCGTGGGCCACATGGCCAGGCAGGCCTCGCTAGTGGAGGAGATCCAGGGCGCCGCGTCACCCTCGATCTCGGAGGAGCGTCGTCTCCTGGAGGGACGGAGCGACGCCTCCGAGGCTAACACCGGACTCAGCGGGCACACAATGAAGCCTACTACTAGGCACCCGGCCACTAGGACGAGGGCCCACAAAACGGAGGCCCTCAGGAGGATGGCTTTGGCGCAGGCCGGCGAGCAGAGAGCCGAGTTTTCGGACGCTCCCTCGGGCCCGCCTTCTACCGTGGACTTCGAGACCTGCCCGGAACGCACGCGCCAGGAGCTGGACGAGGATCTGGACCGGCTGGGAGTGGACAGGCCCACTTCCCGCACCGACGATGAGTGGTCCGATGTGGCGAGCAACACAAGCAGACGCTCCATGCTCCCACCAACACAGAAGCGGGCCGGACTGCCCATGGACCAGGCCACGATCCGGGCGAACGAGCTTCTGCAAGCGGGAAAGGAGGCTCTGGAAAAAGCCGGCAACATGAAGAGGGAAAGTAAGGTGGAGGCCCACGAGAGCCTACAATCCCTCTACGAGCTGGCCCTGTCGCTTTCCGACTCGCGCTCTCGACACAGAGTGGCCCTCGAGCAAGAGAGGACCCGAGCCGCCAGAGAACTAGTAATGGTGGAACGAGCGCACACGAGGCAACTCTCCGAGCTGCACGTCTCCCTATCTCAAAAATTGGTTGAGACGAGGTCGCTCTCGGAAAAGGGCCTCAAGACAGCCGAGACCATCCAGACGTGGCTCAACTTCGAGCTCGACGGGCCTCTGAAGGCTATTAACGGCATGAAAGCCCAATTCGAGGCGCTACAGACTTTGGTAAGCCCCGAGACGCGTCCCAGCTGCATTGCTCAGAGGGAAATCAAGGCGCTTGGCGACTGGATGTCGGTTATGCGGGCCGAAATAAACAACTTGCAGGACTCTTTTAACTGCATCATCCACAGCAAAGAGAACCCAGTGATCGTCCCCCCGCCTTCACCGCCCACTACACCGGCTCGGGAAGCCCCTGAGCCCAGACTCGAGCCGGTTTTGATTGAGCTCAAAGCGCTTCGCGCGGAAATGGCGGAGCTACTAAATCGACAATCTACGCCACCACCCAGCGAGTTAGAAATCAGGGAAGGAACGAATGGGGAGCTACAGCCGGTTAAGCAACAGCTTCGAGAGATTGGCAGAACCCTCGAGGACATCAAGGAGTGTAAGCAGGCCGACCTGGCCACCATCGTCCATGAACAGAACTCTGGCTTAGGTACTGAAATGGCCCTAGTCGACCTGGGCGAAAAGCTTCGATCCGTCGAGGCCACCGTGGCGCACGCGGTCGACTCGTTTACCAGGAAGGTCACCGACCACCAGGCGACCCAGGCGACAGACCGACCCAGCGCGACGCAAGTCCGTCCGCCCGCGCCTCGCACGTTCGCCCAGGCGGCTGCGACGCCCAGATTCACCATAATGGTGGAATCGGCAGACCCTCGACACACCGGCGACGAGATAATTAATAAAATCAAGACCGGCGTGGACGTGGTGAACCTGGGAGTAGGCATCAGCGGCCTGCGCAAGTGCAAGAACAGCCGGGTGGCCATCTCTGTGGCGTCCGAGGAGGAGCGCGGCCGGATGGGGTCCGCGATCAAGAATCTCGGCCACCAGTTCACAGTAACGGAGCCCAAGGCGAGAAACCCGCTGCTTCGTCTGGTGGGAGTCACCCCGGACATGACGGATGCCAAGGTGGAGGAGGCCCTGGAAAAACAGAACCGTAGCCTGCTCTCAGACGTGGAGCCCGGACAACTTCACATGAAGGTTGTCAGGAGGACGAAGGGACGAGGCGGCGCCGTTAATAACATTATCGTAGAAGTGAGCCCGCCCGTCTGGAGCAGCCTGAAGGAACGCAGGGTGCGCCTGGGCTACCAGATCGTCCCAGCGGCGGACCACTCGCCGCTCGTGCAATGCTACAGGTGCATGGGCTTCGCTCACCGCGCCAGCGAATGTAGGGCAAGCGCGGCCGTCTGCGGTTACTGCAGCGAGGGGCACGACACCCGGGGCTGTCCCAACAGAGACGGTCCACCGACCTGCACGCACTGTAAGGCCGGGATAGACGGCCCCGCGGACTCCAATCACCCCGCATATAGCGCGGAGTGTAGTGAGTGGAGAAAGTGGGACCGGATATCCCGGTTAGGGGTCAGTTACTGCTAAGGTGGATACGGGGACCTCTCAGCCCACACTAAACCGGGTAAAAATCGCGCAGGTAAATTTGGGCAGGGGCAGGGCCGCGATGCAGGAATGCTTGCACGAAGCCACTCGACAGGGATTTGCTATTTTATTATTGCAGGAGCCTTACGTGGGTGCGAAGGCGCACATAACATCTTGCCAGGGGTACCGGGTTATCCAGAGGGTTACGAATAACACGGACAAACCAGTCAGGGCGGCGATAATTGTTTTAGATCCCAATGCTATGTACGTAGTTAATCATGAAATGGTCACCGAAGACGTGGTAGGCGCGTCTATTGTTGTAGGGAATGCTAGGATAGGCTTTGTTAGCTTCTACCTGGACAGAGAGGGAAATATCGAAGAGGAAGTCGCTTCTATGAAGAGAGTCATCACCAAGATGGACACCCAGGACATCGTCGTCGGGGGAGACGCCAATGCACGGAGTCTCTGGTGGGGCTGCGAGGCGGAGGACAACAGGGGGGCAGTGCTGGCAGAGTCACTGGCCGAACAGGATTTAGAAATACTCAACACCGGCAGCACTCCCACGTTCCACGTCTTCAGGAACGGGCAGGCGTGCTCCAGCATTGTAGACATTACGGCCTGCACTGCAACTATGCTACACCGGATCGGGGGATGGCGAGTCGACGAGGACTTCTGCACTCTCTCCGACCACAGGCCTATCCTCTTTAATATCAACATAGGCAGAGAGAGTGCGGGAACCAAGGTTGAACCAACGACCCGGAGGTACAACACACTGAAGGCGAACTGGACCCGCTTCGGCGAAGAGCTCACTCGCCGCTTCCAAGAGAGCGACCTCTCAGTGTCCCGTGTGGAAGAGGCGGAAACAGGCGAAACCGTGGACAGCCTTGTCCGCGCGTACACAGAGTGCGTCACAGAGGCGTGCGACGCCAGCATCCCGCGCGTTGGCGAGAAGAAGATGAAGGTGGCGGGAAGATGGTGGAGCTCCGAGCTCAGGGAGAGGAAAAAGGCCACGATCCGCCTCAGAAGGAGAATAGGTAAGGCGAACCCCCGCAGGAAGCCCTTCGTTATCAAGGACTACACAGACGCGAGGGAAGCGTACAAGCTCGAGATAGAGAACACCGCAACAAGGAGCTGGAAGGACCTCTGCACAAGCGAGACAAAAGAAAATGTTTGGCAGAGGTCCTACAGGATCATGAAACTGTGCGCCACCAAGGCTGACGACAAACTCCTCGTGTCGCCGGACGGGAGCACGCTCGGAGCCAGGGAGTCGGCCATGCTATTGGCCGACACCTTTTACCCGGACGACGACCCGAGAAGCGACACACCAGATCAGGCGGAAGCAAGAGAGGCGGTACAGAAGAGCCTTACCACCTTGAACGAGGACCGGTTGCGTCCCGCCATCCTCTTCACCGAAACTGAGATCGCCGCAGTCTTCCGGAAGATGAGCCCCAAGAAGGCCCCAGGGGGAGACGGGCTTACATCGGACATCTGCCAAAGAGCCTACATGGCGAGTCCGTGTCTCCTCCTGGCGCTGCTCAACCAGTGCCTCAAAGTGGGACATTTTCCGGCGGACTGGAAAACGGCGATCATAAAGGTCATCCCAAAACCAGCGAAGGAGGACTATACGAAACCACGCTCATACAGACCCATAGGACTGCTCCCTGTACTCGGAAAGGTTCTAGAGAAACTGTTTGTGAACCGCCTCCAGTGGCAGTTTGGCAAGGAGGACCGCCTCAGCAGCCGGCAGTACGGGTTCACACAACAAAAGAGCACGGAGGACGCATTATACGACGCCATCCAGATGGTGGAGCAGGCAAGGAGCAACAAGAAGATCGTGGTGGTCGTCTCGCTGGACATCGAGGGCGCTTTCGACAACGCGTGGT
Source organism: Opisthograptis luteolata (assembly GCA_931315375.2). NCBI lineage: Eukaryota > Metazoa > Arthropoda > Insecta > Lepidoptera > Geometridae > Opisthograptis > Opisthograptis luteolata. The sequence goes on along the minus strand of OV928053.1, from coordinate 11,024,916 downwards.
GGCCCGCGGTCCTGCAGCAGCTGGAGGAGAAGGCCGTAGACCACTCAATCCTACGGCTTATCCACAGCTACTTGAGCGGGAGAGCGGTCACCATGCGTTACGCCGGGACCGAGGTCAGCAAGGCGACCACCAAGGGGTGCATCCAGGGCTCCACGTGTGGCCCTATACTCTGGAATGTACAACTGGACCCCTTGCTGCAGCAGGCCGAGAAGATGGACGTCCACATTCAAGCTTTCGCAGACGACCTGCTGATCGTGGCGCAGGGAGAGACGGCGCAGGAGCTAGAAGCTAAACTTAACTCGGCGCTAGAAACCGTCGCCCGGTGGGGCAGGAGGCACAAGATGAAGTTCGCCGCACAGAAGACTCAAGCCATCCTCTGCACAAGAAAGTTGAAGTACGACGTCCCGAAAATCTACCTTAACGGCTGTGCGGTGGACTTCATCGAGAGCATCAAGATATTGGGCTTGTGCATCGACCGCACCCTAAGCTTCAAAAATCACCTTGACGAGGTCTGTGGGAAAGCGGTCGGTCTGTACAAGTCCATATCGAGACTTGCCCGGGCTCAGTGGGGCCTGAACTCCGAGATCATAAGGATAATTTATCAGGCGGTAGTAGAGCCTACCATTTTGTACGCGGCTGGAGCGTGGGGCAAGATTGCCAATAAAGTATACGCCAAGAGCCGGCTCCATAAAATTACTAGGATGTTCGCCATTAAAATTGCTAAGGCCCACCGAACGGCCTCATTCGCATCAGCCGTCACGCTTGCCCGCATCCTACCACTGGACCTCCGAGCCCTCGAAGACCTTCAACTGTATGAAGTAAAGCGCGGCAAGCCCCTGCCAACACTTCCGGGCCGCAAGCTGCAAATCCGCGCGAGCCCCTTCGCCCTGCCCCATCCGGCCCACAGAGAGCTGGTAGGGTTCCGTCACATAAACTGCGAGGACGACCTCGGGACTCTGCCAGACTCGTGGGCCAACATCTTCACGGATGGGAGCAAGCTTGAGGGGAAAGTAGGAGCTGCTTTCACCTGTTGGAGAAACGGAGCGGAGACGGCCAAGAGCGGATTTCGGCTGGAAAGTTTTTGCAGTGTGTTCCAGGCGGAGCTCGCGGCCATCCTTGGAGCACTTGAGTGGATCATCAAACGAAGAATCCCAAACGCCAACATCCTCAGTGACTCCAGGGCTGGCCTGCTGAGTGTGAGCGATCCGGACGCACTGAATCCGCTGACGGTCGAAATCCGGGACAGGATCAGCCACATAAAGAAAAAAGGAGGAGAGATCCAGCTCTATTGGATAAAGGCCCACGCGGGAATAGCGGGGAACGAACGGGCGGATGAATTAGCCAAGCACGCTGCCCTCCACAATCGGCAGAGGCCTGCCTACGACTGCTTCCCTTTGTCATATGCCAAGCGAACCATCAGAGACTCAACACTGTCTGCATGGCAACGCCTCTACCAAGAAGAGAAGACCGGAGCGATTACCAAGAAGTTCTTCCCTGATGTCCGTAGGGCTAACAAAGTCTTGTCCGGCATTATTATGACAAACCCACTTGCCCAACTATTTACGGGACACGGAGGCATAAGAACATATCTATTTAGGTTCAAGCTGATGGACACTCCATTCTGCACTTGCGATGATGAGTCTCCGCAAACGCTGGAGCACATCATCGTCCACTGCCAGCGCTTCTCGCGGCAGCGGTACGAGTGTGAGTGCAGAATGGAGATGTCCATCAGCATGGACAACGCCCACCTGTTTCTTGACAATGATCGCCGCCCTGACTTCCTCAGCTACGCGATGGCCGTCCTTCGCGTGGTTGGGAAGGAAAACGGCTCTCTATGATTTGATTGTGTTTTATTTGTTTTCTTTCTATCTTACCATGCAATTTTAAAAGGACTTTTCTTTTAAATTGCAAATATTTCCAATTTTACCCGCTTGTTAGTTGATTGTCTATGTTGGAATTATGTTATTTGTTTTGTTCTGTTCTTTCATTCTGCGATCTAGGAAAAAAAAAAAAAAAAAAAAAAAAAAAAAAAAAAAAAAAAAAAAAAAGGTATTACATTTTTCTGTTTCTTATTTTGTTTTTACTTTCTGTAAATCAAGCCTGATGGACATTACACGTCTTATCAGCAATAAATTATTTTACATAAAATTGTACTTGTTGTTTTGGCATGTGAAATACAAACCAAATGTTAATGGTAAGTAGATATGAATATTTATTATATGTCGTTTTTATTATTTATTTTGTTTTTCATCATTTATTTGGTAAATTAGTCTTTTTGTCTTTTGTCCTTGTCTGCTTTTGTAAAATTTTATACTTGTGGAACTTTTGTATGCGAAAATGTGCAAATAGTAACTATTAATTGTAGAAATATATATTAATTGTAGATATGCAGTATTATAATAATAAATATTAATCATTTTTGTACTTAGTCTGTTCTTTTGATACCAACTATGCACTTGTGGAAAACTTTTGTAGGAGAAAATGGTGTAAATACTAGTAAATTTATTATATTGTTGTCATTTTTATTATACACCTTTGTATGCGAAAATGTGCAACTAGTAACTAAATATTAATTGTAGATATGCTGTGTTCCATCATTTTTGTACTTAGTCTTTTTACCTTGTCTGTTCTTTTGATAAGTAGTAAATTGTAATCATATATTGTGTCCTTTATTATTTTATTCCATTTTTGTATTTTCACTTTGGTCTATTTATAAATTGTACAAATATTGCTCTACCTAGTTTTTTTAAAGTTGAAATGTTGTATAAAAAACAGTGCGCAAATTGTAATAATAAGTTAAGTTAAGTTGTAATATAGTTTAGAATAAGGGGGGGGTTGCATGGAAAAAAAAAAAAAAAAAAAAAAAAAAAAAAAAAAAAAAAAAAAAAAAAAAAACATAGAAATTGAAAAACTTATTGAATGAAACCCTTAGATTAAATGTTGTTGCAATTAATAGCAACAGTAGCTTCGCGGGCCGGGCCTTAAAGCGCCCGGACAGGGAAAAAAAAAAAAAAAAAAAAAAAACCTAACCTAACCTAACCTAACCTAACCTAACCTAACCTAACCTAACCTAACCTAACCTAACCTAACCTAACCTAACCTAACCTAACCTAACCTAACCTAACCTAACCTAACCTAACCTAACCTAACCTAACCTAACCTAACCTAACCTAACCTAACCTAACCTAACCTAACCTAACCTAACCTAACCTAACCTAACCTAACCTAACCTAACCTAACCTAACCTAACCTAACCTAACCTAACCTAACCTAACCCAACCTAACCTACAACCTAACCTACAACCTAACCTACAACCTAACCTACAACCTAACCTACAACCTAACCTACAACCTAACCTACAACCTAACCTACAACCTAACCTACAACCTAACCTACAACCTAACCTACAACCTAACCTACAACCTAACCTACAACCTAACCTACAACCTAACCTACAACCTAACCTACAACCTAACCTACAACCTAACCTACAACCTAACCTACAACCTAACCTACAACCTAACCTACAACCTAACCTACAACCTAACCTACAACCTAACCTACAACCTAACCTACAACCTAACCTACAACCTAACCTACAACCTAACCTACAACCTAACCTACAACCTAACCTACAACCTAACCTACAACCTAACCTACAACCTAACCTAAACGTGACGTGCGGCGAAGCGTTCGCGTTCGCGTTCGCGTTCGCGTTCGCGTTCGCGTTCGCGTTCGCGTTCGCGTTTGCATGGCATGGCATGGCATGCCTTGTGCCTATCACAACACTATTGTACTATTGTTAGTAGTGAGTATAAGTTATTTTCCTGACCATGATACTGATGCTTCATTGCCTGATAGCACTGTAATCACTCGTCCCGGGCGCGAGTGACTACATCCACACAGACAACATGTGAAGCACATGGAACACAGCGCAGGAAAAACTACAGGTGCTATACTACAGAACATTCAATTAATTAATGTATGGTTGTACTGTACTATTTTACTGTATTGAGCATTCTGTACACATATTTATAATCCGAACCATGATGCTGGCGCTTCATTGCCTGACAGCACATACTCACTCGTCCCGGGCACGAGTGACTACATTCACACAGACAACTAGTGAAGCACTTAGAACACAGTTTTGGAAAATATGCTACTAGAATATTCAAACAAGACAAATTGAAATACCAAAAGCGACTTCCAATTGGAACACAGCGCAGTAAAATACAGAATACATATTGAAAGGCCCATCATGGAACTCTCCGCCCAATATGAGCAGAGAAGACCAAGACCGTTTTCCAATTGTACTATTTACCTTTTAGAACTCCCCACCCAGCATGAGCAGAGAAATACCAAAGGCGACTTCCAATTGTACTATTCACATCTTGGAACTCCCCGCCCACCATGAGCAGAGAAATACCAAAAGTGACTTCCAATTGGAACACAGCGCAGTAAAATACAGAATACTATTGAAAGGCCCATCATGGAACTCTCCGCCCAATATGAGCAGAGAAGACCAAGACCGTTTTCCAATTGTACTATTTACCTTTTGGAACTCCCCACCCAGCATGAGCAGAGAAATACCAAAAGCGACTTCCAATTGTACTATTCACTTCTTGGAACTCCCCGCCCACCATGAGCAGAGAAATACCAAAAGCGACTTCCAATTGGAACACAGCGCAGTAAAATACAGAATACATATTGAAAGGCCCATCATGGAACTCTCCGCCCAATATGAGCAGAGAAGACCAAGACCGTTTTCCAATTGTACTATTTACCTTTTAGAACTCCCCACCCAGCATGAGCAGAGAAATACCAAAGGCGACTTCCAATTGTACTATTCACATCTTGGAACTCCCCGCCCACCATGAGCAGAGAAATACCAAAAGTGACTTCCAATTGGAACACAGCGCAGTAAAATACAGAATACTATTGAAAGGCCCATCATGGAACTCTCCGCCCAATATGAGCAGAGAAGACCAAGACCGTTTTCCAATTGTACTATTTACCTTTTGGAACTCCCCACCCAGCATGAGCAGAGAAATACCAAAAGCGACTTCCAATTGTACTATTCACTTCTTGGAACTCCCCGCCCACCATGAGCAGAGAAATACCAAAAGCGACTTCCAATTGGAACACAGCGCAGTAAAATACAGAATACATATTGAAAGGCCCATCATGGAACTCTCCGCCCAATATGAGCAGAGAAGACCAAGACCGTTTTCCAATTGTACTATTTACCTTTTAGAACTCCCCACCCAGCATGAGCAGAGAAATACCAAAGGCGACTTCCAATTGTACTATTCAGATCTCGGAACTCCCAACCCAGCAAGAGCAGAGAAATACCAAAAGCGACTTCCAATTGTACTATTCAGATCTTGGAACTCTCCGCCCACCATGAGGAGAGAAATACCAAAAGCGACTTCCAATTGTACTATTCACATCTTGGAACTCCCCGCGCACCATGAGCAGAGAAATACCAAAAGCGACTTCCAATTGTACTATTCACATCTCGGAACTCCCCGCCCATCATGAACGGAGAAATACCAAAAACAACTTCTTCGTCTTTGATACAAAACTGATGAGCTGCTGCTGCCATTCAGCATATAATGCAGCTTCGTGACACCTCTTTAGTTTGGTGTGCCATCTTCGCTCCGCATTCATAAAGTGGCCTTTTAATGTGGACGCTATTTTTAAATTTAGCAACAGTACTTTTTTTTTTCTTTTCATAGTCGTCACCACATTCGTTGGACTTCTACACCATTATTTCTATCGTTGTAACCTTTAACCACGTCTGTTGCATTTTACTCATCGTACGCCCCAGATTCAGTCTTATATTTCCATTCAAGATTCCGATGCTTCATTGTCTGATAGCACATACTCACTCGTCCCGGGTGCGAGCGAATACATTCACACAGACAGCAATTGAAACACTTGGAACTCAGCGCAGGAAAATACAAACGAATACACGAGCTACAGATAGAGCTAAACGAACCTACGAGCTACAGATTGCAGTCCAACGCCACTGAATCTACATTTCTTCAACTCATCTTTAGTGTCCCATTTGGACAGCTCCTTTTTGTGTTGTTTTTGCACCAAATCAGCAGCAAAGATGATGAGCTGCGCTTGCATTCAGCAGCTCATGCAGCTTATTGCATTTGCCTATTACGACATGAGGCTCTTAATGTCGTAATAGACACAAGCAGAGCGGTATACTGTTTGCTTGTACTGCTTGCTGGTGTGAGTTATAACACAACTGTTTTGTGCCTTCCTATGAGATTCTTTCGAACCAGCATTTTTCTCATTTGTGCAGTCTCTTTTGTGTGTTGTTTTTGCACCAAATGACTACCAGAGCTGATGAGCTGCTGCGGCCATTCAGCAGCTTATGCAGCTTCGTAACACCACTGCCACTAGCACTGGCATACAATCTCTGCTACATTTACCTTTTATTATTAACATTTTATCATATCTGGTATCCAAGATACTTGAGCTTCATTGCCTGTTAGCATAAATACTATATACAGACAACATGTATTGGAACACAGCGCATAAAAATGCAGATATGCTAATTGTTACTTCAGTAGTTACTACTACTACTGTTACTACTTCACAGTTAGTATTACTGTACTTTATATGTACTGAGTTTAAGTTACATATTTATTTATTAGTCACAAATATATTCCCAACAATGATACTGATGCTTCATTGCCTGATAGCACATACTCACTCGTCCCGGGTGCGAGCGACTACATCCACACAGACAATATGTGAAGCACATAGATCACAGCGCAGGAAAATACAGAAAAGAAAATTCAAAATACACTTCATAACATTGAGCCCATTTAAGTCTCATTTGTTATTTGTTAAATTAGATTTTGTTTTTACACCTTTTTACAGGGTAGCGTTTGACTATGTACTTAGTCGCAGCCCAGACGACATCAAATACGATGCTTTGACGTTAGCTAGAACGCGACACCAGCACTAATCATCGTTCGCAGCATCAACCTTTAAGACTGACGCCGCAAAGTCCACTTCCTGTGATGTACAATTCTATAACTTAAACCAGGTGGCAGGCGCCTATATATGGTAAACCACGTATGAGCTCCCACCCCACGTTTCCGCCGATCCGTCACGGATCCATCTTCTTTGCGTGAAGGCGAAAGGCAGCTGCAAAAGGGTAAATTAGGAGAAAAACCCCATCGCTACCGCCTAACGACCTCCCCTCTCCCGGGGCCTCAACTTTGCGACCTACGCTTGCAGGATACAAGAGGAGTCTCCACTCGGTGTGATATACTCGTACAATTCTATAACATATGCCGGGCGGCTGGTGCTTACACATGGAAAACCACGTATAAGTTACCACCCCCACCGATCCATCACGGATCCTTTCTCTCCTTGTGAAGGCGAAAGGCAGCTGCAAAAGAGTAAATTGGGAGAAATAAACCCTCTCGCTACCACCTAACGCCATATTTCTCCTGGACTCTGCGTCCTACGCTCGCAGGACACACGACCAAGTGACATATCGTAACTCCCCGCCCACCATGAGCGGAGAAATACTAAAAGCGACTTCCAATTGTACTATTCAGATCTCGGAACTCCCCGCCCACCATGAGGAGAGAAATACCAAAAGCGACTTCCAATTGTACTATTCACATCTTGGAACTCCCCGCCCACCATGAACGGAGAAATACCAAAAGCAACTTCTTCGTCTTTGATACAAAACTGATGAGCTGCTGCTGCCATTCAGCATATCATGCAGCTTCGTGACACCTCTTTAGTTTGGTGTGCCCTCTTCGCTCCGCATTCATAAAGTGGCCTTTTAATGTGGACGCTATTTTTAAATTTAGCAACAGTACTTTTTTCATAGTCGTCACCTTAGTCGTTGGACTTCTACACCATCATTTCTATCGTTGTAACCTTTAACCACGTCTGTTGCATTTTACTCATCGTACGCCCCAAATTCAGTTTTATATTTCCATCCAAGATTCCAATGCTTCATTGCCTGATAGCCCATATTCTCTCGACCCGGGCGCGAGCGAGTACATTCACACAGACAATAATTGAAGCACTCGGAACTCAGCGCAGGAAAACACAAACGAATCCACGAGCTACAGATAGAGCTAAACGAACCCACGAGCTACAGGTTGCAGTCTAACGTCACTACCACTGAATCTACATTTCTTCAACTCATCTTTAGTGTCCCATTTAGGCTCCTTTTTGTGTTGTTTTTCTTGCCTATTACGAAATGAGGCTTTTAATGTCGTAATAGGCACAAGCAGAGCGGTGTACTGTTTGCCTATACTGCTTGCTTGTATTTTATAACACAGCTGTTTTGTGCCTTCTTAGGAGATTCTTTCGAACAAGCAATTTTCTCATTTGTGCAGTCTCTTTTGTGTGTTGCTCCGGCATCAAATGACCACCAGAGCTGATGAGCTGCTGCGTTAATTTAGCAACTCATGCAGCTTATTGCTTGTTGCTTGTGCCTATCACGACATGGGGCTTTTAAAGCAGTATTTTAAAGTACAGGGCGGTGCACTGTTTCCTTATACTGCTTGTTTTTGTGTTTTATATCACAGTTGCTTTTGTGCCTTGTTAGATCTTTCTATATCAGCAATGTTCCCATTTGTGTTGTTTTTACATAAAATCAGCACCAGAATTGCTGCGCCAAGCACACGCATTTTCGTAACATCTCTGCTACTTTAAGCACTGGGTGTACAATCTCTGCTACATTAAGCATTTATTTTTTACATTTATAGCATTTAAGATACTTGAGCTGCATTTCTTGATAACATAAATACTACACACAGACAACAAGTATTTGAAACACAGCGCATAAAAATGTAGATAGGCTAACTGCCTTGGTTAACTGTATTGCTGTACTATATACGTACTGAGCATTAGTTATTTCTTTATTAGTTAGTCACATATATTTCCAACTATGATACTGATGCTTCTTTGCCTGATAGCACATACTCACTCGTCCCGGGAGCGAGCGAATACATTCACACAGACAACATGTGAAGCACTTGGAACACAGCGCAGGAAAATACAAGTGCTAACTGCCACTTCATAACATTGAACCCAATTAAATCTAATTTGTTATTTATTAAATTAGATTTTGTTGTTACACCTTTTTACAGGGTAGCGTTTGATTATGTTCTTAGTCACAGCCCAGCAGACATCAAATACGATGCTTTGACGTTAGCCAGAACGCGACACCAGCACTAATCATCGTTCGCAGCATCAACCATATAGACTGACGCCACAAAGCCCACTTCCTGTGATGTACAATTCTATAACATATACCGGGTGGCAGGCGCCTACGTATGGTAAACCACGTATGAGCTCCCACCCCCTGTTTCCGCCGATCCGTCACGGATCCATCTTCTTTGCGTGAAGGCGAAAGGCAGCTGCAAAAGGGTAAATTAGGAGAAAAACCCCATCGCTACCACCTGACGACCTCCCCTCTCCCGGGGGCCTCAACTCTGCGTCCTACGCTCGCAGGACACGAGAGGAGTCTCCACTCGGTGTTATATACTTGTACAATTTTATAACATATGCCGGGCGGCAGGTGCTTACACATGGAAAACTACGTATGAGCTCCCACCACCCCCACCGATCCATCACGGATCCTTTGTAAAAGGGTAAATTGGGAGAAATAAACCCTCTCGCTACCACCAAACGCCATTTTTCTCCTGGATTCTGCGTCCTACGCTCGCATGATACACGACCAAGTCGCATCTCGGAACTCCCCGCCCACCATGGGCAGAGAAAAACCAAGCGACTTCCAATTGTACTATTCACATCTTGGAACTCCCCGCCCACCATGAGCAGAGAAGATCCAGAGGCTTCCCTCTTCTCAGTCCTGCACATCCCATGCTTGTGGGACGCATGCGTGCCGATGTCACTATCACTGAGTCACCCTTTTAAAAAATGTTTAAAAATTAGATTTTTCATATTCGTTTCATTCTACTCATCATCATATTTCAATCCAAGATGCTTCATTGACCGATAGCACATACTCACTCGTCCTGTGCGCGAGTGAATACATTCACACAGACAAGTGAAGCTCTTGCAACACAGCGCAACAAAAATACAGATTAAGCATTGAAAACATGAATCAATATTATAAATGGATTGTTTTCAATTTAATTGGCATTACGTAGCCGCACTTGATGGTAATGCTACTTAGTAGCCAATAACATCATCATTCTAAGCATTACAAATTTGTAGCATGTATTATTATGTATTATTATTATTATGTTAAGAAGACGCACAGTGCACGAGAGAAATCAAAAATGTGATATCACCTGATGTTAAGTGTGGTCGAAGGTGGCGCCACGTTACATCTGGACTGGGAACTGGCTCTCAAGTGTGGCTGTTAGCACACACCGAAAATGTTAGCATAATATGTTAGCATAAGCAGGCGAGCATTATTAAGTGCCCATTCAGCAAGCTATGGTTTCTTCATGATGTTTTTTTCCTTTACCAAAAGCTCAAGCTCAAGCTCATTGTAGGTTTCAATCCCACGAGCTACGGTTTGCAAAGCGCCATCACCACCACTGAGTCAGCTGTTTACAAACTAGAGTTTAATGTTACACGCATTTTCGTTCTATTTTGCTCGTCATACTCCAGTCTCCAGTGATATTTTTTTTAATTTCAATCCAAGATAGTGATGCCTCATTGCCTGATAGCACATACTCGCTCGTCCCGGGTGCGAGTGTTTCCGTACACACAGACAACAAGTTCACTTGGTTCACAGCGCAAGAAAATACAGGTGCTAGTTGTTAGGTACTTCGAAACATAAAACTAAGTTATATTATATTGGTTATTGCTCATAGGCGATAACCAAGATAACATAATTGTGTGTTCCCATGCAATAATATGTCATAGCACATTATTGTATGGTACTAAGTATTACATTTTCGAAGTATATATGTAGTAGGTCGGTCGGTCGTATATAATACGGCACGTGCTCGCTACGTGAAGCTGCAGCGAACTCGGCGGCACCGCGTCCTTGTGCTTACTTCACGAGAGCGAGCCGCCTCGTGCGACCGGCCGGTGCAGTGTCCGCGCCGTTAAACATATTGAAAACAAAATCAAATTTTGTTTCATGATGACTGGTATCAAAGTCATATCAACAATATCAATTACCTTTTCAAAATATGGTTTTGATTTGTTATTTTTATCTTTTTATGGGGTAGCGCTTAACTATGTGGTAAAAAGTGCCTGTAGTAACGCAGACGACGAACGACTCTCTACGCTGCGTCTACGTTGCATGTGAAACCCCGGTAGGTACAATATAGCCTTTGACTACAACGCACCTGATGCTAAGTGTCAGTATTGCGCACTGGCTCTTAAAAAAGTGAGACTGTCGGAATACCGATAGGTGTTTGGCGACAGATGTTAAACTTGAGGGTGGTGGCTAGTCAGGCGAGCACTAGAAAATGCCCTACCACCATGCTAATGCGAACCCACGAGTTACGGCCCGCAAGCCGACGTCACTACCACTGAAGGTAAATTGATTCGTCTCATCACTTCACCGATCGCTTTGCATAGGTATCCCTTATTATATTCCATATATCGCGCAGTCATTCTCTTGTTCCCTTTTCTGAATATGGCGCTGCTATTTACATTTATTTGTCTGATCGTGCAGACCCAAGGCGGATGCTAGTATGTTCTAAACATGTCACTATTATTTATCAATTAGGCGATCGAAGCCAATTACCTAATTGATTAGTAAAATTTCATAACTGAGTAATATAATGCACACCATAAAAATAATAAATAAATTTTCATGAAAATTTATATTTTTTGTTATTTACTAAGTTTATCATACAAGTTTCATCCAAGATAAAGATTATTCATTGCCTGCTAGCACGTACTCACTCGTCCCGGGAGCGAGTTTTTCCGCACACACAGACACGTTGACTTGAAACACAGCGCAAGAAAATACAGATGCTATGTAATTGTTACTTCGAAACATAAAACTAAATTATATTACATTGGTTAGCGCCTATGGGCCACAACCAATTTAATATAATTGTGGTGTTCCCACATCATAATATGCCACTATGGTAGAAGACTATGGTGTGGTACTGAGTATTACATTTTCGAAATAGATTAGCAGAACCCAAAGGCACGCCGACCACTGACGCCGCACTAGACGCTGCGGACGCCCGCCATTAGGCACATAGGATACATTAGTATCTCACACATCCACTCAATGCAACCATCCGGCCGTATATAATAATAACATTGTACGTGCCACCTCCGTCAAGCAGGAGCGCACCGGGCTCTCCGCGTTCTCTTGCTCGACGAGGCACCGTTCGTTATTGTGCCCTCGAACGTGTCAAGCAGGAGCGCACTCGGCTGCTCCGCGTTCTCTTGCTCGACGAGGCACCGTTCGTTATTGTGCCCTCGAACGTGTCAAGCAGGAGCGCACTCGGCTGCTCCGCGTTCTCTTGCTTGACGAGGCACCGTTCGTTATTGTGCCCTCGAACGTGTCAAGCAGGAGCGCACTCGGCTGCTCCGCGTTCTCTTGCTCGACGAGGCACCGTTCGTTATTGTGCCCTCGAACGTGTCAAGCAGGAGCGCACTCGGCTGCTCCGCGTTCTCTTGCTTGACGAGGCACCGTTCGTTATTGTGCCCTCGAACGTGTCAAGCAGGAGCGCACTCGGCTGCTCCGCGTTCTCTTGCGTGGGCTACAGTTTATCGCGATAAAAAGTATCTTAAGTCCCTTCCCCGGGGCTCAAATTATCTCTATACCAAATTTCATTTAAATCGGTTCAGTAGTTTAGGCGCGAAAGCGTATATATTCCGTATACTCCAAAATTATTCCCGCACTTCGGTGCCCCCTCAACGCGTTACCTGCTGTAGGTACCCATTATCCCATTTTAATTCCAAGTTAATTTTTCTCGGACCGCGCATTTGAACCGCGCAGCTAAAGGTATTTCTGGTCCGCGACCGCACTTTACCTATTTCATAGATTCTCCCGCCTCCCCCCTCACCTCACCGCGTTTCCCGCTGCGCTGCCGTGCGGTGGGTTTATTTTTCGATTATATTGACATTTTTTAATTTCGTAATATCTTTCCAATAGAATGTCCGATTTGAACAATTCAAAAAGTTATCTACAGGTATTGGAACAATCTTGAATACGAAATCATTTATTTTGATAAGGATTAATATAAAAGTATGAAAAACACGGTCCGATTTTAGTCGGCCTTTTTATCAACTATTAAAATGTAAAAAAGTAGTTATAGTATGTTATCCTTAAGAGATAGACATATGCCATCGCGGACTTTTTTGTAGACCTATATAACACTACACAATTCCACCATACATCATTTTGTTATATCTCAAAGGGTTTAGGCAGCGTTTTCGTTGAAAGCTCCCAGATGGCTTATTTTTTTCCGACCTCTCCAACAAATATCATTGTATTTTAGCCAATGTATACAAAAACTTGACAAATTATATCCTAAAACCTTCCTCGAGAACCACTCTATCTATTGGTGAAAACAGCATGAAAATCGGTGCAGTAGTTTTTGAGTTTGGTTGACCTGGTGACCTGTAGGACAGGTTTTTCAAAACCTATTTCAGGCACCAGCTCCTCATACAGTTAGATATCATCTTGTCAATCTTGCTTGTACCTACTTGTTTAATTATCTAATTATGAGGAGTAATAAATAAATATATTATTCTTATTATATAGTTTATCGCGAACAGACAGACAGACAGACGCGGCGCGGGGACTTTGTTTTATAATAAGTAGTGAGTAGTGATAGTGAAGTGATAGTGATGATAGTGATTCTTTAATTGATTGAATTGGAGCAAGTTCACTAAAATCCCAAGCTTTTATTGACATCTAAATTTATTAATAAGCTTCGCTTACAAGATTTATGTTGGTTGGTTGTGCACATTGGGATATGGAAACATAAATATTAACGGGTTACGGGATCACAACCAAAGCAAACCAGACCCCACAAGCAGCACCCGTTCACGAGTTGACGCATGTGCCAGCCATCGCTCGTCGTTTTCGTTGAAAGCTCCCAGACGACTTATTTTTCCGACTTCTCCAAAAAATATCATTAGCCAATGTATGCAAAAACTTGACAAATTATATACTAAAACCTTCCTCGATAACCACTCTATGTATTGGTGAAACAGCATGAAAATCGGTGCTAGTAGTTTTTGAGTTTATCGCGAACAGACAGGCAGATAGGCAGGCATTTGACTCTAGTCATAGATACGAGTTTCATCTGTAATTATTATTCACTAATAAACGGCACATTCATTAAGGGGTTGACCTATTCAAAAGCAATCAGAAACTACTGAGTTTTAATTTAGGCGCGGATTTTAGACTCTAGGAACTGTAGGTGGCGAGGACATAGCACGCTTGTTGTCGCGATAAACCGGCGCCTGTGGTGCGGCCGCGGCGCAGCTGTCAGCTGAGTGTTGCATCGTGTTGGCGGGCGAGCGAGTGCAGGCGGGGCGGCGGGGGGGGGGGCGGCGGCCGCGCGCCGGCAGTCTCCGCGCGAGCGAGCGAGCCGCGAGTCGTGCGCCGCGTCCCTCCGCACTCCGCACGCGCCACCGGACCCGCGTTGTTGTTGCACCGCACCGCTCCTCCTAGCCATACCTTTCAAGTGACACCGTTTTCATTAATACTTTACTTTGGATCCTTGCGGTATCGAAACGCCGTTCTGCGGACGTCGGACAACAGCAGAATTAAATTATTGCAAACATAGTGTCGAGCGAGTCGAACGTAGTCCGTCGATATCGAACAGTGCAGGTTGCGTGGTGCAGGCCGCGCGCTCGCGATGTGAGCGCGCCGCAGCTGCCCCTGCATGCTTCCATGGCTGGCGCTGGCGCTGGCGGCGCTGGCGGCGGCGGCCGGCGCGGCCTGCCCGGCGCCCTGCGCCTGCCGCGCCGGGCCCGCGCTGCAGTGCCGCGCCGCCGCGCTGCAGGCGCTGCCGCCGCTGCCGCCCGACCTGCTCATCCTGTGAGTACTCCTCGCCACTCCTCTCCTCTCCACTCACTCGGCGCCGCCGCCGCACCAAGCGTGCGCGGGCGCAGGTAGCGCGAGCGCGCGTTGATGTCTTTTGTATGAGCCAACTATAAGTAGATTACATTAGGAAATTTAATAAAATTAGGCATACATTTTATGGCTAATTGTATTAAAATTCCTTACCTGCTCATTACGGCGTATGTCAGCAGGCAGGTTGTGAACTTTTCAGTGGCTATAGGTGAAAATATTACTCGATTATATAATTGTTGTAGCACGATAAAAAAGTGTTTTATCATAATAAAATTCAAATTGAACAGTTCTAACAGTCTATATATATGTAACAAAATCTGATTAGAAAAGCTTATTATAAACATCAAGACTAGCTATATGCCAAATCGACTTGCGATTAATTTGGGTGCATAATGTCTAAGTGTTATTCACTGAATGGACGATTTGCCAAATGTCCATGCTCCGCTATTACAAAAACAATGCCCACCACAGCAAATCAGAGCAACACCTGAAGTTATGGGTGCTTGTTTCTGTGAGCAACGCAAACAAATCGTTTTTAACAAGGATTTTAACAACCGAAGTCTAGATATTATTGAGTGTCGCGGACTTCTTTGTAGAGCTCCTAGAAGCCTACATTCATGTCATAGGTGAAGTGTGATCCAGGCAGCGCTCGCTGATGAAGCGGCGGAGGGCTCCCTGCATGCAGGCGCGCTGGCATGTTGCTGGGTCGCCCGCACGCGGCATACATCGCGCTGTTTGTTTGTTCTGCATGAGTTGAGGAGCCGTGCGCTCCCGCCGTCCTTGCATAACGCTTCATTTACGTAGCGGCCCGCCCCGGCTTGGCACACGTATTATATACTAAATTAAAAATTATAATACACACACATAAACACTTCCTCCCGTACGGCCCGGTCCGTATACCCCCTACAATACTCGGACCTTTTCTGTTTTTAGTTTACATCAATGATCTGCCCAGCCTTGTTAGTGACAATCACGAGATAGTATTGTTTGCTGAAGATAAAGCGACAACATAACATTTCTGACGACGTGAACAATGCTATCTCCAAAGTTACAGACTGGTTTGATGCGAACAATTTCATGTTAAATGAAAAGAAGACAAAATGTTTGAGATTTGTGCTACCCAATGTTAAAGAAGTACAAATTTAAAGATTAAGGACGAAGAATTTGACCTTTTAAAGACTACAGTATTCTTAGGTATAACTTTAGATCATAAATTGCAATGGAATTGCACATATAGTCAGTCTATCGAGCAGACTTAGTTCTGCAGCATATGCTGTAAAGAAGATCCGTCACCTTACTGATGTTGATACAGCCAAACTAGTCTACTTCAGCTATTTCCACAGCATTATGTCCAATGCAATATTGCTGTGGGGAAACGCTGCTGATATAAACACCATATTTGTTTTGCAGAAGAGAGCTGTTCGTGCGATTTACAAGGTGGGCCTCAGAGAATCTTTAAGGACTAAGTTTAAAGAAATTAAAATAATGACAGTTGTTTGCCAATACATTTATGAAAATTTAATGTTCATACGGAAAAAATTCATTTGCTTCAAAAAGAAAAAAAAAAAAGAAAAATAAATTAAAAAAAGAAAAGAAAGAAAGATTTTTACAGTTTTAATACTAGAAACAAAGATAAAATTGCTGTACCCACTACTAGGCTCCATAAAGTTAGCAACTCGTTCAAAGGTACGCTTTTTCAACAAAGTCCCAAGTGAAATTCAAGACTTGTCGATGGCAAAATTTCAAGTCCGTATAAAGAGAAATCTTATTAGTAAAGCTTATTATAAAATATCGGACTAGGTATTTAGATGACAAACAAGCTTGGGATTATAGTTAATCTAACTATCTATCTATTCTCCCTATTTCCCCTATTCTAACCATTTTCGGTAAACAACCAAAACGTCATGCTCACGAAAGTGACTTTGCTTGCAGCGGCGTCGTGTGTCGGGTCGCCCTCTTCCCTCTCATATGGTCGAGGAGAGCGATGGCTGGCACATGCGTCAACTCGTGAACGGGTGCTGCGCGTGGGGTCTGGTCTGCTTTGGTTGTGATCCCGTAATTTGTTAATATTCATGTTCCCATATCCCAATGTGCACAACCAAACAAGAGAAATCTTATTAGTAAAGTTAATTAAAAAATATCGGACTATTAGATGACAAAAAAAAAGCTTGGGATTTTAGTGAACTTGCTCCAATTCAATCAATTAGTAATAAGAATAAAATTGTTAATGTGATCGCGCCAAAAAAATTACTTGCCGGGCGTTTCTTGCCTGTTCCTTTGCCGGCGTAAGGAGGTTCGAACAGGCGTAGCTAGTTGACGTTTTAAAGTGATCTCAATGTATCCTATTGAATTTTGAGTATTTGAAATAAGGGACCGCTCCTGCTAGAGATTTAATACGACGAACCGACGGTACATACTTGGATTATTGAAACCGGTCGTATTTACAGCGAGATAACTTATAACTAGTTGGTAACAAATGAGTACAAACTACTCATGAGGTACGTAACACGTGAATGTGAATGTGTTGCTTTAGATGTGATGAAGCAACATTAGAATGCATGTACGGCTAGGTATAGGTGTCGCGGCTCGGTGCCGAGACGAGAGTATCGACGCGGCGACTGCTCGCTCCGGCGCGTCCTGCCCACCCTACTACAGAGCATACTCCGGGTGTACTACTGAGCCGGAGAACTTTTAATACCAGAAAACTATTCACGCGAGCGAAACCGCGGGACGGAGCTAGTTTACTATACTATTTTTTTTCAATAAATCTCTTGTGCCTACTGTATTAGTTGGTATTGATTTGATCGTTCTAATTAACGCACACGTCTCTGGAAATTGCATTTCAATACTCCACAAGTCCACACCAACACAGACCCATATTAAGCAAGCGCTCGGTACCGAGAGAGTGCACACTCTTCTCTGCCTTGTCCTTTATTAGAATACATTTTGAGGCAAAAAGTAAAATACTGATAGGTGTGGGTCCACAGCCGCATATAGATAAATGTTGATAAAACAGTTTTGCCGCTCGCGTGGGTAAAGCTGTGTGTTTGTTTCCGCACCCACTGAAAAGGTTAACGAAGTTTTCATAGTTGAAAGGGTACGACGTGTGTGACAAAACTTTCCATGCTCGCTAGCGCTAGCGAGCGAACAAGCGAAACCGCACGGCAGCTTTTACAAACGTGCTCCGCGCCGCATGACCATTTACCGCGAGGCCGCGCGCCGCCGCGTGTCATCTCGCGGCCTCGCGCGCCTCCGCCGCCATCCGATAAATAAACGATAAGCGCGGAGTGGGCGCGCGCCAGCGTTCATTATGATAACGCTTTATAGACAAGCGGCGTCGCGGTAGACGCCGTGTCGCGGCCGCCCTGTACTACACGTCAATGTCAATGGTGCGATGTGAGTTATCGCGAGGGTGCGAACGGTCCCCGGCGGCGGGGCGGGGGCGGGGCGGCGGTGTCGGCGACCGCGATGATGGATGGCGTCCGTAACGAGCGACCCGGCGCGTCGACCCGCCACCGCCACCCGCCGCCGCCACCCGCGCCCTCCACCGATCCTAATCTGTGATGTTGCTGACGCACTTTAACGTCCGAGATAGGGTTCCGGCAAGCTCACGCCGTCACACCTACATAGCATGGGCAACTCAACGTTTATGTCGCGAGCTCGGAAAAAGTCACTGTATCACTATCACTACTTATTATAAAACAAAGTCCTCCGCGCCGCGTCTGTCTGTCTGTCTGTCTGTCTGTTCGCGATAAACACTACTGCACCGATTTTCATGCTGTTTTCACCAATAGATAGAGTGGTTCTCGAGGAAGGTTTTAGGATATAATTTGTCAAGTTTTTGTATACATTGGCTAAAATATAACGATATTTGTTGGAGAGGTCGGAAGAAAATAAGCCGTCTGGGAGCTTTCAACAAAAACGCTGCCTAAACCATTTGAGATATAACAAAATGATGTATGGTGGGATTGTGTATCTTATATAGGTCTACAAAAAAGTCCGCGATGGCATATGTCTATCTCATAAGGATAACAAACTATAACTACTTTCTTACATTTTGAAAGTTGATAAAAATGCCGACTAAAATCAGACCGTGTTACCATACTTTTATATTAATTCTTATCCAAACAAATCATTTCGTTTTTAAGATTGTTTCAATACATGTAGATTACTTTTTGAATGGTTGAAATTGGACATTCCGTTCAAAAGATATTATGAAATTAAAATGTCAATCTAATGGAAAATAAAACCACCGCGCCGCCCGCGCCCCGCCCTGCCGCGCTGCGGCCACTGCATGGCCAGTGGCCACCCATGGCCATGCAGTGACCGCAGCGCAGCGGGTAACGCGGCGGGCACCGAAGTGCGGGAATAATTTTGGAGTATACAGAATATATACGCTTTCACGCCTAAACTGATTGAAATGAAATTAGGTACATAGATAGTTTGAACCCTGGGGAAGGACATAGGATACTTTTTGTCGCGATAAACTGTAGCCCACGCGCGTGAAACCGCGGGGAACAGCTAGTTATTATAATAACAGCAACGTAGTGCATGTGCTGTAACGGGCAGGTTCTGCTCCACCGTCGACGCGCTGAAGCTCCCGAGGGATAGTCCAAGTGTAGGTGTAGGTCATCATGAATAATATAATAAACGTGGTTCGTACGTTACACTAACTTCAACTTTAGCTTGATCACTTCGGTGAAATGAATCTAAAAGGATCGTTATTTTATTATTTCCCGAGGATTCAGAACGGTTTAGATACCCGTGTAGAGAGAGAGTCGTTTAGCGACGGAGATGCGTGCGAGCCGGCCGCTAGCAGCCAGCTGTGTCGGCACACGTGCGCGCGCCGGCCCCTACTCGAGAGCGGTGTTGTTGTTGCAGGGACGTGTCGCAGAACAACATCACGCGGCTGGAGCGCGACGCGCTGCTGCCGGCGACCGCGCTGCGCGACCTGTGAGTATGCACCGGGGGCGAGGGCGCGCCGCGCGACCTGTGAGTATGCGCCGGGGGCGAGGGCGCGCCGCGCGACCTGTGAGTATGCGCCGGGGGCGAGGGCGCGCCGCGCGACCTGTGAGTATGCGCCGGGGGCGAGGGCGCGCCGCGCGACCTGTGAGTATGCGCCGGGGGGGCGAGGGCGCGCCGCGCGACCTGTGAGTATGCGCCGGGGGCGAGGGCGCGCCGCGCGACCTGTGAGTATGCGCCGGGGGGGCGAGGGCGCGCCGCGCGACCTGTGAGTATGCGCCGGGGGGGCGAGGGCGCGCCGCGCGACCTGTGAGTATGCGCCGGGGGCGAGGGCGCGCCGCGCGACCTGTGAGTATGCGCCGGGGGGGCGAGGGCGCGCCGCGCGACCTGTGAGTATGCGCCGGGGGCGAGGGCGCGCCGCGCGACCTGTGAGTATGCGCCGGGGGGGCGAGGGCGCGCCGCGCGACCTGTGAGTATGCGCCGGGGGCGAGGGCGCGGAGAGTGACAGTGTGCTCGCACGCAGGAACCTGTCGCTGAACCGGCTGGAGTGGGTGGGCGGCGGCGCGCTGGGCGGCGCGGCGGGCGCGCTGCAGCGGCTGTGGCTGGACCGCTGCGCGCTGCGCCGCCTGCCCGCGCACGCGCTGCGCCACCTGCCGCACCTGCACTACCTGTGAGTTGCACACGCTACCTTTCGACTACTACTACTTAACTGGTGTGGTTGAGAGGTTGAAGCGGCTCACCGCACGTGTATTCGACAACACACAGAGCCGCCCCGTGCCCGTAGAGAGCGTCCCCCGGCGGCGGCTCTGTGTTGTCGGTACTGAGGGCGGCGGCGCCGGATTAATTTGCCGAGAGTGATTTATCGCGCCGCTGTTTGTCCGAGTGCCGTGCCGCCGTGCCGACGCGTCCCGCTGAGGGTCTGTCGTCCGTCGGTGACGGCGACAATGATAGCGTCGCGATAAACACTCTCATTGATTCCAAAACCAGAGGCTCGGAGCGGGCCGCGTCCCGGACACGGGCGGAGATAAACACTAATCGCGGTGTTCTGCACGACGCTGTAATCTAATTAGCCACTAGAGTAACCCGCCGGCGGAGTCCCCGGGCGCGGGGGCGGGCTCGTTCACGGTCGCTACTCCGCCGCCGCACAATTAGAAGGATAATCTGTTCGTTACGGTTGCTTCATTACTTGAGAACCTTCCCCGAGGAATGCTACTTCATTCATGCGTTTAGCTAACGAACATTTTGTTTTACTGTATTATATTGAATGCTATTTATAAACTAGCTACCTTGTATAAATTGAAGCTATAGAATCTATTTAGTTCTATTAGAAAATAGTTGGCTTGTAATTTGAATTCGTCGCTTTCCATTTAGATAGCCGTAGCCGGTGTGTTCTCCCTGAACCAACTTTTATTATTATTAGGCTTGCTTCAAAGATAGCGTGTACCGGACCGTAATCGATTCCCGTTCGGTATATAGAGGAGCACGGTGACGAGTGGCGGCGGCGGCGGCGGCGAGGATGCGTTTAGTGCAAGCGCAATTATGATGGGAATAGCTGCACCACGGCGGCCTCCGCCCGCCGCCGACACGCGTGTGCTTTACGAAACATTACATCCAACATATTACATACATTTGCATCATATCATTTTGGCGAGATTATTGCGCAACACGTTGCTATTTGCCGGCTGCGAGCTAAAACAGGATCGTGCTGCTCTAGATACTATTTATCTAATCCGCAGCCAGTTCTACGTTTACGTTCCATGAGTGATGGTTGCTTGTTACAAGGCTAGAGCTAGAGGCGCCATCCGCTGCTGACATCCGTGCGAATGTGCCGCGGCGCGCTCTCACACGCCGCCAGTATTGGCAAGTGTCGCCTCCTGTGCGCCGCGACACCGCCGCGACACCACGCGACTACACCGCGGCACTGTATGCACGCGGCGCGCGACAGATCATAAATACCTGCTACCATATGTTTTTTTTATTGTTTCACAGAACAGGATTTACAGAGTAGTATTGTTGCATAATTTTAAACATACGTATACATGGCTTGCCCAGGCGCGTACAACCTTCTCGGTATGAACACAGCATGTCCATGGTTGTCTTATGTACGTACCTAGTACCTACATAAAGATTAAGATTAAAGATTAACATAAGCAAAAACGGTGACAAAAAAAAACTAGTTATTTATTTATTCAAAAACACAGTGTAGTTTACACCTTTTACAAGGGGATGCCGCACATGAGTCCCTTAGACTTGTAAAACTAGTTAAATGAAAAACATTATGGTGTTACGACTAATAGCCACCCAAATAGGTCGAAACCTGTGCTTGGGTGAGCTAGCTACTGATTAAAGCGAACCATACAACAGATTGCGATAAGCGGTGAAATACTTTATGGACATTGCAAAAACCTTAAAACTAACAATTACACGCATGCAAATTAATTGTATACAAAAAGTTAGAAACAAAGATATGAGGAAAAAAAATTACACTAAGAATGAATACTAGATAGCAGCTTCTTATAAGAAGAGACAACATATAATTGCTTGCCGTCGTAATTATTTAAGTATGTATACCCCGCCCTGCTCCACCAATTACCGACAAAACTCATATCTCGTGCGCGTCGGTAGACTTTTTAATTCTGTTTACTCACCAAACTCAGCGGCCCGATCGCGCTAATCTATACTAATATTATAAAGCTGCAGAGTTTGTTTGTTTGTTTGTTTGTTTGTTTGTTTGTTTGTTTGTTTGTTTGTTTGAACGCGCTAATCTCAGGAACTATAGGTCCGATTTGAAAAATTCTTTCAGTGTTGGATAGCCCATTTATCGAGGAAGGCTATAGGCTATATTTTGTTTCCAAAAAAATTAGGGATCCGTAAGAAAATTGCTATTTTGCAACACAAGGTGTGAAATCGAAAATCTATTTTTGCGTGCGCTGCAAAAACTATTGACACTAGACCAAAACAATGTATTGCGTGTTTGTAGGTCCCATTAAGATCTACAAAAAAGTCCGCGAGAGCATGTGTCTAACTATTATAGTTATGCCACAATAAGTGATCTTTTGATTTAAATTTTTAATTTTTAATGCCACCGCTAGAAAAGGCTCTTCATTTGTATCTTGGTATTAATCCTTATCAAAATAAATTACTTCTTATTCAAAACTGCTTCAATGCCTTTAAATAACTTTTTGAATCATTCAATTCGGACATTCCATTCGAAAGATATTACGAGTTTAAAAATGTAAGTAGTAGTAGAAAAATAAAACCGTCGCACCGCAGCGCAGCGGGAAACGCGGTGAAGTGAGGCACCGGGAGAATCTATGAAATAGGTAATGTGCGGTCGCGGACCAGGAAGACCTCTAGCTGCGCAATTCAAACGTGCGGTCCAAGAAAAATTAACTTAGAATTAAAATAGGATAATGGTACCTACAGCAGGTAACGCGGTGAGGGGGCACCGAAGTGCGGGAATAACTTTGGAGTATACGGAATATACTTATACGCTTTCGCGCCTAAACTACTGAACCGATTTAAATGAAATTTGGTATAGAGATAATTTGAGCCCCGGGGAAGGACATAGGATACTTTTTATCGCGATAAACTGTAGCCCACGCGGGTGAAACCGCAGGGAACAGCTAGTTTTAAATAAATACGAACGTCTCAGGTCTAGCTGTAGTGTCGGTGCGCTTGGGGTTCAATTCCGTTCCAGCTAATATGGAATTCGGTATTGCGTTAATGTTTAAACGCCAACTTGAGATGCACCGTAACTGGACCGTAGCGCTTCAGCGATCGTTGTTAGAGATGAGACATATTAGCAAATATTTGTGCTATTAGACTGCTATAATCGACTAATCGCACAGAAAATTTGACTTTCACTACTCTAGTTTTGACAGATGCTGAGATGACAGCGCGACATTTCGTTGATTAATGTAAAATAATAATAGTTTGAGGAAAGTTTTTCCTACTTTTACAAGTATTTTAACTATTGAAAACTGAGTTATTGAACTTCCGCATCAAGTATTTGGTTGGTGCTGTGATGAAGTATATTTTTGTGCCGATACTGACCTATTTTATGCATAATAGGCACAGTATTTCACCTATGTGATTGTGAATACATTGGACTTTGGAAATGGAAGAGCGCTGCTGATGCATAGCTGCTACTGATAGAATTCCTGGGAAGCCACCGCCACCTTGCTCTGGGACGGGTACGGTCCAAAGAGGCTCTTGCAGTTGCGGCACGAATATGGCAAGCATGCGCCGAGGGCCATATCAATGCGGAAAGTCCTGCCAGAAGAGGGAAAGAATGGGCGAAGGTATTATTTACCTAGTTACTCAGAAGTAACAACAACACAGTAACAGTAACTTTGCATAGATGCAAAGAAAATATTGTTGCATATGTGGAAGACCATAAATGCAGAGCCAGGGAAAAATGATGAACGCAAATGCTAGCCTAGCTTGGACACAGCAATATCCCTACTGTACTACTTAGATATTGGCCTTCTGCTTGATGTGAAACAGAATCAATTTACCTCAAATTATGATGTAAGTATATGTGTCATAGTAAAATTTTTATGTGTACATAATAATACTTTACTTTATTAAACCAATTCTCATAATGTAAATGTCATCAACAAAAACAGTCTAACATGGATGAGAAAGCCTAAGGATAGACAGACAGTACCTTGCACAACTACATTGTAAGGGTGATGATCCTCCGCAGTTATGAAATGCAGGCAGAAGCTGTATAAACAAATGTCCAAGCTGTCATATCTTTTTATATTACATAGTTTGACCGCAGCTCATGATTAATGATGGCCTAAATGGGCCTAACCTTTGAAAACAGAGGCTGGCGACTGATTTTTCTTTGAACTTGTAGGTGGTAGCTAACCCTAGCACTACAAACACAGCTCACACAGCTCTATGATGATGCTCAAATTTATTATTGTTTTAGTGTACAGTCAGCGACAAAAGTAGCAGATCATTCTCAATTTTCCAAATGTGTTTCTAATCAGTAATTATTATTGTTATTTTTTTACATTTTATATGGTATCATTTTGACCACAACATAACACACCTGATTTAAGGTGATGATGAGGTCAAAAATTGGTGTCTAAGATGATGTGGATAATAGAAAAAAAGTGTGATTGTTCAGCGACTTTTGTCGTTGACTGTACCTACATAATTTATGTAGTAAAATAACCAGCAGTATCCTTCCTATCATAAAGCTGCCTTTCAAATATTGATACTCATGGAACTCACTATCTGTTATCTGTTGTTTCAGTACCTATTGTCAACCACCGCAAGGCCCACACAACCCCAAGTCATCCTGTGAAGTCGGAAGATGAAAAATAGTTATAACTATATTATATTATCTCAGAATAAAAACATGCTTTATGTAAAGTATTTTTTATTATACCTTAAGTATTTTATCTTGCTTCACTGAAATTCCTCTTAAAATATTCACACATTAGTCATAATATTACCTTAACACATAAAATTAAATTAACAGAAAAATGAAAGGGATAAACCTAGTAGTTAATCTAATGAAATGACACAATACTTTGCACAGCTATCAGTGAATAATGTAACATCATGTCTACCAACAAGCACCGGCAATGAAATACCTTTATTACAACACTTTTATTAATTTGAATATATAACCTAAAATTCATTTATTATTTTATAAAGTGCTATGTTTTGTTTAATACACAATCAAATTATACCTGAAACAAGCTTTAAACACTTCAACAATGTTCAGCAACATTTCTAGTTTTCAAGTGTCTATCATCTATCTTGATAATGATAGCCCTCAGCCTGGATCTCAGACTGAGATAGGTGTCCTAATTGTGGGTCTCAACTCCTCAATGGATATCCTAAAATAACAAGAACATAAAAAAATTAATCTCAAGAAAATACTAACACATCACATAGTTTTTTTTACAACAGAGGCTAGGCTAGCGTTTGACCATAATCTCACCCGATGGAAAGTGATGATGTGGTCAAAAGTGTAGCACGCTTGCCCAGTAAAGAACCAGTAAGAACATAAAATCTAGATTAGTTTGTACATACCCAAAATATATAAATCATCTGCAGTGACGGTGTGAAGCCGTTCAAGATAACCATTCATTGGATGGTTGGACCACACAACCCTGTCATGTGTAGACCCAGGGTAACATGCACTCATAATATATTTAAATTTTTGGCATATATCTGAAAGAAAGGGGTAGGAATTACAAGGGTTGTTCCCATAACATGACCAATTGGCAAGAGTAAAATATAATACACTAGGTACTTACTATCAGAATATTAAGGGAATGGAATCCTTTTTCTATTAAAATACCGTTCGATGTTCTTAGCAGAACACACACCCCATCGATACAATGCAGTTATCCAGGCGTTTTAAACATTCTAAAAAACAAAAAAGATAATTTTTTTTTGTTTCTGGCATTGTCCCTAGTAAATAATAAACAGTCTATATAATTTTATAAACTGCCTATCACTCATATAAAAAGCACTAAGTCTTTGCACATGTATTTTTCTTCCTCGCAAGGTTCCGAGCCGCCGCTACATCTAATTCATGTGCCCTTTCCAATTAATCCATGTACGCATACATTTTACCTAAGTTTTTGCTGTTTTTGTTGTATAATTTTGTCTAAAAGTGGTAAAGCACCGCACAACGATCGTAAAAAAGTTGATATTTTCCTACTTCATCACAACCGTTCGTTTGACAGCGTTAACGTTCCAACTCTAATTACGCTACGGCTCAACTTACGCGAAAATCATTAGCGCAATACGAAATGTTCAAAAAGTCAAGAAACGGCTGAGGTTCAGTAGCGGTTCAGCTGTAATTTATTAGTGCGATCGGGCCGCAGATCTATTTATGATGAGGCATAATGGTTTTAAGCTTATTGTTAATAATGCTTTCTTTAATGAATCATAGTAGAAATATATTATTGTTTTGAATGTATAATTTGGCAAAATTTCTTAAATATTTTTATTTTTTTTCTGTTGCATTATCTCTATTTCTAGGCTGTATTATTTATTGTATTGTATTGTATTGTTACCTACTTCATTTGTATAAGTTTTCTTGTCTTTGGACATGAGCATAAATACATACATTCTATTTGTGAAAACTGTTAAAGGCCAATTGATTCAATTCAAGTATTCTAACTTTGTTAATTAAGGCTGTTTGTTTTCCTGAAAAGTAAAAATAAAATAAAATAAAATAAATAATGTACTGTCCACTTCACAACTGTATCTCCAAAACTATCTACATACTTGCAGTACTTAAGTACGTAGGTTCTTCACGAGAGTCGTAAAAATCATTTCATGAAGCGTTTACATCGCCACTTACAAGAACGTCGTTGGCCGTATTTTAACGGCTGGTAATAAAATTATCCTTCGAATATTAATCGCCAAATCGTCTATCGTTTACTGCGGATCGAGAAAATGACGAAGTCCTAGTGGCAGAGAGCGCCAAATGGGGCGCCACGCGACGTGTCGTGCGTGTCGCGTCGACTCAAAGAGTATAGTATGGATACAGGTCGTGTCGCGCGCACAGAACGTTGCACCACGAGTCGGCCATCTGTATGCGAGGCTCGTTGCTCGTGCCGCCGCGGGCTCTCGTCTTGTTTATTTGTATGCTGACTAGCTATTGTCTCCAATACCGATCCATTGGAAACACAAATATAGTGTTTACATCAGCTAGAAACACGTATCGTCCCAAGTGCGCTTAGAGAACAACAAACTGGACGGAGCCCAACTATATAATCGTATAATAGACGCTCCAGCGCTACTTTAAAGATTCCGGTTTGGGAAACGGAAGAGGTGATTGTCAAGTGCGCAGCCAGCAAGCCCGAGTTGGTGCTGAGAGTGCTTTATTTATATCTTTATTCTTGGAACGGGTCGGTGGTAGTGACCTCGGGTTGCGATGCGTAAGCTGTGACTGCGAGGTCGAATTTTGTAATCGATTGGAGCTTTCGGTAAAGGTGAACTGTGATTGAAACATACAGCTTAGTAGGGGGGCATTTCCTAGAGCTTGCCGCTATACCGCCATTAGGTTAGAATCTAATGCCAGGTTCGTATCGGCGTGTTACGTTCCGACGGACTTATTTTGTAGGTTTTGAGAGCCAGCGGTCAATTTAGGCGTAGCGTGGCGCCGCATTCGACCACGATCGAATACTAACTGGAGACAAACAGCTATAATCCCGCGACAGTACTGTACTCTATACGTTTTCTCATATCACTCGCCAAACACATAGTTCCAAGTAGTGTAGGTCACCGCAGGTAGGTGTAGCAGCTATTAGCAGCGGCCGCGCGATGGTGCAAGCGTCGCTCGCTGCACTGACGCGAGTCATGTTATTGTGAAACGATCTCGGACGTTTTTTTTTTTTTTTTAAGAGCCTGCATTACGTCGTTGACCTTGCTTGATCAAGTGAAACTGCTCCGCGCACTCCGCGCATCCCCTCACCAAAATTACGCGATCTGCGGCCAACGCGCCCGAAGCGACGCTCTCGCCATGCGGCGCGGCGCGGTACCTCTACTAATCGAGCCCGCCATATCTACATATACACAGTAGCAACATCCTACTATAATATTATAAATGCGAAAGTTTGTGTGTGTGTGAATGTTTGTTACCACGTAACTACTGAATTGAATTTGACTGATGAAATTTAGAATGTAGACAGTTTAGGTATTGGACTAACACATAAGCTAATCTAATTTTGAAAAGTCAACTTTGAAAGGGGTTAAATAAGGTGGATAAGTTTGTATGAAAAATGTCATTCCTTGGTTCGATTGACTCAAAAATAGGTACAAATAAACCTTAAAGTAAATCATTGAAAACGCATTTTTGATTTTTTGATATGTATTACTTCTACGGGGTGTGCCATAGAGTTTTAAAGTTTGTATGGTTTTTTTTTATTCCTTATGTGGATTTTCTTAAAAGTAGGTACAAATAAACTATAAAGTAAATAATTAAATACGTATTTTTTATATTTAAGAAAACCCCTAGAGGTTGTGCAATGGCGTTCAGATTCTAAAGTTTGTACAACACATCAATTCCCACGCGGGCGAAGCCGCGGGGCACGGCTAGTAGTCGCTGCCGCGCCATTTGAATGTGCGCATGAGTGAGTAGCGAGCGCCGTGTACGCACGGGCCGGCCTGGGACTCAGTAGGGCTGTGCCACGCGTTTGATCGCGCGCATTTATGTATGTACTACACTGCTCGCTCGCTCGGATTTGCTGCTCTCACTGACTATTTTATTTGTATAGTTTATAATAAATCGTATTTATTAATTTATAATTATAAAAATGTCTTTAATATGCAACCCATTTATGAATTGGTAAAACATTTTAATAAATTACGTGATTAAACACCTTGCGCTGTCATAATACACAGATAATATAATCTATAAAAAAGGCATGTTAGTTACAACACTTAGGTATAAGTCGATAACGGCTGGACCGATTTTTATAATCTTTGAATTTTTGCATTTGTCTTCGTCCGGAATAAGATAAAATAAATAATAAAATTAATCATTCATTTGTTGTAAATGGTATACCAAAATGCAACTGACATGGTGTAACAAAACACAACTGACAGCTAAACGTAATGTTGTCTATGGTTGATATTTAAGTTGTGAATTGAAGATGTTTTTGTTTTATGCGAGTTTATTTATTACTAACGTAAATTAATTTTAAAATCCTAAATCTGCTCATTTATTGCCTCTTATGCGGAAAGAAGTTCGCCGGGTCAGCTAGTATTTAACTAAAAATAAAAGTGACAACCCTATGCATCACCGCAAGAGTAGGCAATTAACTCGCCGCGGCACTATGCACCTACCACTCATAGCCTATAGGTAGTTCATCGTACGACTTTCAGCTACAAAAGTATGCGGAGAAAAGTGGCACAGGTCCGTTCAGCACGGCGGCTCGTCCCGCACTGACTTTATGGGCGACTGAGGGGTGTACGTGCCGATTTGCGAGTATGAAATACGTAAAAAATTCACAAAAAATAATTAAAGCAGTATTTTCAAAAAATGGCCTGAAGGTGTCCTGGGTATTATATTTTTTTATAAGCTGATGGTTATAACAAGTCTTTGTTACATATATAGTTTAGGAGTAAAGTAGTATTAAACTTTTAGGAAATGGGGACTTTGCACATTTGTTTTCAATATATAAATACATTTTTTGCATTTTTCGGCCTGAAGGTGTCCTGCTATATATCAAGTAGATTAACATATATTTTTATTAGATTTTTTTTTAGACCAGAATTACACAGAAAGATAGCTTTAAATAACCCCATTTTTGGAAACCTGCGCCTTAATATGTTCGCAAACTGGCCGTGACAACTTAAAATGTACCCGAATATACCATGATCGTCATGGCGGCTGCACGACCTACTAGATGCGAACACAACATGCATCTGAATATTTACCTACTAGCTCTCAATTTAATAGTATCTAATAATAAAATGTTCAGAAAATAATAAATATATAAAAATACTTACATAAATGAAACAATATAAAATAAATAAATATATGAGTTTAAAGTTACAAAATAAAATTATGTAACAAATTAGTAAATTAAATTAAACAAAATTTTGAAATAAATAGTTACAATTTAGAACATAGAAATAGTTTGATGTTGGTGGCCGAGGCATTGAAAATGTCCAACTCCTGACAAACACTGTTATATGACGAACACATGCGGTATAATGGTGAATGTTGACCGTAGTTAACTAAATGTTTTACGGTTTAGTAAACGGCTACCAATTCTAGGCACTGAGAAGGTGACTGTAAGTAGTGCATCGGGACTGTCAACTTTACCGTTTACAATTTTATGGAGGAAGACAATATCGGCAATCTGACGCCTGCGCTGAAGTGGGACCATTCTGTAGTAATCGAGTCTAGAGTCGTAGGAGTCGAGTGTGCGGCAGCGGTTGTTGGCGTACGTGAGGTGGTACAGAAATTGTTTCTGGAGTCTCTCTAATCGATTGATGTGGACCGCGTAAGAAGGGCTCCAAGTAGGACTGCAGTATTCAAGTAGGCTGCGAACGTAGCAGTTAAATAACATTAGGGGTATTTCCGGTTCTCTGAAACTCTTGGTTTGCCTAATCACAAATTTGCCCTACTGGAGATGGAAATTTGACATAAGCTCCATAGAAGTAATGCCAAATTTATTTTTATTATAAATTGGGATATAAATCTATACTAATATTATAAAGCTGCAGATTTTGTTTGTTTGTTTGATTGAACGCGCTAATCTCAGGAACTACTGGTCCGCTTTGAAAAATTCTTTCAGTGTTGGATAGTCCATTTAATTAGGGATCCGTAAGAAAATTGCTATTTTGCAACCCAAGGTGTGAAATCGAAAACCTATTTTTGCGTGCGCTGCAAAAACTATTGACACTAGAACAAAATAATGTATTACGGGTTTGTAGGTCCCATTAAGATCTACAAAAAAGTCCGCGACAGCATATGTCTGACTATTATAGTTATGCCACAATAAGTGATCTTTTATTTAAAGAAAATAATGTTTAATGCCGCCGCTAGAAAAGGCTCTTTATTTGTATCTTGGTATTAATCCTTATCAAAATAAATTACTTTATATTCAAAACTGCTTCAATGCCTTTATATAACTTTTTGAATCATTCAATTCGGACATTCCATTCGAAAGATATCACGAGTTTAAAAAATATATAGTTTAAAAAACTAAAAAAAAACACTTTAAAACGCACTCAAAAATATAAAATAATGAAATTGACTTGTATTAGTTACGATATAATGGTTAATTCAAAAAGTGTGGAGCGCTTTTTGGTTGTGTGTACTTTTATTTACACAGTATAAGAAGCGCTCCACACTTTTTGAATTAACCATTATATCGTAACTAATACAAGTCAATTTCATTATTTTATATTTTTGAGTGCGTTTTAAAGTGTTTTTTTTTAGTTTTTTAAACTATATATTTTTATTTTTTTACTTTTTAGTTTTTTGTTACCAAGTCCAATCTATCGGACTCATCAAAAGGAATCATATGAGCCCAAACTCGAGGGGTTTACTAGTAGCCACTGCAGAGATCTCCTACCCACCTTCTGGCTGCATCATCAGACCCTCGTCACCAATTTCAATCTATTGGACTCATCAAGACGAATCATATGAGCCCAAACACGAGGGGTTTACTAGGAGCCACTGCAGAGTTCCTCTACCCACCTTCCGGTTGCATCATCAGACCCTCGTCACCAAGTTCAATATATTGGACTCATCAAGACGATTCATATGAGCCCAAACACGAGGGGTTTACTAGTAGCCACTGCAGAGATGCCCTACCCACCTTCCGGTTGCATCATCAGACCCTCGTTACCAAGTCCAATCTATTGTACTCATCAAGACGATTCATATGAGCCCAAACACGAGGGGTTTACTAGTAGCCAGCGAAGAGATGCCCTACCCACCTTCCGATTGCATCATCAGATCAGGTCGATGATACCAAATTATTGCATTGTCACCGAGATTACATACACATACAAAGTTTCAAGTCGATACGACAATTAGAAGTGGGTGAAAATTGACTTCTAAGATTTGATTACATTGTTAGTTAGTTAGTTAGTTAGTTAGTTACAAGTCAAGCTAATAAAAGTGTTTTAAAAATGTAAGTAGTAGTAGAAAAAATTCCCGCTGCACTGCGGTGCAAACGCGGTGAGGTGAGGGGGGAACCACCGGGAGAATCTATGAAATAGGTAAAGTGCGGTCGCGGAAGACCTTTAGCTGCGCGGTTCAAACGCGCGGTCCAAGAAAAAATAACTTATGTAACGAGGTGTACAGAGGTCGTTCGAATCCCCCGCGCTATCGACTCTTCAACGGCTGTGACATTTGACGGCAGCAGTCAAATGTCAGGCGCGAGTGTGAGAACGTCAAGACAGATGTCAATTATGTCAAAGAGACTGCGTGGACTTTTTATGGCGGCAAACAGTGCAATTATTGTCGAAACATTTATTTGTATTCCCTGTGCTTATAATTTGAGTAGAGTAATAAAGAAATATTCCTCAAACTTAGAATTAAAATAGGATAATGGGTACCTAGAGCACAGGTATAACGCGGTGAGGAGGCACCGTAGTTCGGGAATAATTTTGGAGTATACGGAATATATACGCTTTCGCGCCTAAACTACTGAACCGATTTAAATGAAATTTGGTATAGAGATAATTTGAGCCCCGGGGAAGGACATAGGATACTTTTTATCGCGATAAACTTTAGCCCACGCGGGTGAAACCGCAGGGAACAGCTAGTAACAAAATAAAAGCACTAGATAGATCGGTTATTGAAACTAGCCGATAAACTAAATATATATCTAGTTCAATAAACTACCTTTACCGCTCATATACATATTTGATGAGTTTTAAACCAGAACGTAACTCGACGTCCGACTATTGGACAATGTCGGCCGGTCTCAGATGTAGGCACGCGAAAGTCGATGAAACAACAAAAATGCCAAGTTTTACGTACGCGCTAAGAGAACTGCGTAGGGCCACCGATCTAAAAACTGCTATGTCTGTCTACTACGCGTACGTAAATGCATGGCTCACGTATGGCATATTACTGTGGGGCAATAGTGTAGACGCACCAGATTTATTAATTTACCAAAAAAAATGCGTTCGCATACTAGGAAACATCAAAGAGCCAGAAAAATGTAGACCACACTTCATAAATTTTAAAATATTAACGTTAACATCACTATACATATTGGAAATAAGTAAATTTGTGAGAAAATATCCGCAGTTCTTCATAAAACAAGCTGACCAATCACGACGCTACGCAACCAGGTTTATGTATAAACTAGAATTACCACCGTCAAAATTAAAAATACACAGTTCCGGACCAATCATTATGTCAATAAAAATATTTTATAAACTACCCGAGGAATCTGAAGAAAAAAATCACGTATTTTTAAATATCTTAAAAACGTTATTAATCGAATTATGCTACTAGGTACAGCATAAATGAATTCCTCAACGACTACTTCTCGAAATGATTAGAATGGATCGGTCCGCTCCTACATTGCTATAACCTATTCGGGTCCATATGTTCGCTAATCTTAACCACTAAGATCTCTTGTATACTAACATATGAATGCAATAAATGATTGAATATGAATATGAGCTTCCTCGCGGCGCGGTAGGGCGCGGGCGGAGGGTCGCGGGAGTGCAGAGAGGCCCCGCTGAGTGCGCTGTGTCCTTAGGTCGGCGGAGGACAACCTGGTGGCGGAGGTGGAGGCGGACGCGCTGGGCGGCGGGCGCGCGCTGCGCACGCTGCGCCTGGCACGCAACCTGCTGCGCGCCGTGCCCGCCGCCGCGCTCGCCGCCGCGCCGCACCTGCAGACGCTGTGAGACACGACAACAGCTAGTCCACTCCCACTTGAAGAGCTCAGCCTCTAATGCAGAGAGCTTTCAGTAAGGAAGCGTTCGCCGCAGGGCTCCGCTTCGGGCTCGCGATCACTGTCGCCGATGTAGACGTGTCCCGCGGAGGATGCGGATGCGAGGCCTCGCAGTTCAATAACACGCGAGTGGGGTACGAAACGTCCTTGATGAGGCGCGTGCGGCGGGCGGCGCGACCCCTGCGCAACGTGCGAACAGATAACATTCGCTCGCTGGATTTATGTTACCTACTTAATAAGAGCATATTAGATTAGTGGAGTAGTATAGGTACGGTAGGTACGGTAACGTACCTTGATTACAAATGTGTTTCGTGTTGCAGGAACCTCGCGGGGAACCTCATCACGGAGCTCGGCGACTCGGCGCTGCCGCCGCTGCCTGCACTGCACACGCTGTGAGTACACTTTATATATTACTAGCTGTTCCTCGCGGTTTCACCCGCGTGGGCTACAGTTTATCGCGATAAAAAGTATCCTATGTCCCTTCCCCGAGGCTCAAATTATCTCTATACCAAATTTCATTTAAATCGGGTCAGTAGTTTAGGCGCGATAGCGTATAATTATATTCCGTATATGTACTCCAAAATTATTCCCGCACTTCGGTGCCCCCTCAACGCGTTACCTGCTGTAGGTACCCATTATCCTATTTTAATTCTAAGTTAATTTTTCTTGGACCGCACGTTTGAATCGCGCCTGGTCCGCGACCGCACTTTACCTATTTCATAGATTCTCCCGGTGCCCCGCTCACCTCACCGCGTTTCCCGCTGCGCTGCGGTGCGGCGGTTTTATTTTTCTACTACTACTTACATTTTTAAACTCGTGATATCTTTCGAATGGAATGTCCGAATTGAATGATTCAAAAAGTTATGGGAAGGCATTGAAGCAGTTTTGAATAAGAAGTAGTTTATTTTGATAAGGATTAATACCAAGATACAAATAAAGAGCCTTTTCTAGCGGCGGCATCAAAAATTAAATTTTTAAAATAAAAGATCACTTATTGTGGCATAACTATAATAGTTAGACATATGCTCTCGCGGACTTTTTTGTAGATCTAAATGAGACCTACAAACCCGCAATACATTATTTTGTTCTAGTGTCAATAGTTTCTGCAGCGCACGCAAAAATAGGTTTTCGATTTCACACCTTGGATTGCAAAATAGCAATTTTCTTACGGATCCCTAATTTTTTTGGAAATAAAATATAGCCTATAGCCTTCCTCGATAAATGGGCTATCTAACACTGAAAGAATTTTTCAAATCGGACCAGTAGTTCCTGAGATTAGCGCGTTCAAACAAACAAACAAACAAACAAACAAACTCTGCAGCTTTATAATATTAGTATAGATATCTAACATATAACTGCAATAATTGAATATTGAGTAACCTAACATGTGGCATACTATTTGCAAACCAACAGAGTTATTAGACTTGTAATCGTAACTGCAAAGCCCTTTGTTTAGTTTAGTTGTACCGAGACAGCGACTGTTAGGTTAGCCGCTCGGTCCCCGCGCCTCGCGTGCTCTCCGCAGTGTAGCGGCGGGCGAGCGAAGGTGAGCCAGTACCGCGCGCGTCGCTATGTACAACGGAGCCTGCGTGTGCACCGCACATGTTGCCAGGCCTGCCTGTCCTGGGACATGCGCTGTGCACACGTGAGCCGCTGCCGGGCTTGCCTCAAACAATGCGCGGATATACAACACATCAAACCTTCAGTAGTAGGACTAGTAGGGACACACTCATTTTCCTATAAGACAAAATAATGTTATCATTCTACATTGAGAGAATGAATGATAGGGTAGATAGAGGTCTAGTGATAACTTGGCAATCGAATGATTTCCGCACTATCGGCGGCAATCACTCATTCGTGGAGTTTGTCACATAGGTAGATACAAGCTTATTTTTTACCCATATTTTATAAAATTTGGTTAAGAAATAGGATTCGCTGTCGCCTTAGAATTTT
This sequence comes from Opisthograptis luteolata, assembly GCA_931315375.2. Lineage (NCBI taxonomy): Eukaryota > Metazoa > Arthropoda > Insecta > Lepidoptera > Geometridae > Opisthograptis > Opisthograptis luteolata. The sequence goes on along the minus strand of OV928053.1, from coordinate 10,988,537 downwards.
CTCAAAAGTACATTTTTCTAGAAGTAGCACCGAGCTTGTACTATGGGGCCTGTTAGTTAACATTTTGCAACATTCATTTTGACTGACTATCTCAGTCAAAATACAAGTTAAAAATGTGCCAGATGCAATGGCAGTTGACATCGTTTTATTTTATATCTGTGTTAGTGTGTGTATACGTAGAATCGTTTCGCGTCGTTCCTATAATGTCACAAATGGTAAAGGGGCGCCTGGAGTCTCCAGCGAGAGGCTAAAATTAAATATGTAGGACGATGATGAAATTAGTAATGGGCTGGATGTGCTCGCGGATTCCCAAAATAATATTATTGCGACATCGACTCTGCTCCATCATTTATACGTTTTGTATTATATTACACGAGCGGACCGCCCCGGCTTCGCACGGGTATTTAACAAACTTTCAAAATTATAAATTGTAATACACACACATAAATCCATCCTCCCGTACGGCCCGTGCCCCCGTACCCCAGTGACGCCATGCATAAGGCTACCACGCAACTTTTTTCTACTACTTACATTTTTAAACTCGTGATATCTTTCGAAGCGAATGTCCGAATTGAATGATTCAAAAAGTTATATAAAGGTACTAGCTGTTCCCTGCGGTTTCACCCGCGTGGGTTACAGTTCATCGCGATAAAAAGTATCCTATGTCCTTCCCCGGGGCTCAAATTATCTCTATACCAAATTTCATTTAAATCGGTTCAGTAATTTAGGCGCGAAAGCGTATATATTCCGTATACTCCAAACTTATTCCCGCACTTCGGTGCCCCTCACCGCGTTACCTGCTGTATCCATTATCCTGCGCGCGTTTGAACCGCGCCGCTAAAGGTCTTCCTGGTTCGCAAATTGCGACCGCAGTTTTCCTATTTCATAGAATATTCTCCCGCCTTCGGTCTCACCTCACCGCGTTTCCCGCGGCACTGCGGTGCAGCGGGTTTATTTTTCTACTAATACTTACATTTTTAAACTCGTGATATCTTTCGAATGGAATGTCCGAATTGAATAATTCAAAAAGTTATATGAAGGGATTGAAGCAGTTTTGAATGAGAAGTAATTTATTTTGATAAGGATTAATACCAAGATACAAATAAAGAGCCTTTTCTAGCGGCGGAATTAAAATTAAATTTTTAAAATAAAAGATCACTTATTGTGGCATAACTATAATAGTTAGACATATGCTCTCGCGGACTTTTTTGTAGATCTTAATGGGACCTACAAACCTGCAATACATTATTTTGTTCTATTGTCAATAATTATTGCAGCGCACGCAAAAATAGGTTTTCGATTTCACACCTTGTGTTACAAAATAGCAATATTTTTACGGACCCCTAATATATTTGAAAATATAATATAGCCTATGTCCGCCGCAGATAATGTAGCTTTTCAACAGCGAAAGAATTTTTCAAATCGGTTCAGTTGTTTGGGAGCCTATTCGATGCAAAAAAACAAACAAACAAATCTTTCCTCTTTATAATATGTATTAGTAAAGATTATATTATATACCTATATTAATTAATTAATTATTAATATACAGTATAGATATAAATTTGGAATCAGGTAAAGGTAGCGAGTATAGATACAGAGGTACATATACAAGTATAGCAGGTTGTTGTTGTTGTGTTGTCCCCCCCATCCATCGCGGAACCGAGTTGATGAACAAACAAAGTGCTCCGTTAAGTTAATTAATGTGATACATTGGTTGGCGGAATTAGGCAAAGTGATTTACATTACAAGTGGCGCTTCCTGTTTACCAGCGGCCAGTCCACTCGAACCTCGCGACACTACCACGTATAGCTAACAAACGACTCTACCTTAATATAATATATAGATAGATTAACTAACTCTTTATTGGCACACCACAATACAGAGAAATTTAAAACTAGTACAAAAATAATAAATTATTAGTAAATCGCGGTCTTATCGCTCAGAGCGATCTCTTCCAGACAACCCAATACGTATATGCATGTAGTTATGGGAGTAGATGTTTCAATTAATTTCAGGTTCAGGTCGGTATTATCCTGTAACTCTAGTTCAAAGAAGCGACTCCAGTCTCACCTCTGCACACCGTTAGCAAGCCAAGAGAGAAACGGAATCCTTTTGAACATATTTTATTGTAACCCAATCCAGTGAGTTGAACGACTGCCCTTCGAAGTGGGCAGCACGGTAACGAGGCTGCCAGCGGCGCATCACTGCTTGCCGACGGGGTTGTATTAATAGGCAATGTTCAGTGGGCGACCATTTCGATACCGCGCGAGCAAGGGCGAGGTCGCAGCCCCGGCCGCGCCGCCCAGCGAGGGAGCCGACAAGTGTCGAGCTCGCCGCGGCGCCGCTAATACAACTCCGTGAGGTTCCGACACCTTTATAAAGCAGTTCCATTCGTACTGCAAGCAGTGGGCTAGTTGTTCGTATATTTATTTATACGGTGATTAGGTATTAGCACGAAAGGCCTCCAGCAAACATATTTTATTCCTGTTATTAATTTCCCCTATAAATAAGGAGCGCGCGCGGCGCGGGACGGTTCAACTTTATAATGGCTCATTTAATTAAAGTGTGCGAGGCGCTGCAGGACGCACCCCCGCTCGTTACTCGCCCCTAAACCCTTCATTAAATTATCATAAACACAATAGAGAATCATGCCTTTAATAATGTACCTATGCTCCTAATTAGCGAGCCCAGTAGCAGTACGTACAATACGTCACAATTTTATTATACAGAATAAACAATATTATTCGTGTGCGATTTTCGTCCAGTAAGTAGATTTGATTTGATTTTTAAATGCAGGCGGAAAAGCGGATCTTCCGCATGACTTCGCACGCTTGAGTAAACATATCTTCCGCATGACTTCGCACGCTTGAGTAAATCTTTACAAAACAAAAAGTAGGTACGTACCCTCTAAACAGTCGACCTTTATTTTAAATATACAGACTTTTTATTTTGTGTTTATGTGTACATTTGTTTAACTTTAAATTATAATAATAATTTTCGTATGAATAATAAATAGCGTAATATATATTGAAAGTATTTTATTAGTATCTCGTTCCGCGGCTGCCGGCCCGGTCCCGGCCCGGGCGGCGCGAGGTCACTGACCGCGCTCCGCAGATATAAACAGAGAGACTAGGCGCAGCAGCCGGACCCGCGCCTCCTGGCTGCGGACCGCGACCGACCGTCCCACCACGCGACACTTCATGAATCCTCTCCCACGTCATTTTTCACCAGAAGATAAACAAATATATTATCAGTCTCAGCTACTACGAATGATCCATAACCTTCTTTGGACAATTTTACCCGAATATTTCTTCAATTATATTCATCACAACAACAAAAAAAAACGAAATTGATATCATAACTAAACATGTACAAAAAAAAAACAATTTTTTTATATATGTAGGTATGTTATTATGATTTTATTTTATTATTGTATTATTCTGTATTCTGGTCAGCTGAGGTCTGATATAATAACTTTAGTGAACCGGATCCAGGTCTCCACGATACAGGCTGAGCCTAGTGTGTGGGGGGGATCACTACACATATGTGTAAATATGTTTCAATCTCTCTGCATACATTCATAGAAATAATGTATTATGTATTCTTAGATAAGCCTAAAATTGTTTTTTTATGCAGCAAATAAATAATTTTCGTATTTCATTTTTTTCAGATAGGAAACGTGATTTACTCGTATGTCTCTGCCTGCAGGTAGAGTGCCCGCGAGACTGGCGACATCATCTCTTTGTATGGCCAGACTGAGATGATCATTTGTTACGGACATTGTTGACATGCATACTTATTATATTTTATTCCATTATTACTGTGAGCTAGTTCACAAAACTAGATTTAAATGTAATAAACTTAAGTTAATTAGTTTTTCTTTTAGTTTATTTTGAGCAATATGTGATCTCCCCAGCCGCCGGGCGGGCGGGCAGTAGTGCTCCAGCACTACACTACGCAAGCTACACTCACCACGGTGGAAACAGCGACTCATGTTTATTGGGGCTTTATTTGCGCACTCAAATATTTACGACGAGATTCATCGACAAACTTAAATGAATGTGCTCACTTGCTTTTATTGAACAAACGAATGGTTAAGCGAAATCATTTTTATGCCCTTTCAGCGTTGCTCCTTAACTCATTTTGCCGACGATCTGGCGAAAGCTGTATAAAGTAATGAAGTGAGTCAAACTCGCGAGTACGCGCCTGCCGTTTGTCAAACCGTAATGTTGCCTACGCGACCTTGGGCTCACTTTCATCATGTTTTGTGATTTTTATCTCATTTACGGGGAGTTTTTTTTAATGTTTTGTACAAACTTTAACGTTAGGTAAATAAAAACCTAAAGTAGGTATGTGTGTCTACACTAATTGTTCTCTGTGGTTTCACTCGTGTATGGGTATGACACTCAGGGATAATATAGCTTACAAACGGACAAGGAAATTTGTAAGTCGGATCAACAATAATTCCGGAGATCACCTCCTAAACCCCTAGTAGTATGCCTCCATGCACCCTATATTAGCGGTGTGTTCCGACAGTTTCAACTTGAGAGCCAGTTCAGACGTAGCGTGGCGACATCTTCGATCACATCATCATTATTTTATCAGGTTGTACATTTATTTTCTCCAAGCTGGATTTTGAAGTGTTTTGGAGACAGCTCGTTTAAGGTACATAGGTATAGAACAAATACTTCGTTTCGTAGAGCCAAGTACATATTTCATATCCTTCCTACTAATATTATAAACGTGAAAGTTTGTGAGTATGGATTTTTGTTATATACCCACGCAAAAACTACTGAACAGATCTGAATGAAATTTGAAATGCAGATAGCTTATACCCGGATTAGCACATAGGATACTTCTTATCCCGGAAAAAGGTTCCTGCGGGATAACGGGAAGACGCGGGTGAAACCGCGCAACTAGTAATAATATATTTTTTCTCAAACATGCTTGGAAATAAGAGTATTATTTTGACAACCTTCTTCGAGATAAATCAAACTTGCTGCACTGCTCAAATATATGCGAGCAGCGGCCGGCAAAATTTGTATGAAAAACCATATCTGTCGTTTTTAGCGGCCAAATAAATTACATAGAAAACTCATATCTGTCGTGTTTAGCGACCAAATAAATTACATAGTAAACTCATATCTGTCGTGTTATTTAAAAATGGAACGATTTTTACTCGATTTTTACGAAACATGGCAACCAAGGAGGTAACTTATCAAAGGTTTTATATAAATTCCGAACCTGCTTGCACATAAAAACCTGTTTGTTGAAAAAAAAAACAATCGATCACTATAACGCGGGATTTTTTTTTGTTGTTCGTTGTTCGTCATTGGTTTTGAAAAGTAATTATATTTGACAAAATAAGTTCAAGTGAAGACAGTGTGTGATGCTTTGCTTTGATGCTTACTTTAACGCCACCTGAAATTCAAGAGGCGGCAAGAGCCGTAATAGAAAACTTGTTACTGCCAAAGTCGAAAGAAAAAAGTTGTGCCCAGGTACTACTTAGTTTTAATTTCCGCGAATTATTTGAGAAAAGTACTATACAAGCCTTGGCCACAACTAGGCATTGATGGACTCAGGTATGTGTGCCTCGGCTTCGCCTCGGCCCACATTTACACCTTCCACAATTCCTACGTTGACGGCCGTTGCAGTAATGTACTATAACTTGATACCTCAACGCTTTTTAAGAAAAAGGCAGACGGACGGACAAGAAAGTGATCCTATATGAGTTTCGTTTTTCCTTTTGAGGTAACCCCAAAAACAAAAAGAGTACATACCTAATGAACAATAATAATAATATAGTCGCAGTGTAACGATATACTTGCAAGACGTTTGCTAGCCGTGTTAGTAAAGGAGCGCACTTGGTCGTCGTGTGTCGCGGCGGTCTGCCGGCGCCGCGCAGTACCGCCACCCTCCCCGGGAACAGAGGGCTCGCCCAACCACTATTACAACTCAATTCATTGTTTCAATTTATTTTATTTAGAGAAGAGATCGCTCTGAGTGATAAGACCGCCCGTTGTGTCACTTACCATTTAAGTTTTATTGTTGTTCTAGTTTTAATTTTCCTTGTATTGTGGAGTGCCAATAAAGAGTTAATCTATCTATCTATGCATACAATTTTTTGCTAAAACAATATAGTTCTTGTTTTTATTGTATGAATAAGAACGGAGCTCACGACAGTGGGCGCAACACAACAAAGTGATAGACAATGAGGGTCCCATCGCTCGGCCGCGCCTCAAAGAAAGAGTAAACTTTTGTGACTTTATTAGGTAACGTAAAACCATAAGTAAAACGTAACGCCGCTCTAAAACATACCCACTGAGAAAAATAAGTAAACACGTTCGGCGGCGGCGGGCGGCGGCCCTGCTCCGAGGGTGTTGTCAACAGAACTCTACACAAGACAAACTCACAAAGTGGGCCAGTTTCTTGGTTCTTTAGTTGCGCAGTGAATCAATAACTAATACAGCTAATACGAGTATAAACATGAGGGTGCACTTCTCTAAAATTTACATACTTTTTTTTTTAAAGTGATGGTGCTCTTCTGACCGAATGTCGAGGCGCGCCGCCGCCTCGCGTCGGTTCGAGCTAATGTGTTAGACGTGTCGTGTATTTAGTTTCCTCTCCGGCGGTGGTTACTCTCTCGTTCCACTGATCGTCCGAATTTACATGTCGTGTGAGGCGCCGCCGCCTGCTCGCGGAGTAGGGGCCGCTCAAGTAACGTCACCGTTTGACGATATCGAACGCCTCGTCGCGGCCTCAGCAGCCATCGTTTAATTTTTTACGCTGTAAATGTCGCTGTACAGTATTATTACTCCATTGTAAGTCAAATAAAATCGCAATGAAAACGGTACATTTAGACTTTGACTATAAATATAGGTAATCGCCATTATACGGCCGCAGGACAGTATTCAGTATTGTATCTTTCAGCTTCTCCCCAGCGAGAGGATCAACCGGCTCCTGGAAAAGAAAGATACTAATAATCAATCGGAATAAATGTACCTCCTCCCCGTAACCCCGCGCGTCCGCCCCCTCGGCCGGCGCCCCCGGTGGACCCCGGTCAGGGGACGATACTAACGACATTACGGTTTCAAGTTTTGAAGTGCCGATCGGTTTGAGACATAATGTGTGAAGTCAAAGATAATAGCAGCACGGGTGCGCGTGGTCGCGCCGCTCCTCGTAAACTTACTGAACTAGTGAATGTCTCAACTGGACCGACTAGCTAGACTAGACGAGCTTCTTTATTGAACTGTCGGATTAGTTCTGCATGTTGTTTGCGACTCGGCAGACAGCTCGGCGGCGGGCGACGACGCGAACTCTTCAAATCGAGGTTTCAATTTGACGCAATAACAGACTTCGTTCTGTTTGTTTGCATGAACTTTTTAGAGCAAGCGCGAGCTTCACTTTATTATGGATACAAAGTCCCCGAGCCGGTATTATCTTACAGCCGTCAAAACTAGCGTCGATTGAGAAAGTTTGTGACAAATATTGATAAGGCAGAGATAAGCGGGCGCGTGTTGTTGGCGGATGGTACTCTACTGGTATTGTGTTGTTGCAGCGTGCTGAAGCGGAACCGCATCACGCACATCTCCGACCGCTGCTTCGCGTCCACGCCGAACCTGCGCGTGCTGTGAGTACTGCACCGACATCATCACATCTTGTTCGATCTACTTACTTTTCTATCACTATTATGGTATATTATATTATAGAAACCATTTGTATAATCTGAAGTAAAATATTGCCTAGCTTTTAATACGATGCAATAGAAGTGGTTGGTTGTTCCTACTTATGTATAGTGTAGGAGGTACTAACGATACTACGAAATATAAGCACGCTTAGTAGAGGTGGTTTGGAGCCGCTGTGCCTCGCGCGGCGCGCGGCACACTCGCAGCTACAACTTACAGCGCGAGACCTCACCGCGGACCTCGCCTAACCTTTGCAATACCCTCACGAATATCGCAGTAAGCAACATCCGAGTTAATAGAGACTAGAGCTCAGGGACCGACGCTCACGCTCACCGCCGTTCCGCCGCCGCGCGTGGGAACCGCGCGTGTGTCAACAGCTTCGGATCCGAACACTTACCCTAAGTGCTGTCTCTTTACTTCCGCTCCATGTAGAAGCTCGGAGCTCAACGCTCAATTGAATTACCTATCCCGTTTTAAATAAAATGTTTTAATTGAATAATAAAATGTATAGGTATGTTGTTGGTTAGGTACTCGTACATACTAATCATGTTCCAGATTTTGATACATCGCTGTGATTAACGCTTGATCTCGTATGTTCGCTATTAGATGTAAAGGCATTATATTTCGATAGGTTGACAATGTCACGGCCGGTCTAGACGCGCCGCCGGCAGATAAGGGCGCGGCGGCCCTCACAAGGCTATTCATTCCCTTATCGCCGCCCTTACGAGCACAAACAAGCTCTTAAGTCCACGACTCGCGAGGGACGTGCCGAGAAAAAACAATAAAGTGTCGCTTTTACTGTACCATATAATACAGTAGGTACTGTAGGTAGTGGTAGATAGCCAGAGATATGTAGTTTTCCTTTCAGGGAAAACTAAAATAAGTTGCGACCCAGTTTCAGTGACACCGCAGGGTTCGAAATGTTCATGTCGTAGGTACAGATTGTTTACCATTGCATAGTGATGTTTACATAGATTGCTAGTACATGTTTTGTTTTGTTAGTCGCTTCATATACGTGGAGCTTTGGGACTCCTTAGTTCATATGTATATAGCGCCACCGCCGGCCGCATTCTCACATTTCATCACGTGACACAAACGCTACTTTGTAAAATGTCGAGGTCGGTAGTAACGCTACCGACACTACTGTAATCTTGCGTGAGAACGACTTATTTATTTTCTGAGCCAACCTTTTAGCTTTTAGAGCACCTCAATATCCAGACGACGAGGCACAAAAAACCCTTTCCATTGTGGAGTTACGGCTAATTGTTAGGTCGCGCGGTGATTTCGACATTGTCACCCCTCCTCAGTGAACTGATTCAACTGAATGACGCAGCACACGATGCCGTGAGTGCACTACCATGCCACGTTCAGCGGGTTATGTTCTGAATGTATGGACAACACTTGGCGATACAACCCCCGAGTCGCGATATGATGTATTCAAGTTTTTGGCGACAATAAAAGTGTTCTATCGTTGATATATTAACCTTGAGTCATACATATGTTGACAACGTGACACAGTAACACGGCACAACACAGTACGAGTAAGTATTTGAGGAGATTTGTGGAATGTTAACAAATCGTCCATCACGCGAGATGAATGAACACCGGCGGGGAGCGCATATTTATATTGAGGAAATATTTCATTCAATTTGCGGGAAGGTATGCTACAGAGCGCGGCGGCGCGCGGCGGCCGGCATTCGTTCGTCGTCGGCACCGGCACTCGCTTACGCAAATAAATATATCTGTCAGAAGCGAGAAATAAAAAACACTAAGTATGTACTTATTTTGTTATCATTTATGAGTTTTTAATTAACGTTTGTTCCTATCTATGTAAGTGTACGAGGTACTAACGATACTACGACTGACTACATATTATAGGAAAATAAAAATAAAAGAGTATCTTTATTGATCATGTGATTGGGTGTAAACAGCATATACTTAGGTACAGTAACCTTCAGTCTCCTTAGTATAGGTAATTATAAAGATCCTAGAATCTAGGACCTAGATGTATAGAAAGATATAGAGAGTATCAATGCGCCAAATGTTTACGAAATACTTCACGAAGTGTTACGCTTTATAACTCTTAACAGTACGTAGTCACGTACGTACCACCTAAGACATCATCAAAATAGGACACGAGTACTTGATTGTGAGTGCTGTATGTTTGTTTAACAGACGGTTGGAAGAGAACTTGCTCTCCGAAGTGCCCCCTGCCATCCAGCTGCTGCCGCTGCTGGAAGACTTGTGAGTGTCGCTCCGAGTGCGCGGAGGCGCGCTCGCGAGCCGCGTGTGACGTCACGCGCCTGTTGCAGGTCGGTGGCCGGCAACCGAGTGGAGCGCGTGGAGAGCGGCGCGCTCGGCGCCTGCCGCCGGCTCGTGCGGCTCGAGCTGCGCGACAACCCGCTCTCGCACGTGCACCGGCACGCGCTGGCGCACCTGCCGCACCTCACCACGCTGTGAGTACTGCCGCTCCTCACCGCGCTGTGAGTACTGCCGCTCCTCACCACGCTGCGAGTACTGCCGCTCCTCACCACGCTGTGAGTACTGCGCCGCTCCCTCGCCGAACGTCCACGTCCACTAATGTGACGAGCACCCGCTCCGCTGTCGTGCGTCCGACACGCCGTCGTCCACTGAGCGGGCGGGTGCGAGGTGTGGGGGGCACGCGCAAGTTTAGCTCGAGTGCGTGTTCGACTTTACTGTCGCGCAATCAGTGTTCCGTACAGCAAAGCTAATATACTCAGAGACCTACTGACTACTCTCTCCTCTATACTGCAAACTGACACTGTAACTAAAGTTACGTGTCGAGGTCTTCATTTGTTACAAAATATTGTAATCCTGTAATCTGATCGACCTCCCTAAATAAATTAACTATTTTGTGTTGTCTTATCACTAGTTATCACATTTAGTACGAACGCTAAAAGACGAGGGTGTTGACCTTGCCCTAAATATGGAGCGGTTTTAATTTTTAAATCCGTGAGTTTTATCCGTTAAGTGTATGTACCATAGTATCTCAATAATAACATTACAGATAACAGTCGCGACAGCTAACAAGATGGAACGTAATGTTGTTTTATTTCAATACAAATAAAAATAATCCCTCTTAGAACTGTGCGAAAGGCGAGTATAAAATTCACGTAAATAATAGACGACGATAGATGAATGGGTGGGAGACGAGATGTGGTGAGAGAGTAGAGAGCGGGCGGCGGGCGAGCGAGGCGCCGCGCTGCTCTGCCTTGTAGTCCTCGGTACGAGTGAGTGACGTCACACGTCCGTCCGCTGTCCTCCGGTACGAGTCGGAAAAGTTGCTTCAGATTAGATTATGCGATCTTTATTTAGAATAGTGGGGAGGAAATTTCAGAGGGCGCTCTGCGCACCGTGAGAGTTACTCGCTCCATTCTAATGCAAACTTTTCACACCTAAACAGATGAACCGATTTTGATATTATTTGGTATTAATAGGTACACATTGAGTCTTGGGGAAGGACACAGTATCACGAAAATTTCCTTTCGCTGCTTAGGATACTTTTTATCGCGGTTAACTTGTAATCAAAGCACGCGAAACCGGGAGCGCAGTTGAATATAAACGAGAGGCAGAAGAGCAGCTCGCGGCGCGGACATTACAACTGCTCTCCATTACAGCACCCGCCAAGCACCAGCGAGGAGGCACTGCTCGTGACGATGCAGCTGAGGACGACGATAGGACCGACCAACTAAATATTCACTTGTCATAACTATATATAGCTTATGAGCTTGCACACCATTCTAAATGTAGAGTGTGACTCATTAGGTGCACTGAATGTAGCGTAATCTAAAGCCATTTGAAGCGAGCTCCGGAACTAAACCGGGAACAGATAGAGCCGGCACGGAAGCGCGCCGAGTTCCGGCGCGGATGTGGCTGTACACTGTACACTACACTACAACAGTGTGGCACACTGCACAGACTAGTGCAGAGCGATGAGAGCACGCGCCCAGCCGAGCGGACGAGCCCTTCCAGCGCCTCTTCGAAATGATATCACAATAAACTTTGTTATTTACTTTTCTCGCAATTGAAACGACGGCAGGCGGCTGAAACAGCGGGTCGGTTGTAATAAAACGAGACGTTGTAAACTCGGCTCCGAAATAATGACCGAAAGATGATCGTCAGGTTTATTGCGAAACCGTAATTTTTACAGCTCAACCTCGCAACCTCTCGCGGAGATTAATCGCGCGCTCGCGGCCTCGAGGGACTTTTATCGTCCGCCAGTTCCATACCGCTCTTGGGAGGCGGGTCCGAGGCGCGGGTGCGAGTGACGTCACGTTGCAGGGTGGTGTCGGAGGCGCGCGGGCTGCGCTCGCTGCCGTCCCTGAACGGGTCCGTGCGGCTGCGCTCCCTGCGGGCCTCCCGCGCGCGCCTGCAGCTCCTGCCGCCCGCGCTCTGCGCGCAGGCGCCGCAGCTGCGCGAGCTGTGAGTGGCGGCACCCGGCGAGCGGCGCGGCCACCTCCGCGCCGCGCTACAGTCGTCTGTTCTGTTCCAGAGACGTGAAGTTCAACTTGTTGGAGCGCATGCCGGACCTGCGCCTGTGCTCCGAGCTGCGCGTGCTGTGAGTACCGGCGCCGCGTGACGCGTGCACTGCCGCGACAGCGTGCAGTAACTGGTTCCCCGCAGGGACGTGTCGTGGAACGCCATCTCGTCCCTGGAGGGCGCGGCGCTGCGCGGCCTGCGGCGGCTGCACGACCTGCTGCTCGCGGGGAACAGGCTGCGGGAGCTGCCGCGCGCCGCCTTCCGACACACGCCGGACCTGCAAGTGCTGTGAGTCACACACACACACCGGCTGCGGGAGCTGCCGCGCGCCGCCTTCCGACACACGCCGGACCTGCAAGTGCTGTGAGTCACACACACACACCGGCTGCGGGAGCTGCCGCGCGCCGCCTTCCGACACACGCCGGACCTGCAAGTGCTGTGAGTCACACACACACACCGGCTGCGGGAGCTGCCGCGCGCCGCCTTCCGACACACGCCGGACCTGCAAGTGCTGTGAGTCACACACACACACCGGCTGCGGGAGCTGCCGCGCGCCGCCTTCCGACACACGCCGGACCTGCAAGTGCTGTGAGTCACACACACACACCGGCTGCGGGAGCTGCCGCGCGCCGCCTTCCGACACACGCCGGACCTGCAAGTGCTGTGAGTCACACACACACACCGGCTGCGGGAGCTGCCGCGCGCCGCCTTCCGACACACGCCGGACCTGCAAGTGCTGTGAGACACACGCACACCTCACACATTAGACGCAGCGTCTCTACCACTTCAGTATTTCATCAATATCATCATCCTTTACGTTCCAACTGCTGGGACTCTGGCCTTCTTTCAGAGAGAGAGTATTCGAATTGAACAGTCAACGACAAAAGCAGCTGATAATACTCAATTTTTCAAATGCGTATTGGACCAGTAATATTTGTTTTTTCCTTACAAGTTGTACGATTGCGTTTGGCCATACATAACACAACACACGTGATGTTTATTGATGATTCGGTCGAGGGTTGGTGTTTAAGATGATAAATAGAATTGGAAAATTTGTTTTTGGTCAGCGACTTTTGTCGCTGACTGTACTGTATCGCTATTCTCTTTATAATGACCAAGTTTAGCATCGCTCTCAACTAGGTATATGAATGAAGGGAGGATAACCTTTATCGCGATAGTCCATGCGGGGAAACCGCGGCTATTGATAAAGAGCTAAGACAAAAAGGTTCCTAAATAATACTGTAGTAGGAGTCCCTAGAGAAGATCCGTAGACCCCGTAGTGTCGCGTGACAACACTACGTCGACTCAATAGAGAAGATCCGTAGACCCCGTAGTGTCGCGTGACAACACTACGTCGACTCAATAGAGAAGATCCGTAGACCCCGTAGTGTCGCGTGACAACACTACGTCGACTCAATAGAGAAGATCCGTAGACCCCGTAGTGTCGCGTGACAACACTACGTCGACTCAATAGAGAAGATCCGTAGACCCCGTAGTGTCGCGTGACAACACTACGTCGACTCAATAGAGAAGATCCGTAGACCCCGTAGTGTCGCGTGACAACACTACGTCGACTCAATAGAGAAGATCCGTAGACCCCGTAGTGTCGCGTGACAACACTACGTCGACTCAATAGAGAAGATCCGTAGACCCCGTAGTGTCGCGTGACAACACTACGTCGACTCAATAGAGAAGATCCGTAGACCCCGTAGTGTCGCGTGACAACACTACGTCGACTCAATAGAGAAGATCCGTAGACCCCGTAGTGTCGCGTGACAACACTACGTCGACTCAATAGAGAAGATCCGTAGACCCCGTAGTGTCGCGTGACAACACTACGTCGACTCAATAGAGAAGATCCGTAGACCCCGTAGTGTCGCGTGACAACACTACGTCGACTCAATAGAGAAGATCCGTAGACCCCGTAGTGTCGCGTGACAACACTACGTCGACTCAATAGAGAAGATCCGTAGACCCCGTAGTGTCGCGTGACAACACTACGTCGACTCAATAGAGAAGATCCGTAGACCCCGTAGTGTCGCGTGACAACACTACGTCGACTCAATAGAGAAGATCCGTAGACCCCGTAGTGTCGCGTGACAACACTACGTCGACTCAATAGAGAAGATCCGTAGACCCCGTAGTGTCGCGTGACAACACTACGTCGACTCAATAGAGAAGATCCGTAGACCCCGTAGTGTCGCGTGACAACACTACGTCGACCCACCTTGTAGGAAGCACCAGGCGCTCTTACATTGCGAACAGATTGAGGGCGGATAGTTCACTCTAGAGTAGAGCGGAGCGTGCTACACTACCGAAGTCACAACACTCTCAACAATTAAAAGTCGACTCCGAGATCGAACTGATAATTGACGCTAACTACAACCATTTTCTTTAGTAATTATAATACTGAAAAATATATATATTAATCTACATGATAACACAGCAGACAACCTTTGGAAACAATAATGAAAGAGATAGTATTTATAGAAATTATAAAATAATACTTAACTGCCACATCTGATCCGATAAACAATCCATAAGACGAGCCGATCAATCAGTCTCGAAATAAAGAAACGATGAAGTTCTTATAAACCTGGGCGTTAGCAAAAAGGAGCTTCCTAAACACGCAAGATATATGTGCGGCGTAACTGTCTCGCCTTATCTCCTTGCGAAGCGACTGATTTTTTACCTCGAACGATACGGACGAGCTCGTGCGTGGCCCGGCCCGGCCCGGCCCGGCCCCGGTCCCGGTCCCGCTCAACCGAGCGAGGCCCGTCAGATCATCTGACTCAGATGTAACGTCGAGAGTAGACATCCGGGCCCGGTACTACACACCTCACTATAACTCGATTATTGGTTCGAGCCGACGACGGCGACGTCTACGGACCATAAAACTCATCACGAGAGTTTTTACTGTCTTTAGGATGGAATTTGACTTAACTATATTATTACTTAACGCAACTTTAGTAGGAGCTGGATATGAATTAATTCGAACTTGTTATTCACTTCTGTTATTGAATACCCATCAATAAAGTAATTGAATACCTTCCAGTTGCATGACATTAATTGACAAATACTGCCATGGAATGTGGGCGGGGGGGTGTTGTATTATAGAGTTGTATAATATTG
This sequence comes from Opisthograptis luteolata, assembly GCA_931315375.2. Lineage (NCBI taxonomy): Eukaryota > Metazoa > Arthropoda > Insecta > Lepidoptera > Geometridae > Opisthograptis > Opisthograptis luteolata. The sequence continues at coordinate 10,973,220 of OV928053.1, read as the reverse complement.
TTTATTTGAAATCGAAACCTTAGATAATGTACGTACCTAAGTACAATCGTAGTACCTAGTCATAAAAAAGTTAAATTAAATGTATTAATTATACTATGTTTATTATGTTGTAAAAACATTGAACACTAAATGGAAGAAAAATTGTATCAATTTAGTGCTTTCCAGCTGTTAGTTTTCCATGCAAAATAAAATAAAAAGAAAGCCTTCTCTGTTGGGGTTCAATCTGCACGCGACCTCCGCGCCAAACAGTAACCTCGTAACCTTATCCTCAGAAACGTGGAAGAAAATCAAATCGAACACATTGACATGGAGACCTTCCTGCCCGTCTCCAAACTGGAGGACTTGTAAGTATCCGCGATTTCGCCGGCACTGCCAAGCGGATGTCCGGCACGGCCGGGAGGGCGGGCGGCACTGCCAGCGGCTCACCGGCGCTGCTGTTGCAGGAACGTCGGCAACAACGTGTTCCCCGTGCTGCCGGCGGGCGGGCTGCAGCACCTGCTGCACCTCAAGGCGCACAACAACCCCAACCTGAAGAGCTTCCACCCGCCGGAGCTGTTCCCGCGCATACAGGTAGCGTGCGCGCGCAGGTAGCGTGCGCACAGGTAGCGTGCGCACAGGTAGCGTGCGCGCGCAGGTAGCCAGCACGTGCCGCCTGCCCGCAGACGCTGGTGCTGTCGTACGCGTACCACTGCTGCGAGTTCCTGCCGCTGGCGGAGGGCGCCGCGCCGCCCGACGACGAGGGCGGCGTCACCGACTTCGTGGTGCTGCCGGAGGCGGGCGTGGACCTCGCCGCCTGGGCCAACGCGACCGAGATCCTCGAGCACGGTAGGTAGCGGCCGGCGCCGCGCCCGCGCGCCCGCCGCGGCTCACGGCTGCGTGTTGCAGGGAACGCGTCCGGCGCGGCGGACGGGCGGCTGCAGGCGCTGCTGGAGCGCTGGGCGGGCGGCGCGGACGTGCGCCGCGCGGAGCCGCGCCGCGTGCACTGCCTGCCGATGCCGGGTAGGTGCCGCGCGCCGGGGGCGGGGGCGGCGGGCGGCGCTGACCGGGGCTCGCGTTGCAGGCCCGTTCCTGCCGTGCGTGGACCTGTTCGACTGGTGGACGCTGCGCTGCGGCGTGTGGGTGGTGTTCCTGCTGGCGCTGCTCGGCAACGGCACGGTGGTGTTCGTGCTGCTGTTCTCGCGCTCGCGGCTGGACGTGCCGCGCTTCCTGGTGACCAACCTGGCGGCCGCCGACTTCTGCATGGGCGCCTACCTGGGGCTGCTGGCCGTGGTGGACGCGGGCACGCTGGGCGAGTTCCGCGCGCACGCGGTGGCGTGGCAGGCGTCCGCGGGCTGCCGGCTGGCCGGCTTCCTGGGCGTGCTGTCCTCCGAGCTGTCCGTGTACACGCTGGCCGTCATCACGCTGGAGCGCAACTACGCGATCACGCACGCCATGCACCTCAACAAGCGGCTGTCGCTGCGGCACGCGGCGGCCGTCATGGCGGCCGGCTGGGCCTTCGCGCTGGCGGCGGCCGCGCTGCCGCTGCTGGGCGTGTCCGACTACCGCAAGTTCGCGGTGTGCCTGCCCTTCGAGACGGGCTCGCCGGCCGCGCTGGGCTACGTGGTGGCGCTGCTGGCCGTCAACGGCGCCGCCTTCCTCGTGCTGCTCGGCTGCTACCTCAAGATGTACTGCGCCATCCGCGGCTCGCAGGCCTGGAACTCGAACGACTCGCGCATCGCGAAGCGCATGGCGCTGCTCGTGTTCACCGACTTCCTGTGCTGGTCGCCGATCGCGTTCTTCGCGCTCGCGGCGGCCTTCGGGCTGCGGCTCGTGTCGCTCGAGCAGGCCAAGGTGTTCACCGTGTTCGTGCTGCCGCTCAACTCGTGCTGCAACCCGTTCCTGTACGCGATCCTCACCAAGCAGTTCAAGAAGGACTGCGCGCTCGTGTGCAAGGCGATCGAGGAGTCCCGCGTGACGCGCGGCATCGGCCGCTGCCGGCACTCGTCCAACTTCAGCAACCGGCAGACGCCCGCCAACACCAACAGCCTCAACGAGCGCTCGTCGCGCGGCCAGCACGGCGCCGCGTGCGCCTGCCGCCGCCTGCTGCCCGCGGGCGGCGGGGGCGGCGCGGGCCCGCCCCGGCCGCCCGCGCGGCTGCTGCGCTGGCTGCGCGCGGGCTGGCGGCGCGCGCCGGCCGCGGCGGCGCCCGCCCCGCGCGCCCCCGCCGCGCCGGGCGCGCGCGCCGGCTCCGTGTCCTCGTCGGTGGAGTTCTCGTCCTCGCGCTCGGACTCGTGGCGCGGGGGCGGGCGCGCGCCGCCGCCGCCGCGCCGCGCCGCCTCGTGGCTGGTGGCGCGCAAGACGTCGCAGGACTCCAACCTGTCCTCGTCGCGCAACGACTCGTCGGGCTCCAACGCCACGGCGTCCACGGGCACGTGGCGCACGTCGCGGTCGGGCGGCAGCGCGGGGGCGGCGGGGGCGGGTGCGCGGCCGCGGCTCACGCGGCAGCCGGCGCTGTGCGCGGAGGAGCCGCCCGGCTCGCCGTCGCTGCCGCCGCCGCGCCACCTGCAGACCATCCCCTCGGCGGCGGAGGCGGAGCTGCAGCAGGAGGAGACGGACGCGCGCTGACCGCCCCCGCCCCCGCCCCCGCGCCGACCCCGACGTTTACAAATCGAAGTAAGATATTGTCCAGTATTAACGATATCCATGACGTAGCTCTAGGAGACGGGTCCGAAATGAAGTATTAAGTAAACTATTTATATTTAGATAATTTCGTCCGCGCATGCGCTAAGAGTTACATATTAATAAATACATTTGTTATATTTTCATGTAAGTTTAAGATGAGATGTATACTGTCGTACTGTGTACGATTAAATTAGAATATATTCGTTATTGGTTTATTGTTAGCGTAATGTTTGTTATCGCTAGGAGCAACTGCATTTTGAAATTGTTGAGAGCTCAAGAGTGAAGGCTCAATAATCAATTATTACTGTGATCGTTTGTTGCACCGGTAATGTTTGCCTGATCCGTAATATGTTCATACATGTACATTGCAATGTGTGTAGGTACTGCGCGTCCGTATCCTCCCCGCCATAGATATAATATACAATAATGTACACATATAATAATGTAGCTAATAAGGGCAGTAACCGTGTCTGCCTACTACGGGTTGTTCTCGAAGTAATCTATTCTTTTATCAACAAAAAAAGAGTTCCATTTAGAATTGTAAATGTAAGTATAGCATCGTACCCGCGGCCTAGCTGTCAAGCGAGGCGAGCGCGCAGACTGCTCGCCGCCACTACCACCTACCTCATGCCGACCTGCCAGAAAACTAACACTAAACAAATCGCTAAAACTAATGTTTTAGCGAACATGTTCTTATGTTCTTTTATTGTAATCAAAACATTTGCTCAAAGGCGCCCGAGTTTTTATTTTTTTATGTACTAAGTATTTGTATTTAATTAATTATTTTTTAAACTCAAATAATGTGTCACAATGTATTGGTAGAATGGTAGATACGTATCTATCTGTATATTAGTATAGTATATTAACCACTTCACAATCGGAATGGTACCACCAACTCCTTTCTCTCCGTGGGTCCGAGAGACTCGTGTGACCTACACAACCGTCCATAGCGTTAAGACTGCAATCATTAAAGCGTACTGCCGTAGTGTTACTGAAATAATAAAGTCAAATAAACACTTCATCTAGGAGAGTGCCGAGTTCCTTTTTCTTTGGCATAATAATTTCTTGAAACACTGACAACGCGCATGGGTGGCTATAGTAACCTCACTCTGTGAAGTTCAACATTGCTTACAACTAAATGTAAAACTTAATTAGTAATCATTTCGGAGGCCCCCGCCGCCGGTGGATCCAGTGCCAACTATACACGTGCACGTGACGTGTGACGTCACTGGCGGTGAGCCACCGGACGCACTGCACTTGTGTAGCACTGCAAGCGGCGCCACCTGTACTGTGACGTCACTGTAGTGGGTGTAGTGCGCGACGGGGAACACTCGGGCCGCGAAGTTATTTAACGTGATGTCTATGACAATACAGAAATACAACAGTCATTTAAAAGATAACGTAAAATATATTATTATAAAAATGTAAGTTAGTTGACTAGTTCATACCTACATACATAGGTTTTATAATATACCTATTATAATGATAGTAAACAAGTGCGTTACTTCCTTATATAATAAACTTTTAAATAAATGCGACAAGGAACTCGAATCGATTGATAGTATCGATACTAGATAAATAATAATGTTATATTGTACTACACATTTATCTCATGTTAATTATACCATCTTTATATTTAAGTTATACTTACATGTGTCTCGAGTACTTGTTTACATTTTTTATTTATTTGTTAAACGTTTCGTAGTTTTGTAACTTATTAGAAGAACTTTGTTAAAATACGTACAACCGGACGTATTAATATTATTATATTAGTTCGTAAGTGAACGTGTAAATATTTTGTAAGCGGTGTCTATTTATTGTAATGTCCGAGCGACGCGTGATCGATAGTGCTATTTATTTGTACGTATAACAAACAAATAAACGATATGAAATCGTGTCCGCTTGTTTCTTTACACAACTGAAACGTTCCCCACCCCACCCATAGAATTGTTCACAAAAACAGTTTCTAACAGCCTATTTTGTTAGCTAATTATTAAAATCAAATAACGCCTATCGGTGTGTTCCGGCAGCCTCACTTGAGAGACACTTCCAGTCCAGTGTAGCGTGGCGCCATCTTCGACCACATTGTCACAGTCACATCAGGTGACTTGTGGTCAAACGCTACCCTGTATATAGTAAAAAAAAGTACCAGAAAATTAACATGGAGTAAATTATTTTTTACGCTGTTTGTGAGGGTCCCTATAATGTACGACCCAATAATTCCGACCTGGTAATGTACAGGCAATAATGCACGGCCTGATAATCCATGTACATGGCTTCCAATTATCAGGCCGTGCAATACGGGCTGTGCATTATCATCACGGAGCGATTTTGTACGGGCCATATGTACGGCCTGATAATCCATGTACATCACCATAGATTAAGTAAAATGTCATATGCTCCATGCTTGATGCTTCGTTTGATCATTCCAGTGCCGTTTGACTACAGATAAATATAAAATTATTGGCGGCTTTAGGGGTGGCCCGAGGGCCACCCCTGCCCCACCCTAACCTACTATGACACTATATTTTATTTACCCATTACATATTACCAATAAAATAAAAGAATAAGCAAAGTCAAATACTGACAAAATAATATTTCTATCAGTTACCTATAAACGAGGCATCAATCAAGCTTGATTGACAGCCGTTAGAGATGAAAGTTTTGCACATTTGACGCAACCGCCATGACAACGACGGTACTTTAGATCCGCTCCGCGCGACTGTCCCAAGAGAATGTAAGGTTTTGACTGTCCGCCGAGCACTGAACAAATACATTAGAACCATGCACCGTCCGCCCGCGGACGTCCGCGGCGCGGAGCGATTTCGACCGCGCGCGGATAGCTCTCCGCGACACGGACAGCTCCGCGTCGCTCTGAACGCGCTGTAAGGTTTCGTATTATTTTACCGTCCGTCGCGGACGTCCGCGTAGGTCATCCGCGTCGCACTGAATAGGCCCTGAACCTTGCAGCACGGTAAAGTTTTGTTTGGCTTGAAGGCCAAAAGACTGCTGGTAGTACCTCCTAAAAAATAAAAAGTTGTCAGTGTCATGTCATATACATACGACATGACTGACAATGACATTGACATTACACTTGCGAATGCGAACGTATTGTTTTGTTTTAGGTATAAAATTACAAATATATATTATTGAATTATTGAAGTGGAAATAAAAAAGCCACAAAGGTGTAAAGATTGGAGATAAAGTTTTCTCTCTCTGGTCATTTTTCTAAGTAAATTTTAGCATAAACATTCGCGATGAGTTACATGCTGGGACATTTACACAATGGATGGCAAGTAGATCAAGCTATTTTATCGGAAGAGGACCGAGTAGTTGTAAGTAATATTCCTAGGTTATGAATTATTTGTTTGGATAACTTCAATTTGAACGAAGTTTTACCTTGATACATCTTGAATTTCCAATTTACCTTCATATATTATGTACCTTTGTTTAATTATATTTATGTTGTGCAGGTGATACGATTCGGGCACGACTGGGACCCGACGTGCATGAAGATGGACGAGGTGCTGTATAGTATTGCAGAAAAGGTGAAGAACTTTGCGGTCATCTACCTGGTGGACATCACCGAAGTTCCCGACTTCAATAAAATGTAAGTTGTACAAAGCATCCCCTTGTATAATGTGTAATTTAGCATTGCTAGCGTGTTGTATCTGTGTTTTCACATGTTTATATTTTACTAGCTGTTCCCCGTGGTTTCACCCAAAATCATGCAGTCTCAGCCCGATCGGTTTAAAATTGACAAAGTTTCATCCCCTATTTTATCCTCTTGGGGGTATAATTAATCAAAATCCTTTCTTATTGGATGCCTACGTGATAACATCTACCTGCATGCCAAATTTCAGCCCGACCCGTCCAGTGGTTTGGGCTGTGCGTTGATAGATCACTATGTCAGTCAGTCACCTTTGAGTTCTAAATATTTAGATTAGTTTCTATTTGTGAGAACCTGTAATTAGCTTGCCATTGTAATTCTACTGTATATTTTTGTTGTTGTAAAAAGCCGATGGTTTTCCAGTAAATAAATAAGTGTTTATATGAATAAATAAATAAATGATTGCATATTGCCTTCTGCTACATTGCAGGTATGAATTGTACGACCCGTGCACAGTGATGTTCTTCTTCCGCAACAAGCACATAATGATAGACTTGGGCACCGGCAACAACAACAAGATCAACTGGCCCCTGGAGGACAAGCAGGAGATGATAGACATCATCGAGACAGTGTACCGAGGGGCTCGCAAGGGGCGCGGTCTGGTCGTCTCCCCCAAAGATTATTCAACCAAATATAGATATTGAGCTATGTGGGATACTAGCTGGAAACATTTCTGGATGTGTGAAGAATTATATGACATTGTTTTAAATGTTTTAGGCTCTATAAATGTAAATAAAAATATTGTAATAATTTAAGTAATAAAATATTGAGAATTATACACACAGAAAATGATTACTTTGTTTTAGCGATTTAGCCTGAAAAGTAAAAGGGATAAGAACATTTAAGAGCCTCCATAACGTCGTTGACCTTGCTTGATCAAGTGAAACTGCTCCGCGCACTCCGCGCATCCCCTCACCAAAATTACGCGATCTGCGGCCAACGCGCCCGAAGCGACACTCTCGCCATGCGGCGCGGCGCGGTACCTCTACTAATCGAGCCCGCCGTATCTACATATATACACAGTAGCAACATCCTACTATAATATTATAAATGCGAAAGTTTGTGTGTGTGTGAATGTTTGTTACCACGTAACTACTGAACCGAATTTGACTGATGAAATTTAGAATGTAGACAGTTTAGGTATTGGACTAACACATAAGCTAATCTAATTTTGAAAAGTCAACTCTGAAAGGGGTTAAATAAGGTAGATAAGTTTGTATGAAAAATGTCATTCCTTGGTTCGATTGACTCAAAAATAGGTACAAATAAACCTTAAAGTAAATCATTGAAAACGCATTTTTTATTTTTTGATATGTATTACTTCTACGGGGTGTGCCATAGAGTTTTAAAGTTTGTATGGCTTTTTTTTATTCCTTATGTGGATTTTCTTAAAAGTAGGTACAAATAAACTATAAAGTAAATAATTAAATACGTATTTTTTATATTTAAGAAAACCCCTAGAGGTTGTGCAATGGCGTTCTAAAGTTTGTACAACACATCAATTCCCACGCGGGCGAAGCCGCGGGGCACGGCTAGTAGTCACTGCCGCGCCATTTGAATGTGCGCGTGAGTGAGTAGCGAGCGCCGTGTACGCAGGGACCGGCCTGGGACTCAGTAGGGCTGTGCCACGCGTTTGATCGCGCGCATTTATGTACTACACTGCTCGCTCTCTCGGATTTGCTGCTCTCACTGACTATTTCATTTGTATAGTTTATAATAAATCGTATTTATTAATTTATAATTATTAAAATGTCTTTAATATGCAACCCATTTATGAATTGGTAAAACATTTTAATAAATTACATGATTAAACACCTTGCGCTGTCATAATACACAGATAATATAATCTATAAAAAAAGGCATGTTAGTTACAACACTTAGGTATAAGTCGATAACGGCTAGACCGATTTTTATAATCTTTGATTTTTTGCATTTGTCTTCGTCCGGAATAAGATAAAATATGATACTCATAAATAATAAAATTAATCATTCATTTGTTGTAAATGGTATACCAAAATGCAACTGACATGGTGTAACAAAACAAAACTGACAGCTAAACGTAATGTTGTCTATGGTTGATATTGAAGTTGTGAATTGAAGATGTTTTTGTTTTATGCGAGTTTATTTATTACTAACGTTAATTAATTTTAAAATCCTAAATCTGCTCATTTATTGCCTCTTATGCGGAAAGAAGTTCGCCGGGTCAGCTAGTATTTAACTAAAAATAAAAGTGACAACCCTATGCATCACCGCAAGAGTAGGCAATTAACTCGCCGCGGCACTATGCACCTACCACTCATAGCCTATAGGTAGTTCATCGTACGACTTTCAGCTACAAAAATATGCGGAGAAAAGTGGCACAGGTCCGTTCAGCACGGCGGCTCGTCCCGCACTGACTTTATGGGCGAATGAGGGGTGTACGTGCCGATTTGCGAGTATGAAATACGTAAAAAATTCGCAAAAAATAATTAAAGCAGTATTTTCAAAAAATGGCCTGAAGGTGTCCTGGGTATTATATTTTTTTATAAGCTGATGGTATTAACAAGTCTTTGTTACATATATAGTTTAGGAGAAAAGTAGTATTAAACTTTTAGGAAATGGGGACTTTGCACATTTGTTTTCAATATATAAATACATTTTTTGCATTTTTCGGCCTGAAGGTGTCCTGCTATATATCAAGTAGATCAACATATATTTTTATTAGATTTTTTTTAGACCAGAATTACACAGAAAGATAGCTTTAAATAACCCCATTTTTGGAAACCTGCGCCTTAAGTATCAGGAGGCTGTCATACCCTACCAGTATTTATGATGGTTTCATTACTCCCAGTCCCAGTGCCACAGTACATGTGACTTTCCTATATCCCCCAAGTAGATAAGTATAATTATATGGAGTACTTTTGCGTGTCTAAAATAATAATATCACAGGAAAAGTGGCTACCTACTTTGAATGATTAATCCTTTAGTGCGCGATAGAGTAGGTATAGTGCCTAGTTACTATTACAAAGACGGCCTATAAAATAAGTTGAGTGGTTGTTGTTACCTATTATATTGGCCTGCCTGACCTAATGCATACAGCTCTGTTTCGGTTGAGAACTAATGAGAACTTGATTGAACCTCCGAATTCAATTGCCATCTCAGAATGCCGTTCATTAAGGGAAATTTTGCTCAATTCCCCAAGCTGTTTTTAAAACTAAATCAGAATTATTAAACAGCTCAATAACAATTCCAATTTTTGTATGTTAATAATAATGTTTCATGTTTCCCGCCAAAATCTAATTTCACTTCAGCAGAGTTCAGCAGTTGTCCGAGTTAGACCATAGATAAAATAATAAAATTCTTTCCTTCATTTCATCAGAGTGAGACTGCCAATGTAATGTCACGTTCAACGTTCCAAACAGTCAGAACTACAGTGTTGCCAACATTTTTTTTCATTTTTTTTGACAATAGAGCTTTCCTATAAACAAATAATAGGAATAAATTGAGTCAAATACAGGACATACAGGAGAACAGCAAATAAAAACGTAACATAATAAAACGACAATAGATTAGAAATAAAAGAAAAAAAAATACAAATAGAAAGATCGAAGGAAACAAAATACCTATCCTTTATTTAGATTTTATTGTGATTTATATAAATATGTTATCCTATTTTGGCCATATTGTTTATGTATCAAATGTATGTCTTTTATATAATTAGAACGCTGTTGGATTATAAATAACCTATAACATGTAATTTCATTAGACTGCTATCTTAATATATATAAATCTCGTGTCACAATGTTTGTCCTCAATGGACTCCTAAACCACTTAACCGATTATAATAAAATTCGCACACCATGTGCAGTTCGATCCAACTTGAGAGATAGGATAGTTTATCTCAAATTATAGTCGCAATTTTAATTTATTGCTAATTATTTGTCTGTTATTATTTGACAGTCACAATTATCTGTTAACTCCAAATGATTCTAACAGATGTCGATACCTTTCGACTGGGTTGAGTAAGTAATCAATAGATGGCGCTGCTATGGTAAATCTACGAACGTGTCATATAAGCTACATTTTAACAGCATAATTACCACGTGTTGTTGACGCTATAAAATTGAAATTTATTTTGTAGTGAACGAAATAACAAAAACTTTAGCCACAGCAACGCGTGGCCGGGTCAGCTAGTATTATATAAATTTCTATATAAGTATATGGTGTGCAGGTGCGGGTGACCAAGTCTTCGTATGTTCCCCATTACTAATTGTATGGTGATGATAACCGACTAGCGGCGCGCGGAGGACGGCAAATAAAACAACAGAATGAATGTTGACAATACGTAAGTTTATTCAGTCTTCAGCAGACGATCGAGTAGGGAGGAGCGCTGCGGCCGCGGCGCCGCACGGGAACAAATGTATGTGTCGGCGCCGCAAGTTCGGGGAGACGTTCACATTCGTTTGACAAGCAAATGCGGAAGGAGCTACGGCGGGACGCGGTCGGCGCGAGTGAGAGATATGACTAGTAGACCGCCGCGCCCCCCGCCCCGCGCCGCCTCACACGCCCCAACATCCGACCCGCGCGGAGGGCCGGCGGAGTCTCGGAAACACAATGCGAGTAAAACATACGAACAAGATTCACAACAAGCGGGAACTAATAATAAAACGTTTAAGTACACTACTACTCGCACTCGGTACATTTGTTCGGTCCTCGCGGGAGATGCGAGGAGGCGCCTAGTCGTCGGCGGGCGCGGCGGGGGCGGCGGCGGGGGCGGCGGCCTCGGCGCGCCGGTCGCGCTCCTGGCGCCGCCAGTCGAGCGCCGCCGGCGTCCAGATGGAGGCCAGCGAGTGGAAGGGGTCGTAGGTGCGCACGGCGCGCGCGGCGCCGAAGCCGGGCGGCGGGCGCAGCGCGGCGGCCGCGGGCCCGGCCGCGGGCCCCGCCGCGCCGCCCCACAGCCACGCGGCGGCGGCCGGCTGCGGCTCCGCGCCCCACACCGCCTCCAGCGCGCGGTACGGCGGCTCCTCCGGCCACGCGTACTCGGGCTCGGGCGGCGGCTGCGCCTCGGCGCCGTAGTAGAACAGCGAGTGCGAGCCGGCGCGCCGCGGCACGTGCGAGCCGATGGGCGCCAGCGGCGGCGGCGGCGGCGGCTCCGGCGCGGCGCCGCGCGACACCACCGAGCTCCACGACGCGCCCCAGCGCACGCCGCCCGGGACCCGCGGCGGCGCGGCCGGCGCGCCCGGGGACGCCGCGCGCGCGCGCCGCCGCGCCGCCCGCGCGCCCCGCCCCCGCGCGCGCGCGCCGCCCCCGCGCCCGCGCGCCGCGCCCTCTGCGGGGGCACAAGGTTACATATTCAAATATTATACGATGCGCCTAATAAATAAATTGGTTTAAATTCTGCAGCGACTAGAGTAAAAATATATAGTATAGAAAACTAAAAAAAAAGCACTTTAAAATAATAAAAGTTTTTTTAAACTATATATAAATATATATATTTTTTTACTTTTGAGTCTTCGTTACCAAGTGTCCAATCTATCAGACTCATCAAAACGAATCATATGGGCTCAAACTCGAGGGGTTACTAGTCCACAGCAGAGATGCCCTACCCATCTTCCGGCGATGCAGTAACTAACTGATGGACTAACCAACTAACATCAGATGATACTAATCGCATTGTCACCGAGATTACATACACATACAAAGCTTCAAGTCGATACGACAATAAGAAGTGGGTGAAAATTGACTTCTAAGATTTGATTACATTGTTAGTTAGCTGCTAGTTATGTACTGATTCAAAACAAAAAAATAATAATTTGACATCTCCAATCTAATCCAATCTTAATTTTAGTTCTGTTGTGACATTGTACCTAATTCATATTATTATTAATTATTTTAAATTGTTAACTTAAGTGACATTCCACACCATTGTTATGGTAGAATGTATGAGCGAATTTTTATTTTAAGAACTCATATTTATATGTACAACATTCTTGGAATGAATAAATGAATTATGAATTATTATTATGATACGATCGCTTTAGTCTCGTACCTCTCGCGTGCGCGTCGTCCAGCGCCGCGAGCGCGTCCGCGGGCGCGGCGTCCTCCGGCGCGGAGTCGTCCCCGGACCGCGGCGCCGCGGCCTGAGTCGCGCGCGCCGGCGAGTGCGAGGGCTCCGAGTGCTCCGAGCGCTCCGAGTGCGATGCGGACGAGTCCGAGCGAGACGTGGAGGCGCGCCGCGAGCACGAGTAGCTGCGGACAGGGGGGCGGTCACCGGGCGGCTCGCGGGGGCGGCGGGCGCGGGCGGGGCGGGCGCACCTCTCCCTCGGCGGCGGGGAGGAGTCGGGCGAGGAGCTGGAGGCGTCCCCGCGCGGGTGCGGCGCGGCGGGCGCGGGCGGCGGCGCGGGCGGCGCCTGCGGCTCGCCCTCCTCGCTGGAGCGCGACTCGTCGCCGGAGGGCGCGCGCCGCGACACCTCCTTGCGCCACCTCTCGAAGGCGCGCCGCTCGGCCGCCGCGTCGAGCGGCGCGGCGCGCGGGCGGGGCGCGCGGCGGCGGCGCGGCGCGGGCGGCGCGCGCGGCGCGGGCGGCGCGGGCGGCGGCTGCGCCAGCGCGCGCAGGTCGAGCGGCGCGCGCGGCGGCGGCGCGTCGCGCGCGGGGCGCAGGCGGCGCAGCGCGCGCTCCGCGTCCGCCGCCGCCAGCGCCGCGGCGCCCGCGAGCGCGGCCAGCGCCAGCGCGGCGCCCAGCGTGCGCAGCGCCGGCTCGAAGGGCGGGCGCGGCGCGGCGGGCGCGCAGCGCGCCAGCAGGCGCGCCGGCGCGGCGGCCGCGAGCGCGAACCGCGCGCTTGCGGCGCCGGCGCGCACGGAGAGCGTGACGGCGGCGCGCGAGCGGGCCCAGTCGGGCGTGTACAGCAGCGTGAGCGCGCGCGTCTCGTTGGGCGCCAGCAGCAGCGCGGCGCACGGCTGCAGGCGGAACCCGTGCGCGAGGCAGGGCGCGCCGCCCACGCGCCAGTCGCGCAGGCGCACGGCCACGGCGCCCGTGTTGCGCACGAGCAGCGCGCGCCGCACGGAGCCCGCGCCGCCCGCGCCGCACTCCGTCACCTGCGGGGCGGGCGGTGAGACGCGGCGAGGCGCGGGGCGGGGGAGGGGGCCGCACGCACCTCCAGAGTGATGGGCGAGGTGGAGTTGGGGCGGCGCCCTCCCAGCTCGAAGCTCGGGTGCGCGCCGCTGCCCGTCAGCGGGATGCTCTCCAGGATAGTCAGGTTATTTCTGAAAGAACGAAAAATTACAATAAAATAAATAAAAATAAAATTACATTACATTTCTAAACTCGGAAACAATTTTACCGGCCACAAATAATGACTCGTAAAGTTTTCTGTAAGGTTGCTTGTTTACGAGATACAGCGCAAAATATCTGCACACTTGTTCCCTAGATGGCGGCCGGAGGACGGGGGTGGCGACCTCATAAACTTGAAATTCTTCAAAAACAATTGCTCTACCACCTCTCGTACGCGAACAATCTCTGCCGAAGTCTGACATCTTACGATTCCAGACTTTCACACTTTAACATGGATTCTCTTACGCACAGGCGGAATGTATCTGATATCGTATTTTTGCACAAAATAATGACTGGTAAAATTGACAATCCTGACTTGTTAGCTAAGTTTTACTTGCAAATTCCACGTCCCAGCAGTCGTCTTGTCAACAGAAAAACTTTCAGCCTATCCTCTTGCCGAACTAATCATTGCCAACACTCGCCACTGTATCGAATGTCTTCGTCTTATAACAAAATGTGCAACTTTTTAGATAATATATTTAATACCACACGTCCTGGCAAAATTAAGAATAATTATTATAATTTAGAAATATTGTAACTTTATTTTAGTATGTATACCTACATAGTGTACACTCCTCTTATAATTTTTTCTTAAGAAAGAAGTGTTCACTTCGAGAAGGCCGTGCATTGTCATATATTATTGCCATATTTTAAATGTGGTCGATTGTCCTGACCTTCTATCCTTGATTAAATTCATAACTCCCCTTTTTAGGTACTTGCGTGGTCCCTAGTAGAAGGTGGCTTGAAATGAAAAGTCCCAAGCACGGTGCACAAGAATAAAGTTTATTGCACAAACACAAGTGAAAAATAATAATTAGAAGGAGAGAGTTCAAAGAGTCACAGATGGAAAGATATACAGCACAGGCACAGGTAGAAAAGTACATAGAACAATATAGGCGAATTACAACAAAGAATAACGTAAGCGCGAGGTGCGGGTGGTTAGCCGAGCGACACGGGCTTCGCGAGGAATTGATGCGGCTCGACTGGCGACGGAGCGGGCGAGCGGCCGGCGGGCGCGCAGGCCGCTGTGCATAGGTATGCATGTGTATACGGAATAACGGTCCGCCGCTGCACTACGAGTTTAATATGTTTGTGATGTATGATAGCGTGATGTATGTGTGTGATGTGTGTCAGGGAGTTAACCTATACGTAAATAAATATGAAATATTATATAATACTGATTTGTTAAGTGTAAATAAATAAATACAACAAATTAATAGATATTAAAATATATGTTCCCTACACCCTTCGCGCAGCTTGCCGTCGTAATTATTTAAGTATGTATACCCCGCCCTGCTCCACCAATTACCGACAAAACTCATATCTCGTGCGCGTCGGTACACTGTTTCATTCTGTTTACTCACCAAACTTAGGTCTATTTATGATGAGGCATAATGGTTTTAAGCTTATTGTTAATAATACTTTCTTTAATGAACCATAGTAGAAATGTATTATTGTTTTAAATGTATGGTTTATTTGGCAATTATTTTTTTTTATTTGTCTTGGGTAGCATTATGTATCTCTATTTCAAGGCTGTATTATTTATTGTATTGTTACTTAATATGTACTTCATTTGTATATATTGTCTTTGGACATCTAGCATAAATACCTATCTATATGTGAAAACTGTTATAGGCCAACTGTATTCACTTTAGTATTCTAACTTTGTTAATTAAGGCTGTTTGTTTTCCAGAGTAAAATAAAATAAAATAATATAATATTATTTTATATAACACACATAGACTTACTTTGATGCTACGGCCAGTTTAGTAAACCAAATAAAAAAATAAAAATCTTACATCGTGTAATCCCGCCCTTACATTAAAAAACTAATTTAAAAAAAAACGTTACAAGGAAATATATAAATAAAATTGCGTCCTTTCAGAAACGCACACTAAGGACTAAAAATGTAACATTTCAATGAACTAGTGGTGTGTAATAAAGAATTAATCCATCTGATTTTTTTTTTCTTTATTGTTTATTACAGATATTTTCTATTTATATATTTTATTAATTTAATTTTTTTTTTGGGCGCTAGTCAAGAATATATTTGTGCGAGACCGACCTGAGGTACAAGATGGCGCCGAGGTCGGCGGCGACCGGGGGCGAGAACGTGAGCGCGAGCTCGATCTCGGCGGCCGGCGCCAGCAGCACGTAGGGCGCGCCCGCGGCGCCGGGCGGCCAGGCGGCGGCCGCGCCGCGCACCGCGCGCCACGCGCCCACCGCCCACGCGCCCGGCGCCCACGCGCACGGCGCCGCGCACGCCGCCGCCTCGCGCGCCAGCCGCGCGTCCGCCGGCGGCGCGCCGCCCACCGCCCACTGCACCAGCAGCGCGCGCGCCGCCGGGTTGCGCACGCGCACCGCCAGCGCCGCGCCGCCGCCCACCGGCGCCAGCCCCGCGCGCCCCGCCTCCGGCGCCGCCAGCTGCGGCCACGCCCAGCGCACGTGCGCCGCGCCCGCCACGCCCAGCGCCTGCGTCGTGTGCACCTGCAGCGGCAGCACCAGCGGCGCGCGCGGGAACCCCGCCTGCCGCGCGTGCCGCAGCGCCGCGTCCGCGCGCACCGCCGCCGCGCCGCCGCGCGCCGCCCACGCCGCCTCCTCCGCGCCGCCGGCCGCCAGCCCGGTGCTGCAGCGCGGCTCGCACGCCGCCTCCGCCGCGTACAGCAGCTCGCCCGCCTCCGCGCGCCCGGGCGGCACCCAGCGCGCCGCCTCCGCGGGCGGCACGTACGAGAGCGCGGGGTCGCCGCCGCCCGGCTGCGCCACGCTCGTGACGCGCATGCGCAGCGGCATGCTGTTGTCGAGCACGAGCGGCGCGCGCACCCACACGTACTGCAACACGCGGCGCGGTCAGGCGGCGGCGCGCGGCGCGGCGCGGGGCGCGCGGCGCGGCGCGGCACGTACCGGCGCGGCGCGCGGCAGCAGCACGGGCGGCGCGCGCAGCAGCCCCTCGTGCGCGGCGAGCGCCAGCGGCACGTCGGTGTGCGCGTGCGCCGTGCTGGCGCGCGCGGTGCCCGCCAGCGCGCCCGGCCGCGCCGGCGCCACCACCGTCAGCACGGCGCGCGCGAACCCGCCGCCCTCCACGCACACCTGCACACATACGTATACTACAATAAGCAAATAAATATATCCGGCATCCCCTTGTAAAAGTTGTAAACTAGACTACAAGCGTTTTTGAATAAATAAATAAATAAAACCAACATGTCCGGGGCGAGTACCTGTTGCGGCTCGGGCGGCGCGTCCTCCAGCTCGAGCGTGGCGCCCGGCATGGTCGCGTGCAGCGCCACGATGCAGAGCGGCGCGGCGCCGCGGTTGCGCAGGCGCAGCGGCACCCGGTGCGTGCTGGACACGCCCACCGCGCCCAGCCGCAGCGAGCCGTCCGCCGCGCCGCCCGCCCACTCCCACTCCTGCGCGGAGAGGGCGGTGAGCGCGCGCCGGGGGTGGGGGGGGGCGCCGCGCCCCGGCCGGTACTCACGAAGTGCAGGCGGCCCTCGTACAGCAGCACGGGCAGCGAGTAGTCGGAGAGGTTGGTGCGCAGCGTGAGGCGCGCCGCCAGCGCCGCGCCCGCCGCCGCCGCGCGCAGCCGCAGCCGCGCCACCACCCGCCCGCGCGCGCCCGCCACCACCGCCGGCGCCAGCGACTCGCACTGCGGACACGCGGCGCTGCAGGCGGCGCCCCCGCGCCCCGCGCCCCGCCGCCCGCGCTACTCACGTGGAAGTGCTGCAGCACCTCGGGCGGGAAGTGCACGTGCGTCACGTGCACCGGCTCCGGGAACTCGTTGAAGACGCGCAGGTCGCGCGGCGCGGCGGCGCGCTCGCCCGCCGTCACGAAGTGCAGCTCGGGCGGCGCCAGCGCCAGCGTGCCGCGCAGCACGCGCACGCTGTAGGCGGCGGCGGCGCGGCCCACGCGCGCCCAGCCCGCGCACCACGCGCCGCCCGCGCCCGCGCCCTCCGCGCCCGCCAGCAGCGCCGCGTCTGCAAGGGCGGGCTGTAGCCGGCGCGGCGCGCACTAGCACGCGCGGGCGGCCACTCACAGTCGAGGGAGAGCGCGGCGGCGGGCGCGGCCGCCTGGCGCGCCGCCAGCTCCGCGCGCAGCAGCGTCAGCCGCGCGCCGCCCTCCGCCTTCATGCCTGCAGCCGACGGACCACGTCTGTACTCGACAGCACTCATTTGTTAAATGACTCTAGTGACTCGTGTGGTCCAAAATAAATATATCTAAGTCGTACACTCGTTGTCAGAGTGGTCGTGGTAGCTGTGATGCGTTGTCTTCGGCTTGGACACCTCTGATGGCAATGTGACGCCATTTTTGCCTATTAATGGCGTCACAAGAGCATTGGGTCATGGATGCGTCAGTGGCCTTTTTGATTAGATCAGTCCAGCGAGTTGGAGAACGGCCTCAGGCTCTCTTCCCTTCAACCGGACCCTGCACGACAAGTCTCTCCAAGATAACTCTTTTCTTGAAATGTGCCCAAAGAACTTCAAGATTCGTATCTGCAGTCGTCGAAAGTCTCTCCTTGATTTGAATTTCCTTGAGTATTGAGTTATTAGTCCGAAACGCCGTCCATGGGAACCTTTGTAGTCTTTTTTTTTTTTTTTTTTTATTGATAGGTTCGTAAACTGGCCATAACAACTAGATACATTTGACATTAAATATGAGTGACATGGCGGCTGTCTGACCTACTCGATACGAACACAACATGCATTCGAATATAAGCTAGCTCACAATTTATAACAATAGATACATATTATATTTAAAAAAAAAAAAAAAAAAAAACTTGGTCTTGGTTATCCTTCTATCTTTCCAAGTTCTACTGCCGACCTTATAATGGCGCATCGTCGTCTGATCTCATCTTCACAACCACTTTTGTTGGAAATAGTAGAACCGAGGTAGATGTAGCTTTGAACCACTTGGCAGTTGCCTAAAGTAAGTATGTCTGGTCTGTTATGTTCAACCCGGTCCACTATCATCATTTTAGTCTTGTCGCGGTTAATGGCAAGACCAAATTGGAGGCTGGTTGTTGCCAAACGAGATAAGAGTTCCTCCATATCTTTTTGAGTTTTTGTGAGAAGCGCAGTGTCGTCAGCATAGCGCAAAAAAAATAAAACAATTAAAAAAAAAATCACACGTGCACGTTGCACGCTGCAAAAGAAAAACTATTACGTGATAATTTTAGATCTGCAACGTTGTGCGAGCCAAATTGTAAGAGTCGCTATTAAAAAGTAGCAATTACCCGTCTTACCGTTAACTTGCGCGCGCGCGGGAAGCGCGAGGAGCGCGGGGGGCGCGGCGGGCGGCGGGGGCGGCGCGGGCGGCGCGGGCGGCGCGGCGGCGCAGCGCGCGCCCCACACCTCCGCGTCCAGCGCAACAGCCACCTCCGCGCTGTTGCCGGCCGACAGCGGGAACTGCAACCGACACCGCCCGCACTTCGACACTTCGCAAAACCAACGACTCTATCGTTCGTAGCAACAACGTTTCTACTCGAAGCTCACTGGGATAGAGGCGTTGCAGGCGAGGATTTCCGAGGTAAACGTTTCCTCACCGTTTCGGGCGGGTCCCGCGAGCCGCGCGCGCCCAGCCGCAGCTGCAGCGGCTCCAGGTACTCCCCGGGGGGCGCGCCGGACGCCTCCACGCTCACCACCAGCCCGGCGCCGGTCATGTTGCCCTTGATCCTGCAACACGTCTTACGTGAGCACGCGCAGGGAGGGGCAGCCGCGCTCACCTGATGGGGGCTCACCTGATGTAGGCCACGCGGGGCGCGGCGTGCGGGTGCGGCGCGCGGATGCTGAGGCGCACGAGCGGGCGCGCGGCGTGCGGCGGCAGCGCCCACAGCGCGCGCGGCGCCGACTCGCCGCCCTCCGGCAGCCGCAGCCGCAGCCACTCGGCGGAGGAGTACACCTCGCTGACCTGCGGGCGGGCGGCGGTGAGGCGGGCGCGCGGCGCGGGGCGGGGGCGCGCGGCACGCACCTGCACGGGCGCGCCGGTCGGGTTGTAGAGCTCCAGCAGCGGCTCGAGCGTGGCGTTGAGCGGCACGCGCAGCCCCAGCAGCGGCCACAGGCGCCAGTCGCTGGGCACGCCCTCCGCGCTCACGGGGTACTGCAGCAGCCCCTGCGACGTGTGCAGCAGCATGTGCCCCGACGCAGGGCCCTCGTGCCGCCCCAGGTACACCACGCTGAACGTCGTGTTGGCTTGCGGCAGCAGCGTCTGCAACGAGCGCGCGCTACACACACGCCCGGGCGCGAGGCGCGACCGCAGCCGCGCTGTGTCTACTTGTCAACTACACGTCTGCAACGAGCGCGCGCTACACACACGCCCGGGCGCGAGGCGCGACCGCAGCCGCGCTGTGTCTACTTGTCAACTACACGTCTGCAACGAGCGCGCGCTACACACACGCCCGGGCGCGAGGCGCGACCGCAGCCGCGCTGTGTCTACTTGTCAACTACACGTCTGCAACGAGCGCGCGCTACACACACGCCCGGGCGCGAGGCGCGACCGCAGCCGCGCTGTGTCTACTTGTCAACTACACGTCTGCAACGAGCGCGCGCTACACACACGCCCGGCCGCGAGGCGCGACCGCAGCCGCGCTGTGTCTACTTGTCAACTACACGTCTGCAACGAGCGCGCGCTACACACACGCCCGGGCGCGAGGCGCGCCCGCAGCCGCGCTGTGTCTACTTGTCAACTACACGTCTGCAACGAGCGCGCGCTACACACACGCCCGGGCGCGAGGCGCGACCGCAGCCGCGCTGTGTCTACTTGTCAACTACACGTCTGCAACGAGCGCGCGCTACACACACGCCCGGCCGCGAGGCGCGACCGCAGCCGCGCTGTGTCTACTTGTCAACAACACGTCTGCAACGAGCGCGCGCTACACACACGCCCGGGCGCGAGGCGCGACCGCAGCCGCGCTGTGTCTACTTGTCAACTACACGTCTGCAACGAGCGCGCGCTACACACACGCCCGGGCGCGAGGCGCGACCGCAGCCGCGCTGTGTCTACTTGTCAACTACACGTCTGCAACGAGCGCGCGCTACACACACGCCCGGCCGCGAGGCGCGACCGCAGCCGCGCTGTGTCTACTTGTCAACTACACGTCTGCAACGAGCGCGCGCTACACACACGCCCGGGCGCGAGGCGCGACCGCAGCCGCGCTGTGTCTACTTGTCAACTACACGTCTGCAACGAGCGCGCGCTACACACACGCCCGGGCGCGAGGCGCGACCGCAGCCGCGCTGTGTCTACTTGTCAACTACACGTCTGCAACGAGCGCGCGCTACACACACGCCCGGCCGCGAGGCGCGACCGCAGCCGCGCTGTGTCTACTTGTCAACTACACGTCTGCAACGAGCGCGCGCTACACACACGCCCGGCCGCGAGGCGCGACCGCAGCCGCGCTGTGTCTACTTGTCAACTACACGTCTGCAACGAGCGCGCGCTACACACACGCCCGGGCGCGAGGCGCGACCGCAGCCGCGCTGTGTCTACTTGTCAACTACACGTCTGCAACGAGCGCGCGCTACACACACGCCCGGGCGCGAGGCGCGACCGCAGCCGCGCTGTGTCTACTTGTCAACTACACGTCTGCAACGAGCGCGCGCTACACACACGCCCGGGCGCGAGGCGCGACCGCAGCCGCGCTGTGTCTACTTGTCAACTACACATTTAGTCAGTACATAGAACGATCGTCTTTTTGCACGCTCCTGAAAATTGGCTTCTCAAGTTTATTGTGTGTTAATAATGTAATAATATGTATAACACAGAACGTCAAGAATCTGTCGCCAAGCACCTATCGATGTGTACCGGCAACCCTGCGTGAAAGCCAGTTCCCAATCCAGGTGTACTGTGGCGCCTCGACCTGTGGTCCAAGTGGCGCCACAGTACACGGCCTAATAACAGTACGACTGATACAGCCGACACGGTAGCGTTCAGTTGAAAATGGCACAAAGATATGGAGGTGTGCGGCTGCGTCACCGGCGGCAGGCCGGTCTCCGCCGCTGGATAACACACGGTTGATACAAGCTGTCTCACAAGTGTCGCGTGTCGGAGTGTCGGCTGGCAGATAAGCGAAGCGGATACACGTTGTGCCGGTCGCCACATTCTCAGGCGTCACGTGCGGCACGCCGACACAAGCATCGCATACACGTTCGTGTTTACCTAATCAGTAAGCGGCTAAGGAAATCTGTTCGAGATAATCGAAATTATCTTCGCATCGTTCAGGTGATTTAGGAGCTTGGCACCTCGTCTCACCCGAACGAATGTAATGCTTAATTTAAATTATTAGTACGCGACTTGAAGGTCGGCTGCTAATATGGATTTGTCAATTGTACCTATCCATCTTAGGCTCGGAGGCTGTTAGCATAATAGTTAGAGTAAAAACTTCAAATAAAATAAAATAAATTATGTACATACTTTATCCGTGATTCACATTACCTATAAATGTTCTATAATAAAATTAGTCCACTGTTTAGTAGCAGAGACCCTGCGCAATCCGAGGGCACAGCAGTGTTTGATCAACCCTCACCGTTACTACAAAACTGCTGAATTCGGTTCTGTGACCTCGAAACAGTCGATCTCAGAAACATTTTCCGAAAGATCTTCAACTTGTGCTCAGTATCTCGAGAATAATACTTCCATTGGTTATCTACGGGCCGCTTTCAAAGTAAACTCAGGTTCTATTACCTTTATCTGTTCAATGGGAGTGATAGATTCGTATTCATTTCGTGAAGCGGGATTACGGCAGTCACATCATGTATGTGGTATGTATGGAATGAAAAGGTGTAAACAGCGAGGCAGCCACCTCCCACCGCAGCGCGGCTCGTGTCACATTACCATTGCAAAAGCTTGTGACAAGACGAGCAGTCCTGGCGCGGAGGTTGCGTTCACTGCAACATCGGCTACTGTTATGCTTTACTTTCGGACATCGCATGATATTTGAACGCTAGTAGACATGTTGCCCCCAATTTTTGTCCACAAAAGTTATGCTTACGTTACGCTTACTCGTAACGTAAGCATAACTAAAATTGGTACACAGCCAAGTTGTTTCGTCAACCGGAACCGTTTATAGTCCGTGCTTATTTCATTAATTACATTACATATTACATATTATACAATATGCGACAAACAATAAAACTGCTTAGAACCGGAAAAGTAAATATCGCATAACGAGTGCATAGTTCTCTCGAGTATCGATGAATTCCGTTCCGGCCCAACTGTATAATATGTATATTGCATATTATAAAATGAACAACTTGTTATCCTCGCGCCAAGTAGCGTTACGAGTTCACGAGAGAGCGGCCGCTCCTCAAATAACATCGTTATCACATTTACTGCCAGAAATGAATACAAATAAGATTTATGAGTGTTGAAAGTGTTGATAGTCAACTTCTTTTGAAATTACGTTTTAATAAATCACCAATGAAAATCAAGAGTCAAAGTCGAGGCTGCTTGCTCTAGGAGGGCCGCGGCCTCGCGATTACATTGCCAATGTCACATCATAAATAAACACGGCGCCCAGAGTGTGTCCTAACACAGCAATGCTGTTGATGGCACTCACAAGTTATTTATACATGTGGAGAAAAATAGTCTTAAACCTTTTTTTATCATAATTACAGAGAGAAATGTTTGTTATTGGTCCCAATTTTCAGCTCAATCTCGGATTCGTTCTTTTAATCTTAGAGCTGCACGAAGCTGTTTTACCAGGTATGAAGAAAATGATTAGCCCTGGGAGATACATTTATTAATTTTCCCACCCCCCGCTCATTAAGGATGTTACACATAAAGTCGCGCGGGGGCGTACGTGAAATGTCGCGACCAGAATAGGCAATACATGTATATAGAATACATAGTTGTATAGTTATAAATGATTGATTGAATTGTGATGGAAATAACTCGGTTTAAGTCGACGTGGGTGCTCGGTGTAGGCACGTAGACAGCTGCCTTCAAATACATATTGTTTGTATAGTGATTACACGGTTCTCTAATGTTCTTCGGAAACTTTCTCACTCATGCTCACTCGGCTCACAGTGATCAGACCATGCGCATACTAAAATGGTGCACACGAACAAACTATTTATTATTCCAGGATACACGTAAAATAGATACAATTAGGGGGTTCCCCGATGCTCTTAATTTGGGCGTCTCACGAAACCTTGGACTGACCAACTAACTGTTATTAAACGAATAAACATATTTTCTAATTTGACGAATCGGATTTTAATTCATAGAGAACTTTTTTAATGATTCGGTAAGTTTTCCGATGTCCGTGAAGAGCCCCGCTGAAGCAGCTACAATCGGCCCATAAAACTGAATATTACTAGCTCTCAGAGGTGTTGATGACGCGCGGGAATACAATTAGAATAGTAGACGTTCTTGGATGCAGCTCGATCCGACCACGCATCTATCTAAACTACATACTGCAAACGTTATTTTATTCCTACTCAATCACGAAGTGTGTCTTGGCTTGTCGCGCCCGCCTACACAACACCATGAGTCCGTGATGCTAACTTGAAAGGTCGCTCCTTCCTACGAATCTATGCTCTTATCTTATATTTTTGGCTGAATATTAAGCTTCTCGATATCGATTTTTTATGTATAATTTAATATGACAGAGGAGTAGAGTGTTGATCACAAGAAAATGTGCAATATCAAAATATGCGGTGGGCTCGCCACATCCTGTCCTAAATAGAACGATAGCGATATAAATTCGTAATAAACAGCTACTTACAGCGCTGTTCAAAGCGTTTATTATTCGGGTGTGACAGTAACCCGACGCACACAATGTTACGTAAGTTCGTGCGAGACTGCAACGGTATATAACTGATCCTTACCTACAGAGACATGCAACATGGGATAAAAGTTTGTATGTATAAAATATCAATTTACAAGCTGGTGAAGCCGCAGACACACATGCACACTTTGACGGGCGACTAGCGAGGATTTAGCACCAAATTTTTACATTACCTCAACTAAATCGTATGTTCCCTAAGACCTAAGCTCAGCTCCCTCAGCACTTTATATTAAATCAATGAAAGCAACGTAATATAAACCGGACGCGTTCTAGTTATCAACGAAAATAAAGGTGTTTTAAAAACAACATAAACACAATAGACGCGCAAAAAAGTCATCTATGTGTGGTTTTTATCAGCAAAAATTATTGCGGCACAATACATATCGGTGGAAGTTCTCGGTTGTTAACAATGCTCTAGTTATTCCGTCTCTATTTACAGATGGTATTTATCGAGTCGACTTCAACAGGTAACGAGTTGTGCAGGCTCCGCGGGAGGATGGTATCGCAGGGACGCGCGCATATATCTTATATTCTCTTCATTACATTTCACGTTTACACAGGTGGCCGGATTGAGGTCGGAATGCGGTAGCTGCGGCTGCTACAGTGGGGGGTGGGACGGTCGCGTATTTGGTAGACACAACTAACGGCCGGTTTCAATAACCTATCTATCCACGGTTTGCCCTACTGGAGATATTTCAATTTCAATTTTTCAATTTCAATTTATTTATTTATTCAATAGGATACATTGTGATCACTTTAAAACGTCAAACTTAAAACTAGCTACGCCTGTTCCAACCTCCTTACGCCGGCAAAAGAACAGGCAAGAAACGCCCGGCAGGTAATTTTTTTTGGCGCGATCACATTGACAATTTTATTCTTATTACTAATTGATTGAATTGGAGCAAGTTCACTAAAATCCCAAGCTTTTTTTGTCATCTAATGGTCCGATATTTTTTAATTAGCTTTACTAATAAGATTTCTCTTGTTTGGTTGTACACATTGGGATATGGGAACATGAATATTAATGAGTTATTAATGAGTTGCGGGATCACAACCAAAGCAGACCAGACCCCACAAGCAGCACCCGTTCACGAGTTGACGCATGTGCCAGCCATCGCTCTCCTCGACCATATGAGAGGGAAGAGGGCGACCTGACACACGACGCCGCCGCAGGCAAAGTCACTTTCGTGAGTATGACTGTTTTGGCTGTTTACCGGAAATGGTTAGAATAGGGGAAATAGGGAGAATAGGTAGATAGAAAGAAAGATAGATAGATTAACTACAATCCCAAGCTTGTTTGTCATCTAAATAGTCCGATATTTTATAATAAGCTTTACTAATAAGATTTCTCTTTATACGGACTTGAAATTTTGCTATCGATAAGTCTTGAATTTCACTTGGGATTTTGTTGAAAAAGCGTACACATTGACCTTTGAACGAGTTGCTAACTTTATGGAGCCTAGTAGTGGGTACAGCAATTTTATCTTTGTTTCTAGTATTAAAATTGTGATAATCACTTCTCTTTTTGAAGCTATTTAAATTTTTCCTTATGTACATTAAATTTTCATAAATGTATTGACAAACAACTGTCATTATTTTAATTTCTTTGAACTTAGTCCTTAAAGATTCTCTGGGGCCCAGATAGAAATTTGACATAAGCTGCATAGAAGTAATGTCAATTTTTTATCTCTAGTAGGGCAAACTGTGGTTAGATCGGTTATTGGGAACGGTCGTAAGGTACAAAGATGTAGCGGCCGGTCGTTAGCGTGATAGTAAGCGTCGCGTTGGGCTACTACTGTTCAACATTACACTTTCCAACTTCAACAGTTCAAAATGTTGCGCAGAACCGCGAGATACGTGTAATTCGTATATAGCTTGGTGGGAGGGCATTTTCAAGTGCTCGCCTGGCTAGCTACCACCCTCAAGAATCTGTCGCCCTTACCGGTATGTTGCAGCAGCCCACTTGAGAGCCAATTCCCAGTCCTGATCTGATTTGTTGTCAAACGTCACATAGTAATGCTGGGGCCGCACTAACGGGAAATGCCGTTAAATAGCGCGATGATTGACGTTTGAAATAAGTGCGGCCACGACATTTGACTACGGCATTCGCATGCGATTATGGGCATCGACATTTCCCTTGACGTCGACCTTAGTGCGACATTCGGCACGGCGCTCATCATTGAAATTTTCACCTGAACGCTACCGTGCTTCGAAGGTCAGGCTGCATCAGTCGTAAGACTCGACAATAGACCGGCCACTATACGAAAGAGGATGGCCGAGGCGCGCACTCACCTTGGCCTCGAAGAAGGAGGCGTGGAAGTCGGGCGAGTTGCCGGCCACGGAGGCGAGGTGGATGGTCTCGTTGGCGGTGTTGGTGAGCGTGACGGTGCGCGCGTGCGCCGCGGCCAGCGCCGCGCGGCCGAAGTGCAGCGCCGCGGGCGCCAGCCGCAGCGCGCCCGCCGGCGCCGCCCGCCCGCGCGCGCCGCCCCACTCCTGCACAAGCCCCGCTCTCAACACCACGGTACTCACTTACGCAACTAAATTATAAACGATCCAATTCAATCAATCAGTAATAATAATACCCAACCACCTAGTACCTAGTTAGGGGGTCAGAGCCTATGTATGTGATTGTGCGGGCATTATTATTATTATTATTTTTTTATTAAGAGTAAAATTGACAATGTGATCGCGCCAATAAAAATTACCAGGATCAGGATCGGTTATTAATTTCGTTGGTAGGATACATGCGATCACTTTAGAAAGTCAAACTTTAAACTAGCTCCGCCTGCTGCAATCTCCTTGCGTCGTCGGCAGAAGAACGGGCCGGTGACTTTTTGGAGGCGATCCCGTTAATAAAAAGTATTGTATGCCCTTCCCCAGGGTTCCAACTATCTCCGTCCCAAATTTTATTTAAACCGGTTCGGTAGTTTAGGCGTGACAGACAGACGGACAGAGCTACTATCGCAACTACATATAATATTAGTAGGGATTGATTAATAGGGATGTTAACACTAATTACAAAATAATGTTTAATCTTACTTTTATGTTAGTTTGTATTATTAGGATATCGAAAGACATATTTTTGTATTTAAATATAACTTAATAATTTAAATAAAAATGATTTTAAATGCTATATTTATAATCTTTTGTCACGTGACTGCAAACACCAAAAAGAGCTTCTTACGTCACTAACCACTCAGGCGATTTGTGCTTCGATGGTTGCCCGCGCGTCGGTAGCC
Source organism: Opisthograptis luteolata (assembly GCA_931315375.2). Lineage (NCBI taxonomy): Eukaryota > Metazoa > Arthropoda > Insecta > Lepidoptera > Geometridae > Opisthograptis > Opisthograptis luteolata. Next base: position 10,945,562 of record OV928053.1, on the reverse strand, counting down.
GCGGGTCGGCGTCGGGGGTCGGCGCGGTGGTATGGCTACGAATCGCGACCATCGTGTTTTTCGGTCAGTGACGTCATGTCAGTCACGTGACAGTTGTTAGTGTTTTGGCGGAAAAATTCATAATTACTCTAATTTTGTATATTTTCTCATCAAAAATACTAATAATATTAAATAAAATATTTTTTTTATGGTAAACAAGAGTCAATCTTTAAAATAAAAGCAATTCCGAAAAATGGTTAACATCCCTATTGCAGTCTTTCAAGATGGGTGTGAAAAGAGTTCTTCCGTGCTTTCTCTCTGTGAGAAGGCTTGAGTCCCAGTAGTGGGAGCGTAATAGGCTAATGGTGTACAATAGGATGTGTTTGTTAGTAAAGTTTAACACATCATGTGTCTGTGGAATATGCAGTAGCGTATTTTAAAATTCGCCTCATAAATCAACGAAAAAAGAGCAAAACTTTTCATCATAAAATAAACTACTCTGTCAAAAAGAAGCCGCACATAGCTGTGCGTGGTGCAACGTGCGCCGCTCCTGGTCATAGCCCTTTTGGCACAAGGGTAATACGCCCCTGTGAATAAGACGACAGCGCCGCGTGCGAGACGCGCGTGGACAGGAGGTAAACGACCGCGCTATAATGTGCTACCGAGGATGTTCCCCTAATAGCCACCAACGAGGAAACAACACCCTCGGACGCTATCTGTGCACAACAACACAAACAGAACACTCTGTTTAGACATTTTACGGTTCACAGGGACAATAGTGTAAAAAAACTACGCGTAAATGGAGCATTGTTTACATCACTACGAAAACAACTCAGGGAGATATGAAAAATAATGAAAATCATTATTTTACTTTGTCATTAATTGAAGGAAGTAGGTACATACATATTATTAAAATATTCCCTTTTATCTGAATAAGTTGCCTTTTGTGCTAATAACACAACCTTGTAGTTTTATTTATTAGCATGTAGGTAAACAAACATTTGATAGTTCACCGGTCTCACTTGGTGGTGATGAAGAGGTCAATAACAGAGCATGCTTGTCTAGACGATACATAATTCACTCTTGTTTTGGATGGCTCTGTGGCAGTGCCGTCAACATGCGACCTGCAGGTCGTAGGTTCGAATCCCACAGTGAACTTGAGCTTTTGGTGATGAAACCATAGCTTGGGGGTAAAGCATTTTTTAGTACCCGCCTGGCTAGCTAGCACCCTCAAGTTAAGAATCAATTGCCAAGCACCTATCGGTGAGTTCTGCAGCCCTCTTGATTGCCAGTTCCCAATCCAAGTGTAGCTAATTTTTTCTTCTTTTTTTACATCTTACACTTACAGGGTAGTGTTGAGCACAAGTCACCTGATAATTATTAAATGAAGATGTGGTCAGAGACGGCGCCACACCGGACTGGGAACTGGCTCCCAAGTGGTGCTACAGTAACATTGGTCTGTGACTCTGACAGAGAAACCATGTTTTATTTAAATCTTATATTCGTCATATCTTTTATACACAATCTGAAAGATACATCATAGCTATATGACCACATTGTCATAGTATAAGGTGACATGTGGTCAAACGCAACCCTGTATGTAGTAAAAAATTAATCAGGTTTAATTTTATGTACTCGTTATCTTTTCCTTTATTATTATTTTTTTATATAATTAGGCAAGCATTTGACCCCAGTCTCACCTGATGGTAAGTAATGATGAGGTCAAAGATAGGGCATGCTTGCCTAGAAGATACCTATTCACCCTTGACTTGTAGGCTCCCAAATTATAGTTATGTAAATAAATATTGATTTATGGTACAGTAAGCAAACATCCTTGTATTGAATGTAACGTAAACAAGATCGATAGATTAGACACTACCCTAGTACCCACCTGAAGGGAGACACCATCTATCAAAGATTCATGAACCGAGACGCCTGCAATAAACAGAAAAATTATATATTAATAAATGCAAATAAAGGAAGAACATTAATATGCATAATATATATATTGAAAATAAAATAATTTATTTTTTGACCAGTTATGAGTATGTTTTCGTTTTGCACTTGCCAATTAACATCAGAGTCTACAAGTAGAGTAAGCGCAGATAGAGTGAAGAGCATGCTCCTTACTAACATAGTCCCAGCTTGTCCTATCTGATACCAAACTAAATTAAGTTTTGGACCTTTGATCTAGAGACTAAAACTCTACTTCCTAAAAACACAATAAAAATAACTCCCACATAATCACTATAATTTTTAGTGACCTGCAACATAAGTCCAATTACACAATATCAGTGAGAAAAATTCAGCAAATGACTATTTTATTTTTGTGTTGTTGGCAAGATTATTAATATTATAACAAAATGATATACATAGGTGTATCCCTATGAACAAGAGGTCTGTATAATGAACTAATGATACATAGGCTTTATTTAATCCACATTTAGTGTGAATATATGAACATATGGCGCACAGCCGGCGGGCGCATGGGCACGGGTCTCGACGTCGCCGGAATACCATACACATAGTAAAAGAAAAACAACAGCAAGCTCCTCGGCCCCGATCTAAAATAACACCGCGGCACGCACAGCCGCCTCGGTGCTCTACGCACGACATGCCAACTTATCGTTGCTATTCCACATTCCCAATACATCTCGCACTTAATACTGCCTATCATACTTTACACACATCTAATTATAACAGGCTAACTTCAAAACTAGTTTTAAATTTACATCTTTTACAAATCGATTTTACCATTTCCATGGCTCTTTCCCTGAGCGGATAGTTTTGTATTCAGCGATATATCCAACAACGTTAACACTATTAAATAACACCATACTATTTTACGATACATTTTGATGTAACTGTTCGCATTAATTCACATTTCTCAAGCACAATTCGATATTTTTACGAAAATATCAACTCATGAACTCACAAGACAAGACGTGCGTGTGATTTTTATTAAAAAGTACTCGCAAGACGCATCTCATAGTCTGTCTGTGGTACCTATACCTACAGACGAAATCTTGAAATGTCAAAATCAAGTGTCTAGAAATAAGAAATGTCATATCTTTTTTGGCGGCAATCGAATTGTCAACGTGAAAATTTTGTTTTTATTTCCAAAACTTGTGTTTCTTCGAGTGATAATGTGTAATATTGGTGGATTATTAACCATTATGTGTTCGTTAATGTGTACGAGTGTGGGAAATTGAAATAAAGTTGTGAAAGTGACTTTTCAAGTTGCTCCAAAAAAGTCCGTGTAAAGTTTAAGTAAAGCACCACTACTTTACTTAAACACTATCCTCATCCCATCATCTCATCATCATCATAACCATCATCATTTAAACTTGATTCAACTCTCTGAGTTTGAAATCTTTTATACTTGACACTGGCAAATACACTAATCGTGTGACGCCATAACAAAACAAAAAAAAAAAAAAAAAAAAAAAAAAAAAAAAAGAAATGTCATCCATCAAACCAACAGATAAAAAATTGTGTAAAAAAATCCGATAGATGACGTTGACAAAATCAGTAGACTATAAACTACGTAGTCTATGCCAGAAACGTACAAAAAAACCCTCTACTCTTTGATTGTTGATTAGGTAGATGTGATAAACGGCTTAAAATTGACAACGCGCTTAAAGCGTTCTGCTTATATTATTAAGCCGCTTAAAAAAGTTGTCGAGTTCATTGATTTTATTTACATCATGTATTATTTACACTTGTTTTCACTACGGTATATTTACATTCTTGTTTTAAATATACATGAATAATGCCTTTTTTGTTGTTTTTTGTGTTTTTTTTTGTTACATAACACATAAGTCTCGAAGTTCATTCGCGCGCGTAATGTAAATAAACAAAATAAGCCCTCGCTGAACTTAATTTGTCAACAACAAAAACCGAACTAGAGAAAATTAAATAGAAGACGGAGGAACATTTCGGTTTCGTTGTAAAACACTAACCAACCAAACACAAGGCGTTGCCAGTCCCCCACAAATATTACGTAAATAAACAGAACGTAATTTAGCCGCGTAATATGACATCTAATTCAATCAATATTGCACCTTCTACGCATAGAAATAAGGTTGAAATAATGTGAATCCAATACAATTAAAAATCTTTATTTTGAATCTTACGCTTATAACAATCAGATTTTATTTTGAAATGTATATCTATCGGAATAAGGTTTGCATTTGTTTGGACTTTGGAAAAAAGTCGTCAACGTTTAAACGGAGTCGGCTTATGTTCATCAGCCCGCGCCCCGCTTATGCGCTTATTTTGAAGAGCGACGATTTTCAGTTGTATCTGTATTGGAATAAGGTTTGCATTTGTTTGGACTTTGGAAAAAAGCCGTCTACGTTTAAACGGAGGCTGCTTATTTTAATAAGCCCGCTTATGCGCTTATTTTTAAACCACTTTTCGTTTAAACGCCCACCTCTAATTAGGTTGATATCTGACAACTTAGATAGTCTACTTAATCTATGATTGACAAGAAAAGAAAAAACTTTTTTGGCGGCAATCGAATTATCAACGTGAAAATTTTGTTTTTATTTCCAAAACTTGTGTTTCTTCGAGTGATAATGTGTAATATTGGTGGATTATTAACCATTATGTGTTCGTTAATGTGTACGAGTGTGGGAAATTGAAATAAAGTTGTGAAAGTGACTTTTCGAGTTGCTCCAAAAAAGTCCATGTAAAGTTTAAGTAAAGCGCCACTACTTTACTTAAACACTATCTTCATCCCATCATCTCATCATCATCATTTAAACTTGATTCAACTGAGTTTGTAAATATTTTATACATGACACTGGCAAATACACTAATCGTGTGACGCCATAACGAAACAAAAAAAAAAAAAAAAAGAAAAGTAAAATACAGTAAATAAATGAGCGAGATCAGATTAATTATTTTCAGCCAAAAGAAAGAAAAACACTGAAAATCTTTGTGTTTGCTATTAATATATAATATCATGGACGAAGACGAAGACGTTTACTGTGAGTAGAGTTGACTCTTTTATTTTTCCTACGTAAATAATGTTTATAATCATTTTACTACATAATATTTTTATTCACAGCCAAACCCGTTGCTATTTCTGCTATGATTACACTTCGAAGGTGTAACTTTATTGTCGAGTTACTAATAAGTTATTATCTTGCGTTCTGCTAGCAGTCGGTAGCCAACAATTTGGCAAAACAAAGGTTCAAAGTAATGATTCTTAGCTTTATGCGCCGATGATCGGTATTTCTTTTTTGGAAAAAAGTTACAATGTAAATCTTCAGAATAATCCAATTGAACTACTGACACCTTTTACTTAAATATTGGTCATATGAGTTAGTAATTTTAAAATGCACTAAGTTTTTACTATTCAGATGGTGTCTACGATGAAGAAGATGAAATTGATGAAGATGATGATATTCCTGTGATAAATCGATCCGGCGAGGTGGACGTTATCGAAGAGGGCGGCACAGACGATGAGGAACAACAGTTTGACATCACCCTTGCAGCAACCCACTCTGTTGGTATCATCTAAACATTATTGTGTTCAATATTATAATACACTAGCTGTTCCCCGCGGTTTCACCCGCGTGGGCTACAGTTTATCGCGAAAAAAGTATCCTGGGTCCTTCCCCAGGGCTCAAAAACTATCTCTATACCAAATTTCATTTAAATCGGTTCAGTAGTTTAGGCGCGAAAGCGTATATATTCCGTATACTCCAAAATTATTCCCGCACTTCGGTGCCCCCTCACTGCGTTACCTTCTGTATCCATTACCCTATTTTAATTCTAAGTAATTTTTTTTTGGATCGCGCGTTTGAACCTCGTAGCTAAAGGTCTTCCTGGTTCGCGACCGCACTTTACCTATTCACAGATTCTCCCGCTTTTTTATTAGATTGTCGCGAACAGACAGCTGACAGACACACGCGGCGCGGAGGACTTTGTTTTATAATAAGTGGTGATTGCCCTTCATAATAAGTACAGTCCTCCAGGCTTCAACTAGATCTTTTATCCGAGTACATACATAAAATAATTCATATATATTAATGTTTGTATTTTATGGCGGGCAAAAGCTGTCTATGTTTGTTCTGTGGACTACATGATTCGTAATTGAAAAATTTCAATAAATAATTTGGTTTTTTTGGTATGCTTAAAGGATTATGTGTTTGAAACTATTAATTTTTTACTTTATCTTCACAAGACACCTGATGTTAAGTGTTGATTTGGTCAAAGGTGACAACATGCTACACCTGGACCTGATGCTAAGTGATGATTTGGTCAAAGGTGACGACACATTACACCCGGATTAGGAAATCCACAATGTATAAAAGATACACACCATTCAGCGATGAATACTTGACATCTGATCCTGTCCCTAAGCTATAAAGGCGAGCCTACCCAACGTGCATGTTGCAGTACATGGGCCATGCCCTGAGTGACGTGGGCGGGCGCGTGGTGCTGGAGGCGGGGTGGGCGGGGCGCGTGCCGGTGCTGGCCCACCATGGGTGCGTGTTCCCCGGGGAGACGGTGCCCATGCTGCTCAACAACGAGCACGACGCCGCCATCATCTCCGAGACTATCGCCAAGGATAAACTCTTCGGTCTGCTGTGTCCCGAGTGAGTGCCCTTTGTGCGCTGTGCAGTTGATAATACATATATAAACATTGAATGCAACGTCCACCTGCCGCGTTCCAGCGAGTCGTGCCAGGTCCTGTCCGGGTACGGCGTGCTGTGCGAGGTGTACGAGGCGGCCCTCGGCCCGGGAGCGCCGCCCACCTCCGTCTCGTTCAAGGCGCGAGCCGTTCACCGCTTCCGCATCAAAGATATGCCCAAGTGCCCGCTGCCCGTCGCGCTATACGTCAGGTACCTGCGAGCTCGTTACTTGTCCACACTCGGACACATCAATTTATGATTGGTAAATTGACCGTACGACACATGATCACTGCGGCCGGTGTTGCAGGGTGCGGCACTTCGAGGTGCGCGTGCTGCCGGACGTGCAGCTGGCGCCGCTGCAGCGCGCGCGCCGCCTCTCCAGGTGAGTGCCCGGACACCGAGGAACACTTTGGAGGCGCCGATATTTATTTGCTGTTGACGCGTTGCAGCCGCGACTGCGTGGTGCGGCGGCTGGACGCCGTGGTGACGCCGTGGCCGCAGTTCGTGTTCGAGATCTTCGACTACTGGCGCATGCGCGACGTCATCCTGGACTACTTCCGCACCTTGGGGCTCGGTGAGCTCGTCCGGCGGCCCCCCGCTGATATAAACAAAATTTGAATTCAGTTTAATAAAAACATAAAAACAATTCAGTCACCAAAAAATCAAATCAAATTGGTTTCTCGCTGCTGTTCCCAGAGAAGATGCTCCCGGAGGACGCGGTGTCGCTGTCGTTCTGGGTGGCGTCCAACCTGACGGCGGCGCCGCGCGACCGGCTGGCGCTGTTCGTGGTGGACAACGCGCTGCTGCGGCTGCACATGGAGTGCCGCCTCATCGGCAAGGTGCGCGGCGCGGGGGCGGGGGGGGCGCCGCGCCCTCCGCCCCGCTCACACTCGCTCCCCGCAGAAGAGCGCGCTGTGCTGCACGGCGTGCTCGACGGAGATCGCGCGGCGCGAGCACGTGTTCGCGATGTCGAGCGCGGGCGCGCACGGGAACTACACCAACCTGGGCGGGCACGTGCACGGCGTGCTCACCGTGTCCGCCGCGCACAACACGCGGCTCAGCGGCGCGCCCTCCGCCGAGTACTCGTGGTTCCCGGGGTACGCCTGGTCCGTGGCGGTCTGCGGCGGCTGCACCTCGCACGTGGGCTGGAGGTGAGCCGCGCCCCCCCCGCCCCCGCGCGCGCCGCCGCCGCTGACCGCTCTCCCCCGCAGGTTCGACGCGCGGCGCCGCAACCTGCGGCCGCAGCAGTTCTACGGGTTGTGCCGCAACTACGTGCAGCCGCGCGAGGTGCCGCCCGCCTCGCAGGCGCCGCTGTGACCGGTCACTATTCTGTACCCTGAAGTCAAAACGATGTGCGAGGCGGCGATCGGTAAATCTTCCCCCTTCGACGAGGTCCCTTCGGGAGTGCGGTTTTTTTTTCATTAATTTAGGTCCCGCTCGCGAAGTCGGGCGCTGGAAATGATGCTGGTAAATGTTTCGGTGTGAGGACGCGTTGTGAACGTTTGTGTATAAAAAAATATAAATAATAATAAAATGTTCTCTCCGTGAATTTAACTAAAGAACAGAACGAAACCAATATTTCTCTAGTCTGACCTTCTGCCCGCAGAAGTAGCGTCTTGACTCTCCTAACATCCACATTCACTAAACTTCCGTGCTGTGTAAGGCTGAGTCCGCCATTGATGTCCACTATACAGTCCTCAATTATATCATGGTCCTTCTTAACTCAGCTTTTAGGTTTCGTCTAAGCAGGTAAAGTTAGCCCTCCTACCAGCAAAGACTTGCTGGGCACGAAGGTAGGTACAATGATTCTGCTAACAACTCTGTCATATTGGCCTGAGCAATATACGTTAGTTGGCACCCATTATTTATGATTATACTAATTCAAAATTTTAAAACCTGACTTGTAAGTAGTTTTCTTCAGAAAATCTTGTTCGTAATCGATGTTACTTTAGAGAATTATTTGTGTAAACGCTTGCAAAATGTAAATGAATGTTTTATTATTATTATACATTACATATGTATTATTGTGCGTTTTGTGTTACCAACAAGGTATTCAAGACTACAAATAAAAAGCTGATAATATTTAATGTCTTTAGATTTATTTACAATCCTTAGCTTAGTGTTAGAATAATTACGTACTAATCTTACAATATACTTAATTAATATTAGTGTCTCGTGAAATGTTTACAAAAAGGAAAGTTTTTCAAATTCGTTTATATTTTTATTTTTGAATAATTTTTGTATGCCAGCATTGTTGAAGCACGCTGAGCAATAATGAATATTTTCTCAAACATGCTTGGAAACATGAGCATTATTTTGACAACCTTCTTCGAGATAAATTGAACTTGCTGCACTGCCAAAATATATGCGAGATGCGGCCGGCAAAAGTTGTATGACTATCCATATCTGTCGTGTTTAGCGACCAAATAAATTATAGGTCTACCAGATACTGATGGCAAAAAGGAAAAAAAGAAATTGACGCTAGCAATACTAGGGGAAATTGGAGTAAAACGTTTTGATACTTTTTTTCCCTATAGTGGCTGATTCTGTGTGTGATACATGCAAATATATAAATTTATCCAATGATCAAGGATAATTTTTGAAAATCTTACTGTGGCGAATGTGGGGTTCGAAATTTAGATGAAAACTCCAATTACTCTGTCCATGAGTTTATTTATTAATAAAGGCTATCAGAACTTGAAAATGGTTCCAAATACTGCACATCCATAAAAAAGTCTTCAGTCGTCGTCGTCGGTAGAGGAAGACGCAATATTTATGATAAACCTTTCCTCCTGCATCTCAATCGATCTTGTTCTATGAAATGATTTTCAATTTTTAATACATGTTCACAAGATTTTCGCCATTCATCGATCCCTATTCGAGAGAAAGCTTCTTCAGTTCACACGAAAGATGCAATAAACCAAAGTATCAAGACTTGTCATTCCTACTAATTTGAAGCCAAACCATAAACAATTCCTCGAAATTTTTCGTTGCCATATGAAAATCGCTATTTATTGAACTTTTTTTTTGCCATCAGATCCTGGTACACCTATACATAGTAAACTCATATCTGTCTTGTTTAGCGGCCAAATAAATTACATAGTAAACTCATATCTGTAGTATTATTTAAAAATGGAACGATTTTTGCTCCGAAACATGGCAACCAAGGAGGTAACTTATCAAAAGTTTTATTTAAATTCCGAACTGGTTTGCACATAGAAAACTGTTTATTGAAAAAAAACAAATGAACACTTTAACGCGAGAATTTTTTTGTAGTTCGTCATTGGTTTTGAAAAGTAATTGTTATCTGACAAAATCTGTTCAAGTGAAAACAATGAGTGAAGTGTGATGAGGTTACTTTAACACCACCTGGAATTCAAGAGGTAAGATCAAAAGCCGTAATAGAAAACATGTTACTGCCAAAATCGAAAGAAAAATCTCTGCCCAGGTACTACTTAGTTTTAATATCCGCGCATTATTTGAGAAAAGTACTATACAAGCCTTGGCCGCAACTAGGACTAGATGGACTTACGTATGTGGGCCTCGCCTTCGCCTCGGCCCATATTTACACGCTCGTCTATCTAGTCCCCTTTGCTGGCCGCTGCAGTAATGTACTATAACATCTGATCTTAACTGTGTTATGGACAAATAAATCATTTCATTTCAGTTTTGATGTGGCCAAGCAATACACAATAATTCATAGTTTTAATATTATAAACGCGAAAGTAACTCAATCTATCTGTTTGTTACCTTTTCACACCTACATCACTGAACAGATCTTGATGATATTTGGTATGGAGACAGTTTGAGCCCTAGGGAAGGGCATGGTCTCCGAGAGGAAGAAAGCTTAATAATCGGATTCTTATTAGTATAGTTGTACAGGCTGGTTTGCAGCACTCTGCGGGCTTATAATATAGTTGTCACGGACACAGCGCCGGCTCAAGTGTACCCGTGCGGGGGGAGGGCGTGCGGGGGCATGCCGTGCATCATGTAGTGCGGGGGCAGGGGCGGCGGCGGGGCGGGGGGCGCGGGGGCGGCGCCGCCGGGCGTCTTGCGCGGGGGCTGCTTCACGCGCCGCTTGGGGGGTGGCTTGTCTGCAACAGGGGACATCCTAGTTATTACAAGTACTAGTTATTTGACAATTAAATTACAGGAGACGAGAGCAATGCATTGCCATACAGATATTTTGAGCTACAATACATCACTGTAGACTTAAAACTCACAAAAATCAAAATCAAAATCAAAAATATGTTTATTCAATAGGATACATTGTGATCACTTTAAAACGTCAACTTAAAACTAGCTACGCCTGTTCCAACCTCCTTACGCCGGCAAAAGAACAGGCAAGAAACGCCCGGCAGGTAATTTTTTTGGCGCGATCACATTGACAATTTTATTCTTATTACTAATTGATTGAATTGGAGCAAGTTCACTAAAATCCCAAGCTTTTTTTTTTGTCATCTAATAGTCCGATATTTTTTATTTAGCTTTACTAATAAGAAGATTTCTCTTGTTTGGTTGTACACATTGGGATATGGGAACATGAATATTAACGAGTTGCGGGATCACAACCAAAGCAGACCAGACCCCACAAGCAGCACCCGTTCACGAGTTGACGCATGTGCCAGCCATCGCTCTCCTCGACCATATGAGAGGGAAGAGGGCGACCCGACACATGACGCCGCTGCAAGCAAAGTCACTTTCGTGAGCATGACTGTTTTGGCTGTTTACCGAAAATGGTTAGAATAGGGGAAATAGGGAGAATAGATAGATAGAAAGAAAGATAGATAGATTAACTACAATCCCAAGCTTGTTTGTCATCTAGATAGTCCGATATTTTATAATAAGCTTTACTAATGAGATTTCTCTTTATACGAATTTGAAATTTTGTTATAGACAAGTCTTGAATTTCACTTGGGATTTTGTTGAAAAAGCGTACACATTGACCTTTGAACGAGTTGCTAACTTTATGGTTAGCAACTCGTTCAAAGGTTCCAAACAATATAGATGTCTCATGTCAGCTGTCGACTCGTGTCATCACAAATGGTTGGTAACATCGAAGCTTCTTGGGACCTATATTGGCGAGTTGGAACAGAGATGTCACTAAAAGCAAGTATGCATATATATAGAGGCTGCATGCTCACCTGGCAGCTTGCGGTCGCGCGCGGGCGGCAGGTCGTGCTTCATGATGTTGTGCAGCGTGGTGCGCGGCAGACGCAGCGCCTGCGCCCGCGCCCGCAGGGACAGCGCCGGCGCGCTGCTCAGGGACGCCGCCACCTCCGATACATGGGTTTTTCTGTAAAGTGTCACACTATTATACTAGTATCCCAATTATAAAAAAGAATAAAAAATCTGTCTACATAATTTCAATGAATATGGTTGTATAGGTAGTCAGTTAGTGAAAACGTAACAGGAAAATAATACTCTGCAGTGTCAATAATATTAGTTTGATGCGTTTTCAAACTCAAAAATTTGATTGAGACTTAATATGAAATCTACATCCGAACTTTACCTTTTCATACTATTAAATCTTTAGTAAAATGATAGAAATAAGCGCTGAATATTATTTACCACTGAGAAAATGTTGTAGCAGCATACCTTTTCTCAGGTCTGCCTGGTCGAGGGGCGTCGCACACGTTGCCAGTGGAGAACAGCTTGCGCTCCCAAGCAAACAAAGTAGTCTTTGACGGCGGGTCCCTTTCAAATCTTCTTAAAAATTTGTCCTTGATCTGTGAAAAACAATTTATTTTACTAAAACGGGATTCAAATAATGAATAGAATAGAATAGAAATATTTATTGGCCATATAACTTTGGCTGTTACACAAGGCAGGTGAAAATGGTACATATTTAATTAAAATTAACAACATTGATTAAATTATGGATCACGTTCAGGACAGGACATAAAATAATAATAACAAAATAAAAAAAATAATCAATCCTCTTTAGAACTAAACGAGAATTCTGTCAGATGCATAGACATAAACTCATTAAGCGAGTAAATGGGTTAATTTCAAAAAAGTCTTTTAATTTTCGTCTAAACTGGAGCAAATGTAGTTTTGTTAGACTAATAGGCAGTTTATTGTACATTACAATTTTATTATAAGTACCTTGTTTCTGTGTAATGTAATGTGTTGTAACTATAATTGTAACCAGTAGTAATAATGTATATAATCAGAGCCAGGGCACTGTTTTTGCATGAGTTCAATTACAGAATCTTATAGTGTTAGTAGGATAATCTGACCAAAAAGCTTCTCATTGCCCGGTGGTGTACAGCAGATTTTCTACATTCAATGCAAAATGCTTACTTCAGTGATTGTATGGTGTGTATGGTGTCTCTCGTGGATCCACACAGCAGCCACGAGCCTTTCTTCTACTGAAAAATTAGACGTGTCTACTGTTTTATCAGATTTCTTCTTAGGTTCGCCACTTTTAACCTTTTCCGTTTTTGGTTTACGAGTATTTTTTTTCTTTTTCTCGTCTTTGCCATCGGTTGGGTCTGCTTCTATGCTTTTGACGGATTCGTTCAGTTGTAAATGGTCTTCCAGAGTTACATTTTGGGGCAAAAAAGATCCAAACTTTGTTTCAGGACCTACAGCGTTAAGATTCTGCAGTTTAGAGTGATCTACGTGTGTGGGACACTGTGGATACAAATGGTGAGGGTAATGGTGTTGAGTTGGAAACTGATACATCGGATTTTTATTTTCATGATAACTATTTTCCATGATTAAAAACGAAAAAAGTTGAAATAGATCTAAACTTTCACCAAAAGCTCCAAAACGCAAGATCACAACACAAACAAAAACAAATGACAGAATTGACATTGACAGCATATATACAGTTTTTTTTTTTGTTATGGCGTCACACGATTAGTGTATTTGTCAGTGTCAAGTATAAAATATTTCAAACTTTATAGTTGAATCAAGTTTAATGGTGATGATGATGATGGGATGAGGATAGTGTCTATATAGTGGCGCTTTACTTAAACTTTACACCGACTTTTTTGGAGCAACTAGAAAAGTCACTTTCACAACTTTATTTCAATTTCCCACACTCGTACACGTTAACGAACACATAATGGTTAATAATCCACTAATATTTCACATTATCACTCGAAGAAACATAAGTTTTGGAAATAAAAACAAAATTTTCACGTTGACAATTCGATTGCCGCCAAAAAGACCATATACAGATTTCGAGATACAGATAAATAAAAACCACAGACGATGATTCTTCGCCTATTTATTTAAAAAAAAGTATCGACGTAATTATTTAACCGATTTTGATTTGAACTGCTTTGGGAAATGTACGGAAATAATAGAAGATTCATTTTCCTTAAAATATATTTATTTCATTAAAAGCTACCTGCTTCTTAGGAGCAATATAGGGAAGTTTTCAGTAACCAAGTAATCATCTTCAAATATCACTGCAATGTTTAATTCAAATTCTGAAACAAAATAGATCGAAATTACGATAAGTATAACAATAACATCATATCCTACTAATATTATAAATGCGAAAGTTAGTGTGTGTGTGTGAATGTGTGTTACCATGTATCACCGTATTTAACTACTAAACTGATTTTGATGAAATTTGTAATGAAGATAGCCCTCGATTAACACATAGGCTACTTTTTATACCGGAAAAAGGTTCCTACGGGATAACGGGAAGACGCGGGTGAAACCACGGGGCGCAACTAGTTCTAAAAAATGCAAAAGTTTGTAAGTTTAGGATGTATGTTTAATACTTCTTCTCGCTGAAACGACTCAACGGATGCGAGTGAAATTTGGAATGGAGATAGCTTGATTAAGACATACTTAATTTTTTATCTGGGAAAAGGTTATTGCGGGATCACGAGAAAACTGTGGGCGAAACTGCGGGGCTCAACTAGTGATAATATATTACACTAGTACCTTAGATGGTGAGATTTGTGAGAGACCAATATACATCAGTTTCCGAAATCCACATCAACATTCATGTAGAAGTTTTCGAGTGTCAATATTTGTAACTGGCAACGAAGGATAATAAGACGTTAATTACCAATTTTGAAATTGACAGTAGTGGTGGTGGGGCAGGTGAAGAGGCGCGGTAGCACCATGTAGAGGGGGATGTCGCGAGAGCGGCACACGTCACCCTCGCCCACCTGGATGTTCTGGATCTCGGTAGCTGGAATATACAACATTGAGATAATTATAGCTATCTACGATGTTCTACACGAGGAGCAAAACACTATTGGTGAAAATAATTAAAAGAGAAATTGATTTTAAAAACAAGTGTTTCTTTTCTTTTCATTCTGTTATTATTAAGTTGTTATAAAACAAACCAGAACAATATTTATTTAACTTTATCTCTTTCATTTATGTACTTCTTTTTATATCAAGTATAAATAAAATAATGTTTAGTTTTTGTATATCAGTTAAAATTTCTGCTTATAAGTTCGTCCTTGTTGTAGAACCAAAAATGTATAGCCGTCTTATTTGGGTAAACTCTAATAAGTAATCGCATCTCTGAGTCCCAAGACACAGGCTCCTGCCTAGTTTGGGACTCGCTGTATAGTCGTATAAGTTATATATATATAAATAGTCAAATCTTATGTAAACTTGTCGAACTTAGTACTATTTTGGTAAATAAACATTTTCATTTTCATTTTTCATTTTCATTTTAACTCGTACAGGGTAGTGTTAGACCACAAGTTACTGAAGACTGAAGTGAAGTGACGATGTGGTCGAAGGTGGCGCCACGCTACATCTGGATTGGGAACTGGCTCTCAAGTGAGGCGGCCGGAACACACCGATAGGTGCTAGGCGACAGATTCTTAACTTGGGGGTGGTAGCTAGTAGGCAGTCATTTATTACGAAACAAACGAAAATTTAAGTATATTTTTATGGACAAAATTGTTATGCTAAAGTGTTAGATTTGATTTCTGCTTAGTAGACTTGAATTCAACATCCATGTGTATCCTACTATTAATATTATAAATGCAAAAGTTGTGTGTGTGAGTGTGTAAATGTTTGGTACCACATATCACCGTACCTACTAAACCGATTTTGAAGAAATTTGGAATGTAGATAGCTTATACCCTGGATTAACATAAAGGCACATAAAGGCTTTTTATCCCGGCAAAAGGTTCCTGCGTGATAACGGGAAGACGCGGATGAAACCGCGGGGCGCAACTAGTTTGAAATATGTACGAACCATCTCTAGAATACCCCTCTGCACAGCCGCAGGTCTCGACCCGCACTAGTTGCAGCTCTATTGACTTTATTGGCACGGAGCACTCGTCCACGCGGATCTGTCATAAAATAAAAAGCTTAAATGTATTAGGAAACACATTTCAACGTTTCGCTTCCACTTTCATCATACAAGCAGCGAAGAGGTAGAACACCTTGCCAGCTTCTAGGCAAGGATGCTCCATTAACTACCTCTTCAACACTTACCATCAGGAGAGTGAGACGGTTCTATGGCTTGCCTGTTTCTATATAAAAAAAAAAACAGAAACATATTTTGCTATAGGAACTTTTGGTGTAACTTTTACAGTTATAGACTGGTAAAATGAACCACAATGAATAGGATAAATAAATGTACCTTGCCAGTGATGGGTTGATCGAGGGGGCACACGGTGGAGTCTATCTCGGCGTACACCTGGAAGTGCGGCATGGGAGCCCGGGAGGCGCCGCCGGAGCCGCCGCCGGCGCGGATCGTGATCGGGTTGATCTCGCAGCGGACTGGCTTCAGAGGGGCGCGGTCTTGCTGTAGCATTCATTATAATATGAGATGAGACGAAGTTAAATTGCGTTCACAAGTTACTTAAAAACTGGTGCTTTTGCAATAATTCTGAAATCTTTTGGGTAACATGTATGTTTATATACATCTTATGTCACAGTGTTTGTTATCGAACACCTCAGAACTAGCTTGAGTGGCTTAACCGATTATTATTACATTTTTGTGTATATTTGATAGAGATGAGAATAGGTTGTATGCAACTTTTTATACCCATAAACCGCGAGGCGGAGCTGGTTAATAGAGAAATGAAATAAATGCAGATAGCAATTTATCCAATCTGTAATTTTAAATTCTCACCTGGCGATGTTGCACAAATATCTGACATGTGACATTCAACGGCTTGTTCAAGAATGACCTCTTCATGCTGCACTTCAGTATGTACATAATATTGACAAAGACGCCGTGGTAGGTCTCCAGCAGGCCGGGGTACCCAGGTGAGACCGCCTGGCGAGCTCGCAGCGGCATCTCGAATGGGATCTCAGTCACTCCGGGAGGTATTTTACCAGATGGAGCTAGTTCGATTGAAGTACTTACTAGATTTATAGGCTGGAAAACAACCAGATATGTATTAATTTCATTGCTCATTAAGACAGTTACATGAGAACTTAACAGATAATGTGATGGATATTGATGATCACATTATATGACATTTTTTTTTTAAGTATATATTAATATTAAAAAAAAATTACCTAATTCTGTACGCGTCCCGCAATTATGTTATATATACAGTACATATATGTGAAAACTTATAAATAGCCATAAGTTTAATAGTTTATAAGTATATTTTTTGTTAACTAGCTGTTAGTTTTCCGTAAAGAATAAAATAAAATAAATAAATTGAATAAAAATAATATTACAATCATATTGGACAACCAATGTGGTACAATGGCTGAATGGGAAGCGTGAGATTACGAGTTTGACTCCCACTATAGGACAAATATTTGTGCATAAAAAAAGTGTGAGTTTTTGTTCTGTGTCTGGATGTAGTGGATCCCTGATCAGTGTAGTATCTGATACCCTAGATGTGAGAAAACCTAGTTAGGGGTCTGATACAATACATATTATATGTGATTGTGTCATTGTGATTCGGCAACTACTCCCTCACCTTGATGCTATTAGAGAATGCTTCAAAAATGCCAACATTCTTGGTGCTGAGCTGCAGGTTCACTACCCCCTCGAGGGTGAGGGAGAGGCCCTCGTGTCTCACTTCCCCACTGCTCTCTACTGCCACCACACCTGCTATAGTCTCCTGAAATAACAAAGATATGGGATTATACCATTACTGCTACACTCAAGGATATCAATAAAGATTTAACCAGCATTAAATCATCTGTTTTGTATGGATATACAGATTTGCCATTGCCTAAAAATATGAATGAAAATATGAGAGAAAAACGGGCATGTTCAAGATCCACTTTCAAAAAATACTTTCAATAGAATGTAGCATTTACCAACCCTCACTGGGGCAGCGTTGTTTATTAAAGCCCATAATCTCTCTGAGAGACGCGATGTGGTGTAATAGGCTGATGTTGATATTATTAGTAAATTCGTCAATGGGAAGTTAAAGGATGTCCTAAACCTTCCAGCTATAATGATTGTGTGTTGTGTCTTCCTAGCCAAGCAGAACCACACAAAAGTGATCATGATCACTGATCAAGTGATTACAGAACAACCACTATATAATTATATAGGCGAACATGCGTTGGAGAGGCGGTTCTTGTGAAGCTGTGTGTACTGTTTTATCAGTTTTTGAATTCTATTGATTACATTGCTTCACTATGGAACTTACTCCTTCATGATACACTTTAGCGACTCTTTTTAGTTTGATGAATAGATTTGTAGACATTTGTGTTTTACTCAGAAATCAATTTCAAATTTTATCAACACAAAACAAAACAAACTGATCTCAGTGACATAAACAGCAAAACAGCTGATAACAACTGATCGATATCAAATTAAATTGACAGCAGACAATCTTGGTTGACAAGTTTTGAGACCATATTGTGTTACTGTGGTAGATTTTTGCTTTTTCCCAAAGAAAATCTTATTTTTTACTTGCAACATCTTATTATGTCAAAACCAAACAGTCAATTTCACGCAAACAAAAATTCAGTTCAGTTGAAAAAAATGTCTGTTTGAGGCAGTCGGTTGTGAGTTTGGCTCGTAATAAATATTACGATTTTTATTTATTTTCGTTAATTTGTAAATATAAATATTGCAAACGTGTATTAGTGATTTTTTATATGGTGTCAGTGTTATTATTGTGAGTTTTGTTGTTGTCTACCGGTGAGATTCGAACAGGTGATGCCGACGAGGGTTCTCCGGATGGATCGATATCGCTAACATTGCGTTTGATAGCGAAAAATACGTAAAGAAAGGGGGTGGCTCGAAGATGGAGAAGTCGGCCCGACCGCGGACGGCTCTCAACGAATGTGTGAAGGTGGTGGTGCGGTGCCGCCCGCTCTCGGAGAAGGAGAAACACGAGGGTTACGAGGAGGTGAGAACTGCCATCGATGTTGTTTATATCGGTGATGTCGGTAGGGTGCTGGGGCTGCGCAGACGTGGTGCGTCGATCCCATTCGTTCACTGTACGTCCGAACAACATCGCCAACTTTGTTGACTTCGTGAAAATAGAGCACGCAATTACTAGTAATTGGATGCGCGCTCGGTGTGATGCGGTGCGTTTATAAATTATAGCAAATACTGCATGCACTACAGCTGTGCTATATTCATGAGTTTTCGGAAGAGAGGTAGCAGAGTGATTCAGGCGCGTGGGCTCGAGCTCTTGAGTAATGCCCACCTTTAGTAATATGCAGACAGGGGCTTATAGGTATTGCTAGCAACCTATTGAATTTCGAATACAATTTCTAGCTCAGCACCTTTCAAATCTGCAGTACCTAACAATATTTTTTTGAATATAACTTGGGCAATTAAAAAAATGTTCATGACCTCCAAAAAATTCAATACAGTTAATGAATAAAATTACTATATTTATAAATGTATGTTACTACCATATTAGCTAATAATTTGTCATATATATATTTTTTTGTATTTAATTTACCCACATTACAGTTATTTGCCTTCAAGAAAAATAAAAACCCTCTTTCCTGGTAAAATATTAGAGCCTTCTAATGGAGTATATATTATATTTTTAAATGCTTAAAACTTTCTGTAATAGTATAGTACTGTGTCTCAATGAACAATTTGAACTTTCAACTCATCAAAGAAGATAAATAAGTAACATATTTTCTATTCTGTTAATATGAACCTACCTACTTTTAGGTTTATACAAAGAAAAGTAGGATTCAAGCTGCTTTCATGATGAGTTAGAACAAACAGACAGAGCAGCTTGCAGTTGCACAACAGTGCTGGGTAGGAATGCCAAGTGTTATGCATGCTGCCACTTGTCTGAAAGCTCCTCACTCGGTGGCTAATTCAGTCAATACTTCATCTAATTATACAGTCTAGTTTGCATGCAGAAGGTTCTGCACTGTTCATGTTTCTTACTGTATTTCCTGCTAGATACAATTTATGAGAGTTAAAGTTCTTTTTTTTTTTTTTTTTTACTATTTACAGGGTAGCGTTTGACCACAAGTCACCTGATGTTAAGTGACGATGCGGTCGAAGATGGCGCCACGCTACACCTGGACTGGGAACTGGCTCTCAAGTGAGGCTGCCGGAACACACCGATAGGTGCTTGGCGACAGATTCTTAACAAGAGGGTGGTAGCTAGCCAGGCGAGTACTAGAAAATACCCTACCACCAAGCTATGGTTTCATCACGATGTTTTCCTTCACCGAAAGCGCAAGCTCATTGTAGGATTCGAACCCACGTCCTACGGATTGCAAGCCGACGTCACTACCACTGAGCCATCATCGCTATAAAAGGACAGGGATGCTCTGGAATTTATTTTCTCTCAAATACTAGTTTTATATCTAGATTATGTTGTAATCCTGGTCAATATATGTTTGTTTGTCATATATAGGTTATGGGGAAAGTTAAAGTATATATAACACATGATAGTTACTGATGTTTTAGTATAGTAACACATTCCATCATTACAATATATATAATATATATATCTACTTGCATAATTAAAATTATATCATTTTATTGGAATGTTAAAAATAGTCCAAATGTATGAATGTAAATCTGTTATTGATTCAGTTTGCACGGGGTGTTCATTGAGTGAGCTCTGAGTAAATGATTCACTCATTAAACCTCTGTTTGTACTGTGATCCACTCATGTAAGATAGAGAATGCTATTGTTTTCTTTTTGTTTAGGAAGAGTTGCTGACTAACTGACACTGTTTTAGTCATCTTATCTGTAGGAACTGATAACAAACTTACTCAGGTGTGTACTAGGTCTACTTGAGATAACTGCATATATAATGATTTGGATTGTTTTCTACATTAAGTTACTAGGTACAATACAGTGTAGCACGAAGCATTGATACTTTCAGTATTTTACTCTTGAAATTGATTTCTAACACATCCTTATCTGTTATGTTCACTCAACAAAGTTGATCGAAATTCTCGTAAAAATATTGAGGCAGGTCAGGTATCGCATAAAAGTCAATAAATAACTACGCGACAAAATTGTAGTAACCGATCGAATCCAGGCTTTAATGCAAGTGGGTGCCTAGACGTAGGCACCTATTTATTGCATAGTTCCTTCGAAAGAAAGCCAGCCAAGATTCGCCCAACCAGTCTCCTAGGATCAAAGCTAAGACAATGCAGCGAACATGATCCGCCGCCAGACGGGTTTCAGTTTCAACACCAGCCGGGCCCAATTAGCAGCTCTAATTCCGCCACCGCGCCTGAAGCCTGATAAACTCGTCAAACGAGGGCTGCGAATATGTGGGCACGTCACCCTTGCTCCCGTCACGCATGTGTGACGCGTGCCGAGCCCGTGGACATGTGCTATGAGTGCTATGACACTTGCAAGGCGGGGTATCGATCGAGGAATTGGCATTATACCAATGTTCAATGAAAACGCCAGCTTTTCGCAGATTTTTCCTACGATATCGAGTTTAAAATTTAAGATGCAAACGGACACACACACATGTTATCGTCTAACGCCCGAAATTAATAGTCGATCCTGATCCGTTATCCGCGGTTTTGGTCCGCGATACGTCACGTCATGTCATAATATTATATGTAGTTTTAGTAGTAAAGCTTGACACACTAGTACTAAAATGACATATTATGACATGACATATCGATCCAAAACCGCGGATAACGGATCAGGATCGATTATTTATTTCGGACGTAAAATGTCCCACTCAAAAGTTTCTAGATGGAGACATGCGTAAATTGTCTACAATTTTTATTTTGGACGTTTGTAAATACGAATAATGGCAAAAGTCCTTACGCACGCTCACGAAACGATCGATGCTGGTAAGTTTATTGTGATTGATTTGTTACATACGATCACTGCGGACCACCTACCGCGTCGCAAGTATCAATTATCGATAAACGATATATTAAATTAGAGAGACAACTCAATGCAGTGAGTAAATATTTAATTGGTCAAGATGTCTCAGGAGAGATAGATCATAGCATTTATTAGACACACCTCTTCATGTCACCATCAGGTCATAACTTCATGAGCTCTCGCAATACAAAATAATAATACAAATATGCAATTAAATTGGAAGTATGGTTATCTATTGGGATACAACATCTACGCCTGTTCCCAACCTCCTCACACCGACAAAAGAACAAGCAAGAAAAGCCCGGCAGGTCATTTTTTAGGCGCGATCACGTTTAAGTACTATATTTTTCCTAATTACTGAATAGGAGCAAGTTCACTACAATCTCAAGCGTTTCCAATCCAATCGATAATGTTCGGAAACAAAGTATATTTTCATATTCGCATAAGAACTAAAGTAGGTAGTTAAATGTGTCAAGTAGTAAGTCGCGCTAGGGAGGCGATACCTAAACAATACGTTGGTAGATCCCCCGCACCGCACGGATCTTGACCCGTAGTTATCTAGGTGAGCGCCGAGTGGTCATGTCTGTCCATGTGGCGATCCATATTTGGACGTAGATCATAGAGATAAATCTTCTCAACGCATGTGCCGGCGACCTTCTCCAGTGTGCATAGTCTCTTAATACCACGTAATACGATACACATTAGTGTAACTTGTGGAATATGGTGAGAAATGAACTGATCCTCCTGAAACTACCGAGAAGGCAGACAGTATTCATGATTGAAATTTTCACGTTTTCACTGTAGTAATAATATCTTCAGGCCCATCCTATTCTTACAAAAAACGTTAAACTTTTTTCTCGACATGATCTCACCCTTATTGTGAGCTAACAATCGTTCGAGAAGCAATTTAGACTCGATTCTCTAATAAAAACATCGCAGCCACGTACAGATTGGTTGTGAATTCGTTTTTTTGCCAGAGCTTCCTTTTCCCCTTTTTGCTGGCTATGAGGCAATACGGTTTTTTCCTCGAGTGAAACTTCTGGCAGTTAGCGGTTTCAGACTGAACTGTTGCTAACTTGAAAGATTTGACTGAAAACGACCTTCATCAGCGCATTAACGATCTGTTTTACAGACGTTGCCCAATGATCGCTTCTATTTGCTGCACACATTTGATGAGTGCGTTACGAAAACTGTTATTTTCTGGTGTGGTTGCCACGTGCCGATGATGCCATTATGGTTTCGGCCAACAAAATTAGAGGCATGTTTGTAATATTGCGTAAATTTTTATTGTAAGTGCCCGGAGGCGTTGCTTATGACCTGCTTTTGAAGCAATTATCTTCCTTCAATTACTTAAATAATTGCTTTTAGGGAATTTTCCTATTCTTTGGCTAGTTAACAAAACGAAACACGTGCGCTGAAGAACAGCCTTGCAACCATTTAGGTTGCATCTCGTTGTCTCATTACAACGAGTAAAGCACAACTTCGATGTATGGATGTAGAGCTACGCCACCTGCGCATTTACACATTCCTCTTAATGCCACAGAGGAAATAATGCTAGTAATAAAGATCACGAATGGAATATAGAATGCAAGCATTCAAGAAATAAAGTTCACCAGTTGTGGCACCAGCATGGGCAGTGCGTAGCTTGCCACACGCGACTTCGCAAACATTCGCGACATAAAAATGTAAACAAGACATCTGGTTGCCTCCATTTGTGGTGTGGGCCCGTAAACAGTTCGCTTCAGACATGTAGATAGCCTTCGGTGCATTCTTTGAATGATTTCTCTTTATGTAGCTGGGTCGCTGAGTGATCTATGTAATCGATCTACTCATAAATTACAGACGTTGATAGTCTACACATTTTATTAACAAGTTTAAGATGAAAATCTGCACTGTTGTCTTTAAAGAAAAATGATGAACATTAAAAACTTCTAGAATATTGTTATTCAGCAAAATAGCGGCTTACGCAAACCTCCGTTACACTTACTATTTCTTCACCTAATTGCGAATGCATAGGGGTACAGAACAGATATCACTAGCTTGTTACAACATAAACAGCCGCAGCGGCGGCAAGCAGGGCTGCGTGTGCGCACCTGAAACCTTACCGAACACGTGAAACCACGCAGCGAAGGTTTCCCCCATGATGCCATATGCTCTCAAGTTAGAACCTACTTATGTACAATAGAGTCTTCAAATTAATGTACTATTAAAAAAAAACAATGCGTTTTTAAGTTTATGTAATTTTTAGTTTATATATATATATGAATGAAAGACAAAGATATTTTATCCCGAAAAATACACGATTCCTGTCGGAATGTCAGTGGTGTTATACATAATATTATAATTGAGTATGTGCCTCGCCTCGCGATGAAGAGCTTTAAAAGATGGAAGAGTCGATACAACGAGAGGAAATCATGAAGCCACGCACCGTGTAACGCAACGTCATCATAAAATTAAGTTGTTAGGAAGCAAACTGAACTGTCAGGAAGCGTGCATCCTAATTAACAAGCCAATTCATCGAGAGGGTTAAACTCTTATCAGTTAATCTTTACGCCTCGTTATAATAGTACTTAACGTGTAATTTTACGAGCAAGTTATGTACACGCTTGTTATTATGAGTATAAAAAGCGAGATAAGATGATGAGTTATAATTTAAGGCCTATTGTTTAAAGAAGCGCCTGCAGTGATCGTGGAGTTTGATTCATATTGCATGTTGTGTTAAAATGTACCTGGATGCAATCACGCTGGAAGTGTGATTTACTGAAGATTTGTAGAATGTATCATTATTAATTAATTAGTATTATCTGATAGAAGAACAGAGACGTAGGTACATTATTATGTCGTTTGTAGTACCGCAGTATGACGCGTTAACATTTCAATCGGGTTTTGGCTTTCGATGGACTTACTTAACATAGAATGTAATATTTATCAAACATCATTAATTATAAAACAAATTAAAGATGTATCGTTCCTAGTTGTCAATATCTGTCTAGAGTAATAAAATAACCAATATCGGTAGCCTTAGAACTTTCAACGATACCTTTAAAAATTATGTTCCTGAACCACTGTCTACTCTATAGGTGAAAGGAAAGCGGGATCAGAAATGGTACGAGCGGCTGTCGACCAAGCAGACGGACAACAGAAAGTTGAATGCCCCCGTACAGGTCTGACACCGACCCTCTGGGAGATCAGGGAATTGGATAATGACGCACTAACTGGGTGGCGCTGGTTGTAGCATATGGATACATGCAGAATGTTTTGAAAATTATATGCTTGCGCAAAAGGTTAATGGTCTTTTCAGAGCAATTTAATAAGTCAAGAGTTTATGAGTCACTTAAATTCAGAAGCTTCTCAAGATCGTTTTGGATCGGTCAAATAAGTTTTGCAGTTTGAAACCAGTAACGCTTTAAGCAACGCTGACTCTGGTTACCTGTAAAGATGATGTTAACCCTAGATTAATTTACGTGTTACTAAGCACAGATTTAGGTAGTAGGATTGAGGTGGTGGTATTAGTGGCTGCTTATTCATTAGGACACGTCACTTATGCAAACAAATACGATCACACGAATGTAAACACGTTTACTGATGCACCGGTTATTAGCTTCGTAGCTTGTTTTGTAAACGAATAGGTCAGAACGCGTTGAACACCGAATATTGCAATACTAAAGGACTATTTAATATGCTTGTCAAGTTCACAAAGGACTAAGTACTAAAATAAAGGAGTAGAAACAAAGTTATGACACTAATTGAGTTGTTTCTTCGTGTAAGACAGCTTCAGCTCACCGGAGGGCCATAAATAAATAACAAAAGACATGAAATGCGTCTAGACACGACGCTGTTTCATGCTTTCGGTTTTATGAATTGTTAAATTTTTCCTTAATAGCGTCATTAGGAACGTGTTTTGTCATTTGATAATTTCTAACTAAGCAACAAGTCAGCGTTGTCTCGCGTAACAACTATGAAATTATAAGCGAGAATTATAATTCTCTTCATATTACAACCATTATAACCACGCCATGAACAGCTATAATGTTATCAATTAATAATAACCAGAACATAACGCTTCCAAAATGTAACCCACATAAAGTAGTATTGGGTGATCAGAATCGGAATCCGCAAATTCACGCTTCTTTTTTTACAGGGTAGCGTTTGACCACAAGATATCTGATGTTATGTGACAATTAACAGAGCAGTAGACGATAGATTCACGCTATACATCTTGATTGGGCACTGGTTCTCAAATGAGGTTGCCAGAACACACTGATAAATGCTTGGCGAAAGATTCTAAACTTGTGGAAGCTTCTATTTGGAAATCCTGGTAATTGCTTTTAGATTTATTAACCATGGCGAGGTACGCTACTGCTCTATGCCTTCTTTTAAAGTGTGGAGCTGATGTGGTGTTCCATGTGCAGGTGGTGAACGTGTGCCCGGAGCGGGGCGCCGTGCAGGTCCACAACCCCAAGGGGCAGGACAAGCTCTTCACGTACGATGCCGCCTACGACTGCTCAGCTGACACGCAGACCATGTACGATGAGATGGTAAGCTTCTATGGGGACTGTAAACCTATGCTACAGCACCGAATTGGGGCTGCTCTGTTTTAGTCTGACTGACCTGCTCTTAAAGGTCGGTAACGTTTAGTGCTAATGTCTTCAAAAAATAAACCTGAATGTAACCAATAAATAGGGTAGTCATGAAGAAACAGATACAGCTCTCAAAGTCCCAACGAAGGTCTTGGTCGAGGAGATGTCTCTCATTTCTTAGGTGTGATGTTGAATTCTGGCAATGAAATACTTCGTTGTAAAAATTATTAAGATTAAGACATATCCAGAGCCAGTAAGGTTTATTCGTTTAAAAAACAGTATAATGAGTTGTTTACTTGGTGCAATCGATACGGTTTTCCTTTGTTTTATTCCATTCTAATAAAAATTGGGTCATCATTTCACGGCGTGAACTTTATCGCTCCCCGTTCCACTCCGTTTTATGTGGATATTCGCGTTCGCCGCTTATTTTTATTATTTGACGTCAGTGTATGAAGTGCCATGAAGTCGTGTCGGAGCTAAATATATTTGGCTATTTGGCTTCCGTCGCCCAAGGTCAGGGCTTTCCCGGGGACCTAACTATTTTGTCGCATTCAACCGTCAGATGTGCAGACCGCTGCGATGCATCTCTTATTTGTAATCTTCAGGCCACCATGCCAATTCTACCGGATTTGGGACGTCCCGCTTCTTAGGTCTATTCCGGAAATCATGAGAATTGATCGTGATCATCAATTTGTTTTTGCAATCCACGTGTAACTCATATTTTATTTGTTTTTGTATTCTGAAAGTTATCAAACTTGTACACACGATCTAGAGCCTATAATCTACTTGCAAACTATAATTTATAGGGATCCAGCACGTAGCACTAACCCAAATCCTGGATGTCAAACTAGAAAATCACACAAATTACTTGTAAAATATTATTCTAAAAAAAAAATAAAAAATAGAAAAAAAAAAAAAAAAAATTAAAATATTATAGACTGCTGCTATTCTGTTGTTACAAAAGATCCAAATGTTTGTATTATGAATCTATAAAGATTTTTTACACTCTTCTTTCTTGAATAAATCTGATAAGTTGTTAGCTGAAACCGGAGAAAGTTGCCATTAATATTACTTTCTTGATATATTTCATCGTCGTCAGGCATTCTTCGGGTTGCATTTACAAATGCCTACTTTTATAGTTACTTAGGTATATAAAATGGAATGTGGTGTCGTCTGTCGGACGAGAATGAGTAGAATAACATAACATTCCCGTGTGACACAGCAGCTGTCATATTGTTGCCAAAATATGGGGCCAATGTACTTGTACTTACAGCAGCTATTCCGAATACGCAATACGCACCGTTCTGAATGTTACAGGGAAAATGTTACGGCATTTCATGAGCTAGTGTTAGTTTATAAAATCAATATTTGTAGGAAATTAACAAAACTAATCTCGAATCGGGTTATTGGTGAGACAAAACTAGCATTTGTGTCTATCTATTCCCAGTTGCCACCTCCAGCTCCGATAAGTACCACTAGTAAAAGCTCGAGATTTATCACATTACAATGTCCTTAATATGTACCTACCTATATAGTAGGTAAATAGATACGTACCTCTACCTTCCTTCCTATAGTTTTTAACTTTATCGTATCGATATGCCTTGAAAGCAAAATGCCCTATTTGCCATATCCATCAGTTTTTATTCATGGACTACTCTCCTCACTATTTTATCTCTGCATGCCAGTTGGCACGCGCGTCTCTCCTGTCAATGATGAGTAAACTTGACTTTGATGCTACACGATATGGCTATCATTAACTATCTAGTTCAACTACGTTAATTTGTTATTACTGAATTTTCCAAAATCAGCGGAAAACTAATGCTGATCCTTTTCAAGATAAACCTTAATCCCTCATTTAGAATCATATATTTAGTTGTACGTTTAAGTGCTTATTGAATCAAATACATTTTAAGTAGCAATATTACCGTTATTAATATATTTCTCACCGAGGATAAATAAATAAATAATTAATAATAGGTACTTTGAAACAGCAGTACAATTTAGCATAATCTCGTAACGACCACGTACTGACAATTCGTGTTCAAGGAAACAATATTTCCTTAATCGCAACAAAAAACTAAATCGCGGCTAAATTACAATGTTTTAAAAAAGTAAATTGCACAAACAACTTTAAACTATAATTGCAGGTTGTTGTGTCAAACTCGTTTGTGAACATGCCTTATCGTTATCGTCTATGTCTAATGGATTACCACTCAAACATACACGTTTTTTGTGTTACATTATGTGATCTGGTTTATTATGGTTCTTACGCGCTATTTCCTTTTTCTTCAGAAGTGTAATATGTAATGGGTTTATGAGTAAACAAATAAAGCATACATTCTACTGAAAGTTCTTCCACCTGTGCTATAATTGGTTGTCTAGTCAACGGTCGATAGCTTGAACTTGACATGTATTCGCGACGCCCGCGCTTCGATGAGTATATAGTACCTTCTCGACACTTAAAAACGGTGCATTTGTAAAAACACGGAAGGAACCTCATGCGCATCCCACGCTGTACCGTCATCATTCATCCGCTAAGCACTAAGCAGCAGCTTGTCCTCGGTTTCACTTTCAATGCCTCGCCTCGCCTCACCTTGGATTGGAACTGACCAAGGTCTTGCTGTGTTTTGTTTTTCACCAAACTGTGATTCAACGCCAACTGGCCCGGTTGGCCTTACCATCAAGCCATGGGCGTTAATGTGTCATTAATTAGGTATTGTAAAGGCATTAGCTAGCAAAAACCCTACACTCAGTCGCCCATCTATCCGTTGCTAAGCTATTAGTTTTGTTGTGGTTTGTCACTGATCTTCTGCTATCTATCATTTAGTACCTCGTCGTAAATCATGTGTTATTTTAAGGTTTTCTGATTTTACTTCCTCAAGGTTAGGTTTTACCTTTGTAACGTATCTTGTTCTATAGAAACAGTTTCAATGTGGTAGGTTTTGTTGACTCACGTTTTTGGCTCAATCGTCGTTTTCTTCAGCTGCAAACAGCTTTTTTACGACTTGCAGTAAGGTCCGCTGCAGCATTCATCTTTTATTATAAACAGTCCTTGATGTCAACGTTTTCAAGAAACGTGATCTTGGACAAAGTAATGCTTAACAATGTTTACAGCTTTTATGTTATGATTCCTTAATGATCGCGTTTACTTTATCGCCTTTTGTTCAAGGTGAGATTATTTTTTTTTATCTTTTGTTCATAGTATTCATTGTCTGGACGTGATTGTAGTATTTGCTCTGAATCAGACGATCTAAGTAGAATTATGCGCATCTATGCCGCCAGTTACGTCAGGGTTTGATTCCGATTCCGACCTTTCAGTCGGACGATGTGTTTCATATCCAGATTTTGTTCGTATTCTATAAAAAGCGCGTGCATCGGTGAGGTCATAGCAACAGGTTCGGCAATGAGATGGAGCGCTTCCATTGCCGATTCTATTAAAATTACCGTCTACGAATAACATGAAGTCGGAAATGCAATTTTAGTACTAATTTTGTTGTTGTTTTGCTTTATATGAATCTGTTTAAAGCAAATTATAATTTGAAATTAAATATGACGCAAGGTTTTATTGTTTTTGTTTTGTTATAACTCGTTTTCAATTCAAATTGGTTACTAAAAGCTAGAGATATATCTCTACCCAAATGGAAAACATATTTTGCAAATGGCCAAAGTAACCATTAAAAATTAGATGCACTTAATTTAGAGCTAATTATTTTGACGCTACGCGGTAGCTCTTTAGCTAAATAAATTTTCTTGTCTTCAGATGTTATTCTTATTCTTAAAGCATCTCTGATATAATAGTTAATGCATAAACAATTACATAATAACCTTATATCCTAACGACTAAGAAGTCTCCTGATCTGTGAGACCTAAATATGTAATCCTCCCCAGGTCCGCCCGCTGGTCGCGTCCGTGCTGGACGGGTTCAACGGGTGCGTGTTCGCGTACGGACAGACCGGCACCGGCAAGACGCACACCATGGAGGGCACGCCCGACCACGAGGGCATCATCCCGCGAGCCTTCCGCCACATCTGGTCGCACATAGAGAACAACGCGTCGCCGGACGTGACGCACCTCGTCTCCTGCTCCTACGTCGAGCTGTACCTGGAGGATGTGCGGGACCTGCTCTCGAAGGAGGTCTGCAAGAAGCTCACTATACGGGGACAGGTTGGTTCTCACTTCACGTACTCTAGGTCACCCAATTGGACTAACCAGTGCCTCTGGCCCCCACGGCGCCGGACGTGACGCACCTCGTGTCCTGCTCCTACATTATGGAGCTGTACCTGGACGATGTGCACTAGAAGGAGGTCATTAACAATTTAACAACATTGTTATCCAACGACCATGAAACTGCTAACCAGTTACAATGATCAAACGAAAGCTCTTCCATAACATTGGCTCTGCGCCAAACATTTAGTGCTACCACATTACCGTTTGACTTCCCCACTTGGTAGACAGATGGACCATAATATAGGGCTAATGAGTTGTAACAATACCCTCAGCAGAAGTTGTTGCATAGTCTGTGGCGATCCAGTACATGTTGTTACGTATTCTGCGCCACCTGACGCGCGGCCCGCGTATGCGTGCCATATCTGAGCTGATAGTGCAGCCAAATACAGTGCATTGTTTGATGACGCGCTAGCTTAACCCAGCTAATGTAAATTCTGATTGTATAGTTACGCGAGTGTAGACATTCGTGTATATTTTAACGCTGTGTAGATTAAATTTTCATTGACGCCCAATACACAAACATAGTCAGGGCTCGCAACTAAATTTACATAATATACACCGTCAAAAATTACTGACCTTCAGAAGCCTCTCAAGCTAATATTTGCAGCATAATAGTGTGTCAATATTTTTGTTGATGCTGAAGTTAAACCTGGCTCGCGTTTTGTATTACGAAAATTTCAATCACATATTATAAGAACTCACTTTTTGCTTATTGGAATGTAAAATTAACGGACTAAGCTGCGGCAGGGAACAATTTTATCAGCCGAAGCCAATATTTACTATCAACCATGTGTGACGCCGTTTCTCAAGTCATTACCGAAGACAACTCCGTTTGTTGAGACAAGCGGACCGCCTAGCTCGCAACTCTGTATCAACATTGACGCAACGTGCTTCCTTGCCGTTTGTTTGCAAATCCCGTGGACTAGAGAGACGAGCGTTATGTGAACGTGGCACTTACCTAGTCACAGATAACTCTACTCAATCTGTTTTTGCTGCGATGGCTGAGCGTGACGCTGAGACAAATGTTAAGTTTAGTGACGTTGACTGTAAGATAATCGCTCTCACAGACATAGCTCGCGCTCCCGATCATTACAGAATAACAAACGTGGAGTGGTGATGGCTGAACGATACTGCGTTTGAATCCCATTTCGATCTCTATAATTTATTAAGTATTTGCTGATTTGCCATCGCTTAAAACAGTGAAGGAAATATGAGAAACATTGCAACATTCAAGGGCATGCGACGTGCACTGGGTCTGCGTGGTAGATTATGGCTCAAACTCTCTGAGCGATCGCCTTTGTTCCCGCAGAGTAGACGGAATAGGCGGATGATGATGAGGTTGAGGTTTGTAAAGAAAAGGCCTATGTCAAAGAGCGTACTCTCTCTGAAAAGTTTCATATCAAACGGAATGTTTAATGCGACAAGGTAGTCAAGTGGACACACACATTCACACAACCTACGAGGTTTGACAAGTATTATGCTTATGTTTATGCATTTGAGAAACTCACAGTTTTGTATAACTTGACCGATGTGAGTGTGACATCATCGTTGTACTTGATGGTGTTTATTATGGGTATATAGGTATTACAAGGTTTTTACCTAGTTCGGAGTTACCACTGATTGGACACACTCGAGCGAGGATCGCTTACAGTAATTGCAAACTAAGTATACCTACATACATATACATATGTATATTATTTAGACGAAAAATAGTTGGTAATTTATTTGTTGGAATACTTACAGCAAAAAGCTTACTAAAAAAAAGCATGTTTTAAAGATTCTCTCTCACCTTGATGAATGAAAAACGAAAAAAAGCGAAATCGAACAAGATTAGACAAAATTAATTTAATTAAACAAAGTTGTATAGAAGGCATCAAACCTTAATCTGATTAAATAGCCACTTATCGAAATCTATCGATGAGTATCTAACTAACTAATAGCCATCGAGTAGACAGTTTTATCTCTCACGCAGAAAAAAAAACAAATTATGAAATTCGTACAAGTCTTTAAAAACTTGCATTTTCGAACAGTCCTCTAGCTTCAGCTATTAATTCTTTCTTTTGCAAAATTAAATAAACGAAACATCTCACAATATTTCGCTGTCGGACTTGTTTCAAGCAAGGTTTTTTTTTTTTACGATTTACAGGGTAGCGTTTGACCACAAGTCACCTGATGTTAAGTGACGATGTGGTCGAAGATGGCACCCCGCTACACCTGGATTGGGAACTGGCTCTCAAGTAAGGCTGCCGGAACACACCGATAGGTGCTTGGCGACAGATTCTTAACAAGAGGGTGGTAACTAGCCAGACGAGTACTAGAAAATACCCTACCACCAAAAAAAAACTTGTAAAAGAGTAAACTAACTGAATCAGTCGGGTAAAACCTGAAGAACCGCTTCTCTAATCGCTGAAATCTAGCAATCAATAAATCATTTTGAAGCAGTAGTGTGCCTAGAGCTGCCGCCGGCTCTACGGCCACTCCAGCACCGCGGGCGCCGCGCGCGCTATCTCTACATAATTCATCGCTAACGACCGCGCATCGACAGCCGCGATATCTTCTACCTCTCCCACTATAATTTCTATTGTAACAACACTAGGTTCTTTATCGCTTGTCACACCCTTGTTTGTATTTGTGCTGACGTCACGTTCATAGTCCGTTTTTATTTCCCATTATTTTCCTTCGTTAATGGTAGCTACAGTGCGTTTAGAGAAATTTCAATCTTTTTATGAGGAGGTGAGGAGGTGTATGTTATGTTGATAACATGTTATCATGTTATTTGTTTGAATGTATCTCGGGTTTAATTTAACTCAAGTGAGGAAGTTTAATTAGTGGAATTTGGTTTACAGCAATTTATGTTGAGCTCTGCTTTCTAAACAACTCGGAAAATTAGACACGCTCTGTGTCAATTAATGCGGCGTGCCTCCTGGTATTTTATAAATTTATCTGATGTACAAAATTAGTTTCAGTCGCTTATTGCGCCACACCGCTAGATGGACCTAAAGCAGTTTATGTTGATAGCACTCACTCGCAGCTCATAACATACGGAGGCTAATGTTCTGACCCACCACTCGCGCAGTACTCCAGTCACTGTCCTTGACTGAGCTCATGAGCTAGCACAATGACAAATGTTACCCGCCGCATGCGAGTTCTTTTGTCAGCCACAGGTCAAGGGAAATGTTTTGTCAAACGTCATTTTTGTCATTTACAAAAGATCCATGTTTTGATTAGTTTGAATGGGACATGAATCACATGAACAACATGAGGCCGTTTAAATGAACTGATGGCACTGACTAAAATAAATATCAGCATAGTCTATGTTGTATTTATCATATAGCTCTCTAACAAGCGCCGAGCGATGCCCATTAGCTGTAGAGTAGACAATAGCCCCCATCAGAACTCAACAGATGGTCTCCTAGCTATACCAATACCAAGTTATTTTAGCACAGCGGCCCAACACGTGTTCCTATAGTCAAACCACGGCTAATTCACCAACGCGTGCGGTGAAAACTGCTAACTGCGCAACTAATTGACTAATTATGGAGGTGAAGCACACAGGAATACGTTTAACAGATGATGGTAAATAATTTGCTATTAATACAGATGTTATTGATACGTTATAACGTAATGTAGGAGTTAATAAAGTTCTCAAGACGCCGCCGCTGCATCCGTGATCCTTTCAGTGCGCAATTGTGCAAATGTTGATCCACTTGCTTACACTCGCTACACAACTACACGTGTGTGTGAGTTTACGTAACTTCACCGTTTACCGCACACTCGAAATTTAATGATAACATCATCATAAAAAATATAATTTTAATTACAAATATGTTGTAAAATGTAACTGAAAATTCACGCGAGTCTGCGTGTTTGTTTTTGAATTAGGCAGTCCTTGAATCTTCAGAGTCAAGGACTACTTGATGCCCTGTATGTAAAAATTGAGACAGGAGGGTTTTAAATAATGCCTGCTTGTATTTTTCTGACTTATGTTTGAGCTTTGATCTTGGCCTTCGGTGCAGACGTTTCTTAGCGTTGAAACGCCGCGCCGCTCCGCTAAATGTTGCATGGACATGATGCATTTGATTCTGAACTGGCCGTTATAATCGGCCTTCTTTCATCGTCAAATATGAAACAATTTCATTGTTTAAGTCTGAATATTACTGTAATGAGGTACAAACAATTATAAAACGTTTAACAATGTGCCAAGGTGAAGGTAAGATCAAGGCTGCGATTGCGAAACGCACGTCGCACCGCCCGCCATCGACACCGCACCTCCACGAGCGAAACTATGCTGAAACTGTTAGAATAACGCGATCTTTTATGTAACTACATTAAAAACGTAAACAATTTCACGTGGGTACACCTAACTACGTAAGTTCTTAGGTCTGGTACAATCTGCAAATGGAGTATGGAGGAAAAGGAAAACAGAGAAATTGGTGGTCGAACCAAACGTCATTGAAAGTCGGAAGTCGGCGAGATAAAAGCGCACAAAATTTGCTGGCTCGGCCATCTCGAAAAAATGGCGGAGGATCGTGCGGTGAAACGAGCATGCAAGGGACGGCCGAGCGGCAGTCAGATAAACAGTCGCTGGAAAGACGAAGTCACAAAGGACGGGCCGAAGCGACGTCTTTTAAAATCGAAGCCAAGAGTTACTTTGGGTCGTTGCGCCTTCTCAGTTAGTTATACCTAAGTAGTACACAATTTGCCACAAGACTCATCTGAAGGTAATGCATAACATCTCGAGGTTCCCTTTGTGCTTTACCTTACATAACGTGGTGGCAGTAGTTAGCGGTCGCATTGGATAACAGACTCACCGCAGCCGCACGCAGTCATATTATAAACTATAGAAAAACTAATAGGACTGGCTGCGCCCTGCGGTTGCATCCAGTTTTTCAGCTGGCACTAGGTTTTTCTGTGATGATAGTGAATTCAGCGTGACATTCAACTGACTATTTAGACGAATATAACTTTTAGATAAATATTCTGATTTGAGTAGTGATTGTTTCTAGCTCTTTGTATGTAAACGACCTTACAGTCATACTTCCTTTATAACTATGGACTTCAGTTGCAAAATAAATTATAGTACTCTGCACAGCTATTAGCAACGGTCGAGTAAGGTTTACTATGTTTCGGACTTTTTCATGTTGTGAGTCATCGAGTTCAATGAGTTTTGAGAATCATGTGTCGTTAGTAGATTTGCTTTTCATTTCTATTTCACCTGATGCAAATAATAAGGCGATTTAGGACAAGGTCAGCTCTTTGTAGTGAATAATGATCTCGCCAAATACTTAGCTCTCTTTTTGTCAAAACCACCATTCTCTATGATTAGTTGATAACTCACGACTTTTGTACTAGCAATACTTTCAAAGCTTACGTGATCCTTGACTCTTTGGTTGGGTGTTGTCGCCCCTGCGTTAGTGATATAATCTCTGACACAATTATGAATTGTGCAGGAACTAAACGGGTTCTACATCCCCGAGATGACGTCGGTGGTGTGCAAGTCCGCGGCGGAGATGGTGCGCGTGATGCGCGCCGGGAACCGCAACCGCGCCGCCGGCCGCACCGACATGAACGAGCACTCGTCGCGCAGCCACGCCGTCTTCCTCGTCACCGTCGAGTCGGCGCACAGGGACACCAACAGGATCCGGTGAGTCATCATCATCATCATCAGCCGGAAGAAGTCCACTGCTGAACATAGGCCTCCTACTTTGAACGCCACCATGAACGGCTATTAGGCATATGCAACCGTCGGATCCTTGTGACTCTAACAATGTCGTCGGTCCACCTAGTGGGGGGGCCTAGCTATAGAACATCTTCCAGTTCGTAGTCGCCACTCGAGAACCATTCTTCCTTATCGGTTATCGGTTCGTCGAGCTACCGCAATGACAAGTCACTGAAAGATAAACAATTTTCATATTTCCTTTATTATCGACCGCATCATCACTTAACAGCAGGTGCGTTCTGTTGTGGTCAAACATTATTGATCT
Organism: Opisthograptis luteolata; assembly: GCA_931315375.2. Taxonomy (NCBI): domain Eukaryota; kingdom Metazoa; phylum Arthropoda; class Insecta; order Lepidoptera; family Geometridae; genus Opisthograptis; species Opisthograptis luteolata. The sequence goes on along the minus strand of OV928053.1, from coordinate 10,908,927 downwards.
AATACGCATTTGGAAAATTGAATATGATAATACTTTATACCAAATGCTACAAATGCTGACATAGTCAGATTGTACTCCATACATGCACTATCCCCTGCACCCATTAGATATAACAGTACGTCACGCCTGACCATGTCACTAAATTAGTACGAGTATAAGTAAATAAGCTGGTAGAATAGCCTAGGTATATAGATTAGCTTAGGTATCAAGTAATGGTGAGGTGACCTTCGGGGGTGAGGTGACGTCGCCTATGTAGTTCATTAATATTCAGTTAGCTTGACCTTAGGCCGGTGGATGTCTAATCACGTGGTTTGATCGATCTAGTTATGTGCTATAGGGGTTGCGGTAAAAAACTTTAGGAGGTTGAGTTATGACTTTTTGCTAAATGGTTAGATGGATATATACGACGGGGTGGAACATCCAAATTCTTGATTTCCCGATATGTATGATTTGGAAGTCTTCAAGTCAAGAATATCTACTAGGCAAGCTCGCTTCATCATCGATCTCGTCATTACTTACCACCAGGTGAGACCGTGATCAAATGTTTACTTAATGATGATAAAAAAATAAGTTGGTACTATGTATACGCTGCTTTTAGTTTCCTATTTCTACACCATCGCTATACCTAATGGTTATTTGTGATTATTTAACTCTATACTTAGAACGTAGCCAAAATCTAATTAAAATAAAGACAGACGATACATTCTAATTTTCAAACCTTGGCTCAGACTCCTTATGAAAAATTAGAAGCCATTAAAGACTCGAGATTCTCAAGAGCATCTTCTAAAGGTTGACTCAAGAGCCCTCCGACCCTCATCGGTTCACTCAGTGAAGGCATCAGACAGGCAGACAGAAAGAACAATGAACTGCCCTGTAATATTGAGACAATGTTACTCTGTAGTTTTGTTTTTGAACTCAAATCATTATCCGCCCACTAATTAGATTCGAAGTTCATGCAACCCCAGAATTTGAATGTGCCTCTATTGACTCATACAGTGAGTCTGGAACGTTGCCCCTTGGTACGAATTAGAGGATTGTTAGTGTTGAACAATCGTACCCTCGCAGTGTTGAGTAATCTGTGACTTCTGACTGACCGTCATGTTTCAAAGGAATCATGCATTGAGTAACGCCGGACAATCGTTTTATGTTTTGGGCTAACATCCAAATTTTTTGTACATGTGATTATGAAATTAGGATGATGCTCTGTGTGTTTTTAACGCTGTTCTTTTCATCTTAGCTGTGAAAAGGTTTACAAATGAAGTTTTAGTTCTATCTCAAAAAGCTCATCGTCAAATTTCTTCATTTTCGGCTCTCCCGAGTTGTGTCGTGCGTTTTGCTTGGTTGATATTGTTCGGAATCACGGCAGTAGCATGTCTCCAAATTGCCGCGTCCCGGTTCCCGGTATCGAAGTAACAGCGTCGCGGGCAGCGCGTCGCCATGCCCACTGTATCTGGGTCTTCCGTATATCTGAATATTATGTTAATGCTCTTTATGGGGTTACCTTCCGATTGCTATCGATGCTATCAAAGCACGGCATTGTTCTTTATTTGAAGTTTTTAATTTTGTCTTTCTTTTAGAATATAGCGCCCCTCGCTGCGCCTAACGCAAACGATCTTGTCATCGTTACTCTACATTTTCTCTACGCCTTTTTTGTCTTTAGAACTCAGATCTTCGTTTATGATTTCTTTAAACTTAGATCTCGAGATTCTCTGGGGCCCATAATTATTATAGATCCCACAAACATCTCTCACTTCTGAAATGATGTCAAGGTTCTTCAAATAAACTCATTGTCTGACAAGCTCGTGTCCTTAATCCTGTTAACTTCAATATCAGACGTGGGCAGGCGGATGATTGTACTAATTTGATGCCTAAAGATGATGTGATGCCAGACTCCTAGCCTAGCATTACGTGTTCAACCTTCGGGAACTAGGCACGTGGCGAATTAGTGTTATAGGTCGCAGGCTAGCAGGAAACAAATCGAGAAGATTTCGTAATATACGAACATTTAAAGTATTTTGGTGATTTTAGAAGCATAGGAAAGTAAATGAGTGAAATGGATTTGGGATTAGGTTATTACTGGATAGATACAAGCGATGAATCGAGTGCATGTAGTGATAGTGACTATGAAGATTTTTATTCAAGGTAAGAATGTCAGGTGCGTATAGAGTTCTCATCACTAAGGGAGCAAACAGAAAGGAATTGTCACTTATATTTATTCCTTTATGTTGGTAGAAAAATAGGCTACATTTAATCCAGTATTACTTTGAAAAGTCTCCCCATAAATTCCCCGCGGCTAAGTCGCGAAATGTCGCGTTCAACTAAATCAGACTTGAACAGCTCCAGCCCCTAAATTGCGTCTGGGACGGAAAGGTGCAATACAAGCAGTAACACAACTTGTAGCAAATATAATTACACACACACACTTGTGCTCATCGACATAGCCACTGACACATTACAATTAGTACCCGAAGCAGCGTAGCTGTTTGCGATTCTAACGGATTACCGTTGCTGAATGCTGATGGAATTATAGGCACATGAAGCTTACCTTTGCTTCAAAATAAACGAAGACAATGCTTTATTACGTAGCGTACGTGTACGTGTGTGTGTTATTGAGGATTGCCGTTTGTACGCATGTGTGTTACTGCAGGATTCTGCAAGGGGAGGGGTAAACAATGCTACGGTCTAGGTTTCTTTCTACCTACGTTGGGTAGCCATTCCAGACGGGGTCTGTGCCCTGCGCTAAACGTTCCCTTCTTTTGTTTCGAATATACCAACCCCTGAGCTTCATACTTCTTTATTTGTCAAGGAGGTATAGAAACATCGGCGGTTATTGAGGCGAATTACTTTTGACGTCGAAGTACTTGTGTGCGGTGGTTGAGTCGTTTTGTTTTGAATCCAGCGGAATGTTATCGTTTGATACAACCCTGAGTATGTGGAGCTTGCTGATTGTTTAAATAAATGTAATTGCGGAAGCGGGTAAAATACTTATTTAAGAGCATTGATGAAAAAAGATTCTTGTATCGTGTCGTAAAACTGCGATTTGTTGTTAAACGAGGGTGTGACAGTCTCCAGAGACGTTTGGATTCAAACGGCTAATAACCGTTCGTTGTGGCCTGTGTGCAGCAGTGGACGTGTTCTGGCTGATGATAGCAATGATGATGATGTTAGTGATAGGCTTTATTATAATTCACTGTACTGTTCGGTCATTCTCTTCATCCTGAAACTCTACTATGCATCGTTTTTATCTTAACCTGTCTTAAGTATAAAACAATTAAAAAACCCATCTTCTGTTCAAAAAGCTATAAATCTGGCGTCAAACAACAATGCTCCCGAGTTGAATAGAGCCTATGATACAATTAATTTTTTGCCTCTGTTTATTCACGAAAAGCCATTAGTTCGTAACCCATTTAGCACAAAAACTGTTGGAGATCATGTTCGGGAAGTCACGATCGCGCCGCGCCGGTGCGGTGGTGCCACACGTGCTGAAGCGTTAATGCATTCGAGAATCCGAGCTCTCTCCCTGCTCTCCTAGAAACTTTGGAAGTAGGATCTGTGCTTTATCTCCTACACAGTGGTCGTCACAACTGAGCCATTAGTCTTGTCTCGTATGCCGAGTCATTTCACCAGCTACATTGCCCTTCAAACTGGAACACTGTAATGATAATGTAAGCACACAGTGATGATATGAATTTAAATTGTGCGTTTATTTGCCAGCAGCAATAGAGGATTGGGCAAAACAATGAGCACGTATAAAGCAAAATCTATGTTTTATAGTTTTTAAAAGTAAAGATTCGTCATGATGTTCTGTTTGTGTGTGTTGCTATGGCGGGTATACACTTTGTTTAGTCTAGTGATTAGTGTTTAGCGAAGCACTGTTTAGTTATAAAGGCTTTACAGCCCTGTCCAGGCGTGTTTAGTACGTGTTTAGCGCGTGTTTAGCTGCAAGTGAGGCGTGAAGGTGATACACGCGGGGAGCTACTCGCAGAAAACAAGAATACGCTACTAAATATTACTGTACCTATATCACTAAGCATCACACATTTAAAACTAAACGAACGTGTTATTTATCTAACACTAAACAAGCCGTTCGAACTAAACACCAAACAAAGTGTATAGCGGCCATTAGGCGACTTCCGCGGTGTAGGTAAGTGGATTAGCAACACCGCGTGAAACGTGCACGCACGGATGCGTTAACGCGTTTCCCACATTCGGCTCAAAAGGCGCATCATCGCGGAATGCAAGGCTTGCTCCATTGTCATCATTAGCTCGGGTGATCTCTTGTTTGCTTCGATCTCATGTTATGAAATGAGTAAACCTATTACTAGTGCAGTAAATAATTCAATTCTCGAGTCAGATGACGAGGAATCAATCCTGTCGCTGAAAGTATTTATTACCCAATTTCCTCCTAGTTTCAATTCCATTCATCATCATTATCAGCCTTTCACGTCCCCACTGCTGGGACTCTGGCCTTCTCTCAGAGAGAGAGGTATGGGCTGTAATCTACCACGCTGGCCCAGTGCGGGTTGGTAGATGTCGCATGCCCTTGAATGTTGCAGTTCTTGGGCATGCCGGTAAGATCCATTTATAAAGATTATTTCATATCAAAATATTTGCGCAATTTCCTAAAGAAAATGGTACAAAAATACATGCCCAGAACAGTAACTGCATCTACTGCATAGTTTGTAAGAGCGAGTTGCGCTGTGTATGTAGTATGTAGGACACACACACGTGTCATCCATGAAGCCACCCCTACCCGCCCCCGTGGGCAGCCCGGGTCACGCATTACCTCCATCTATGCTGCACCGCGGTTAGTACCAGTTGTGCATTTTACGAACTAATGTTATTCAATTACCAATATCACCATCTATAGCTGAATAAAATTGCTGTTAAGAATTCACTGACGGATGTTTCGCGATTTTTTACGTTCAATTATTCCGATTGTAAAGAGGTCTTGGTTTTAAAGGTTAGAGGTAAATTATTTGCTTTTTTACCATACAGCTTGGGTCGATTTTGTTTGTCTCTGGGATGTTAGAGGTCTATTATTTTATTTTTAAATATCCAGAAATCATTTCGTAGCGATGTTTTATTCATCATCATATTTTTTTCTTCTAATTATATATATGTCTGATTGTACCTACATCCGTTCGCTTTGAAAACCTATTCGTAAAAACCCATATCACTATTTGATAACATAATCTTACTAATCCCGTGTTTATTTTTACTACTGTTTTCGGTACATATCTATAGCCAATTAATATCGTATAATATACTTGCATTATCTTGTATTCATAAAAAAAGATGAAGGTCTCGGGTTTCAACCCCACAGTAAGTCTGAGCTCTTGGTAAAGGAAAACATCGTAATGAAACTAAAAGGGTGGTAGAGTACTATATTTTCTAGTTCTTTTCATGAAAATCTCTGGTCAAATATTTCCGACGTTATACCTTGAGGGTCAGCCCCATTCTAGGGTTAGCGCTTTTTCATCGCCACAATACCAGGGTAATCAGGTATCGTGGCCAATCTACCTCATTTAAAGAGGGTAGAGTCACCATATTAATATTACCTATACTACTAGCTGATAAAATTACTTAATTCAAATATAATGGACGTGGTACGAAGCCATTATTAGGTTTATCGTATACCCTCCTAGTCCTACCCACACTAGCAGTAGTGGCAATGACGTCACACACACAACCAAACAAATCGCTTTGTGTCGATCAATACAAACAAGAGGGTTGAGAGCGAAGGCTAACTAAACTAAAAGTGAAGTTAATGCAAGTTATTTTGTTATATCTAGATGTTGAAAAGTATTATTAAACTTTTGTTCATTCCATACGGACAAAATTCTTATATAATATTCAGTTTTCAGCGCTCAAAGCGGGCCTTACCATGAATGGCAAACTCGCCCTCGTTCTCGATTGTGACTCACTCGATACAATATCGTATTTCATACTCGTATTACTGGATTATAACTGACTCACGAGACCCTTTCCTAAAGCGTCTGCGATGATCTAAGTTGCACTCTCGTTTTGCCTTTATTGCATTTTAGATTTATGAAAATACCTATTTCAGCTTGACGCTTTTTGCATTGCAATAAATCTGCGTTATGATTTCATTGAACTCATCTCGAAGCTTTGTCATAGAGACAGAAACGAGGTCGCGCTGGAATGCCAAATATATCATGGTAAGATTATTTTATTGTTGGTAACAGGTTTCATAAAATACAAATCCAATATTTTTCTGGGCTTTTTCGTCTGGCCATTGCCTGCACATGTGCTGGCATTGAGCCACCGCCAGTGTTGGAATTACAGGTTTGTTTGTTCCCAGGCAGGAGATATATTATCCATACCTATTTTTACATTTGTACACCTCGTCTCTTTTAAAAAAGCGAAATTGTAATACCTTTTAATTTTTAAACCGCTTCACGATCATGAAATTCTAAATTCCGTAGTAGCGACTGAAGGAAGCGTCGCGAACCGTGAAGGCTTCACGTATTTCACGCCTCCAGTGGCTCGGCCCGCTCCTAGTTACCACCAGCAACTAGTTTACAATCTGCGCTCTAGCACTTGTTCGCATGCAACACACATGAGTATTTAGACCGGGCGACCAAAACGAATGGCTCTGCATTCATTTGCAATTTATTCTCCAGCAGCGTTCTAGCAAACTTCAAGACCCTTGCTTCTGTGGCCCTATCAAAACTCGTGCAATAACCACAAATTCTATTTTCTTTATCGCGACAGCGTGTGCCTTAAACGATTGAACATTCATATTCTTCAGGAGAAGGCTGTACTTACAAGATTTTTGGATTCACGCTCTGTTCGTGTGAAAGTTGTAAATTAGTCACTAACTTAAATTTCTTTCTATGCTAATTTATAAGGCAACCTTTTCCTCGCTATCTCCAGCACTAGTTTAATCTGATAACGCCAACATTATCGTGCGTACAATTATTGTAATTGGTGCCTTTGACACGTCAAGGGCATCACTAATTTACTACGCTTTGTGGACGACGCATTTAGAAATTTGTATTTATTGACTCTTTCGTATGTATCCTAAACGTAGCTTTTAGCTACTGTTGTTAACTTCTTTACTTTGAGCTTCTTGTTGTTCTTCATCTCATGTTAGAGTACGGTGCCTGGAGAGGCATTTAACTCTTGTCAGAGACTTTTTTGCGACCATTTCCGTATTATAATTTATATCGACTTGTAATATTTTGCATAGATAAATAGCTCTAGGTTTTCGTAAATCTGACTGACGCAACTATGAAGAAATATTAAGGGTTGTGATGTGATGGATAGGAAACCGAAGTGGTTTCTAAATCATAATCAAAACACATTAAAATTTCAACTGAAAACTTTGCTACGCCAGTTCTAACCTCCTTACACGAGGAAAAGAACAGGCAAGAAACGCCCGGCAGATCATTTTGAATAATAAATGCAACGGCTTCATTAATTAGTGTTGATCGTTTTTCTTAACCTTGTCCAGCTTCAAAGATATTATTTTATTTGTTCACACACGAGTGTCATACGTGAAGTATAATACTTATTTGCCTCTATCTACAAAACCAACAAGAGGTGCGAAGTTATAACGTAATATGCTCTGTGCGCTAACCGAGAGCACAAACAGATCACATATAAAAACAATACAAGAAGTGATACATGTCACCGGCCTGGTTACAGAATAAGGTTTACAAATAAGATAAACTCGCCGCATCTAGGTACGAAAGTGCGCACCGCCATATAGCAGCGCGTGTCCTGCGGTGTCGCCACACGACATGCTGTGTGCTTTTTGGTATCATACTGTGTTACTTTGATTTGTTTTACTTTTTACACAGTGCACAGGGCCAATGGGACATAACTTGTACCAATAATCAATATAGTAAGGTTATTTCATAAGAAACTGTATAGAGCTTTTCGAGGATATGAGATGTATAAAAGATAAGGTGAACTAAAGCAATGTATTATTTTATTTTATTTTAATTTTGTTTTATTACTAAAACAAGCACAAACGGTCCTAGCGAAAACTGTTTCAACTCAACCTGGTTTCTAATAAAAAGCTTTGAGCGATGGTGGTCGAACGGTAACTCGTGCGTGCGTCTGACAAGGCGTTCACACCGACATGTCTAAGAACCACAACATTCGAGGGTATGCGACATCTACCATGATGTTATGTGTGATATATTATGTTTATGACCCTTACTCCCTCCCTCTCTCCATGAGAGACGGCCTTTGTCCCAGCAGTGTGATGGTTCTATATGTAAAGTATTACAGGACCATCACTACCAGCAGTTGCCTACAGTTGATCGGTATCCATGCCTCGTACATACTTCCTCATTGATTACTCAGTCATATAAAAGTCACAGCAAACAACAACTTCTATTTCTGGTCGCCTCGTCATACCGTACAAAAACTGAACTTATTCACACCTGAACTGATCCCATATTAGCCTCAATCAAGATGTCATTTGACAGTGCACGTGGGCGCAGTTCGCACTCCGAGCGAGGCTCCGTCGCCGCGCAGGCTGTCCCGAGCAGGCGCGGCGCTCGCCCACTAGTAAGGGCTCCCACACAAAACTGCGATGCGATGCGAATCAGATTTTTTATTTATTTATTTAATACACAAAACAAATTACAATCAATTTCATAAACTAATATAACATAGACAAAATCTGAACTGGATTGCACCTCAAAATATGTGTATACATAAAAACAAACTAAAGGAGTATCGAGACGAGTGCGATGACAGTACCCATCCACAGAGCATGGAGCTTTGCAGTTGGGCACCCCGACACGGTACAATAAATTTTGCTTACAAACTAAATACTATCTATGGGATGGACTGTTTGGACGCACAGCTGCTGCGTCCAAACCATCCGGTTTGGGAGATCGGAAGTTCTTGTGTATTCGTGCTAACTCACAAATATTTGCGATGCGATGAGAATTCGCAGGTTTGTGTGGGAGCCCTAACCAGATGATAACGAATGACATGTTTATACTTCCCTTATTGCTTATTACTTGGAGATCCTTTAGATAAAGATGCATGAAAATTGAGCAGATTTTTGGACGTTGCATTTTTATTTTATTTTAATTATTTGGTGTACGGGATGTTTTTATCATGTTTTCTTTTGCCAGGTGGTAAAACAGAAACAAATACGTGGTAAAATAATAACCATAATGAAATGGTTTAAAAACTGCGATCCTGGACAATTCAAAACCAAATTCAATACATCATCTGAATATATTTTATATGGAAGAGTTTATTGGCTATGTTGCCTACTTCCAGAATTAAACTAAGTTATCGATTACCAGCTGACATACTTTCCTAAATATTTTAGTCATAAACATGGACCTTAATGAGTCTTTTTTAACTACCTACGACGTCTCTTTCAAAGACGTCTTCTCTTAGCTTGTTTTAAATTGTCGAGCTCGCTGTGTAGATTGTGTTATTGATAGATACAACAAACTATTATCTCGTTAGTTCCGCGCTCCATCTGCGTCTCTAAGCGGCTGTTTATTCTATCGTAGTATGAAAAAGTTTACGCTTCGTGTTATTGATGATTATATAATATTCGGCAACTACTCCACTGTGACTTATTATTTGTCTATTTACATATACACTTGACATTTCAAATATTGTTGTACGAATCTAATGTTAGAATTTTGAACTTAACTATTTCAGATTAACTTTCCCGTACCTACCGACTCCCCACGTAGAGATTCCCACAGGATTTTTTTTATCAATAATACCTATACTAATCCATACTTTTATATTATAAATGTGAAAGTAACTGTTTGTTTGTTGCCATTCACGTCTAAACCTCTAAAGGGATCATGATGGCATTTGATATGGAGATAGTTTGGACCCTCGGGAAGGACATAGGAATCTTTTCGTGATAAACTAAATTCTACGGGGGTGTAACTGCGAAAACTAGCTGCACCTGTTCGATAGAGTAGCTTTGTTTAACAGTGAATGAATTTTCAGAAACGGATCAGTAGTTCCAAAGACTAACTCACAAACTACAACCTCATTGTAATAATATAGATAAAGGTATAAGTCTTTTTGTACTATGGTATAAGTATCATATAGAACAACATGTCTAACTGAAGTAATGTCCGTAGAGATACATTATTTACTTTGTGTTTAAGAAACCGTTCCACACGTGCCGTAGTAGGCGTGTTGTTGAACGTCTTGTTTCAATGAATTATTAGCAACGAGAGTTGTTTTATGGCATAATTACACTGAACATAACTATTAATGAGAGTTACGTTCATGCAAATGGAAGAGTGGCGCCGCATTACCATACAAACGAGGAAGGAGCCGCACTAGGCGAACATATACTCGTCTGTTGTGATGTGATGTCAGGGCACCAAGCATTTGTTTATTTATCCATACAACTAGTGGCCCGCCCTAGTAGGCAAATAAGGTGGGTCTTTATTTCATACAAAAATTTAAAAAAAAAAAAACTAAGAAAAAAGTACATTAAGTTTTTCCAGAAACTTCTAATTTCCCAAAAAACTTTCATACCTTTATTCTACCTTATTACATATACCCGTGTTACCGTATTTGTACATTTTGATAATTATTTACTCTGATGGTCAAGTGCAAATGTACGTTTCCGAATACATCGATTTCTATCTTATCAAGGTCGCAACACACTTGAGGTGACTCAATATTACACCCTCATAATAATGCTCTGATTAACGACTCAAATTAATTGTAAAACAAAGAAATTAATATCTTGTTCTTTTTCCAAGCATAAAAGTAAATTGAGAAAAGATGAAAAATCGTGATCGTACCCAATAAATAACCTACTGGACGTTTCTTACCGGCGCCCGGCATAAAGATATTAGACCAGGCGTAGCTAGTTATAAGTTTAACATTTTAAAGTGATCAAATGCTGTATCCTACTAAATAAACAATTTTGAGTTTGATCATCTGTATTTTCTATATGTACCATCATGACTAGAGCACACAGGCGAGATGCATCTGCTTCTGTACGTATAACTACATTAGTCGACATTAAATACTAAAATAGGTAACTTTTCATCAATAAATGAATACACCGCACGCATAAATTATGATGCATAAGCAGCTAATAGTGTGCATGCGTGCGAGCGTGCACTTAGCCAGTACCGAGGAGGAAGTGGCCAATAGAAACGCGTTCTCGCGCTCTCGTTACTCGCATCCGACGGAAGTAGGGCTGCGCCGTATGCGCATTGTAAAGGGCTATTGGTGAACGGCGAGAGATATGAATGAGCTTGAGCTATCGGTGAAGGAAAACATCGTGATGAAACCATAGCTTGGTGGTAGGGCATTTTCTAGTGCTCGCCTGGCTAGAATCTGTCGCCATGTCGCCAAGCACCTATCGGTGTGTTCCGCATCATCACTTAACATCAGGTAACTTGTAGTCAAACGCTACCCTGAAAAAAGTAAAAAAAAAGAAGTTCATGAACCATCCACCTTAAAAAACATAGGTAAAAAGGTTAGGTAGGTGTTTGTTTGTCACAATTGATGAATGTGCGAGTCGTACTGTTCCAGCGTGGGCAAGCTGAACCTGGTGGACCTGGCGGGCAGCGAGCGGCAGCGCAAGACGGGCGCCTCCGCCGAGCGGCTGCGGGAGGCGTCGCGCATCAACCAGGCGCTCTCCTCGCTCGGGAACGTCATCTCGGCGCTCGCGGAGAACAGCCCCCACGTGCCTTACAGGTGCGACCGTACTTAACGGCTTCCCTTAAGTTCCTCATCATCATCAGCAGCCGGAAGAGGTCCACTGCTGAACATAGGCCTCCCTCCTTGAACATAGCCTGCGACTCTTACAATGTTGTCGGTCCACCTTGTGGGGGCCTTCCTACAGAACGTCTTCCGGTCGTGATCGCCACTCGAGAACCTTTATCCCCCATCGGATAAGTATGTTACGTTCCTAAAGGATCACCAAAGCTACTAAGTTACACATCCCTAATGTGACCTCCGTCACGTTCCAGAGACTCGAAGCTGACGCGGATCCTGCAGGACTCGCTCGGCGGAAACAGCAAAACTATAATGATAGCCAACATCGGCCCCGCGTCATACAACTACGACGAAACTATCACCACGCTGCGGTATGCGCACAGAGCCAAAGGTAATTCCTTGTCGAAGCTTGTCTCTAGAGAACGATGGAACTGTTTTAGGATCGACGTTTGCTCCAAGCTAAAGCATTGGTTTGGTAGTGAGCGTGCGGTAACGCGTCCGGTACATTGTTGCAGCCATAAAGAACAAGCCGGTCCGCAACGAGGACCCGAAGGACGCGAAGCTGCGCGAGTACCAGGCGGAGATCGAGCGCCTGCGCGCGCTCATCTCGCAGCGCCGCGCCGCCGAGCGCCGCCCCCGCCGCCCGCGCGCCCGCCCCGCGCCGCACGGTAACTAGCACGAGCAGCCGTCCCATCTCGCAGCGCCGCGCCGCCGAGCGCCGCCCCCGCCGCCCGCGCGCCCGCCCCGCGCCGCACGGTAACTAGCACGAGCAGCCGTCCCATCTCGCAGCGCCGCGCCGCCGAGCGCCGCCCCCGCCGCCCGCGCGCCCGCCCCGCGCCGCACGGTAACTAGCACGAGCAGCCGTCCCATCTCGCAGCGCCGCGCCGCCGAGCGCCGCCCCCGCCGCCCGCGCGCCCGCCCCGCGCCGCACGGTAACTAGCACGAGCAGCCGTCCCATCTCGCAGCGCCGCGCCGCCGAGCGCCGCCCCCGCCGCCCGCGCGCCCGCCCCGCGCCGCACGGTAACTAGCACGAGCAGCCGTCCCATCTCGCAGCGCCGCGCCGCCGAGCGCCGCCCCCGCCGCCCGCGCGCCCGCCCCGCGCCGCACGGTAACTAGCACGAGCAGCCGTCCCATCTCGCAGCGCCGCGCCGCCGAGCGCCGCCCCCGCCGCCCGCGCGCCCGCCCCGCGCCGCACGGTAACTAGCACGAGCAGCCGTCCCATCTCGCAGCGCCGCGCCGCCGAGCGCCGCCCCCGCCGCCCGCGCGCCCGCCCCGCGCCGCACGGTAACTAGCACGAGCAGCCGTCCCATCTCGCAGCGCCGCGCCGCCGAGCGCCGCCCCCGCCGCCCGCGCGCCCGCCCCGCGCCGCACGGTAACTAGCACGAGCAGCCGTCCCATCTCGCAGCGCCGCGCCGCCGAGCGCCGCCCCCGCCGCCCGCGCGCCCGCCCCGCGCCGCACGGTAACTAGCACGAGCAGCCGTCCCATCTCGCAGCGCCGCGCCGCCGAGCGCCGCCCCCGCCGCCCGCGCGCCCGCCCCGCGCCGCACGGTAACTAGCACGAGCAGCCGTCCCATCTCGCAGCGCCGCGCCGCCGAGCGCCGCCCCCGCCGCCCGCGCGCCCGCCCCGCGCCGCACGGTAACTAGCACGAGCAGCCGTCCCATCTCGCAGCGCCGCGCCGCCGAGCGCCGCCCCCGCCGCCCGCGCGCCCGCCCCGCGCCGCACGGTAACTAGCACGAGCAGCCGTCCCATCTCGCAGCGCCGCGCCGCCGAGCGCCGCCCCCGCCGCCCGCGCGCCCGCCCCGCGCCGCACGGTAACTAGCACGAGCAGCCGTCCCATCTCGCAGCGCCGCGCCGCCGAGCGCCGCCCCCGCCGCCCGCGCGCCCGCCCCGCGCCGCACGGTAACTAGCACGAGCAGCCGTCCCATCTCGCAGCGCCGCGCCGCCGAGCGCCGCCCCCGCCGCCCGCGCGCCCGCCCCGCGCCGCACGGTAACTAGCACGAGCAGCCGTCCCATCTCGCAGCGCCGCGCCGCCGAGCGCCGCCCCCGCCGCCCGCGCGCCCGCCCCGCGCCGCACGGTAACTAGCACGAGCAGCCGCGCGTCCCACACCGGACGGGTTGGGTTACTGTGCCCACCTTCTTCACGTAGAGCGGAGCCTGTGCCGGTGGAGCAGAATTATGTTACTATGTTATTTATTTTCAATTGTGATTATGGCCAACATTTTATTTGTAATAACTGTCCTATTGCAAAAACTTAGGAGCGACGAGGGTTGCATTAACGATTTCACGGAACGTGGCGCTGAGTCCCCAACTCAACTTGTTTCCCCAGCTGCGGAGGAGGACACATGCAGCATCGAGAGCGAGCACATCCTCGCGGCGTCCACGATAGAGCAGGAGAAGACGAAGACCGAGGAGCTGGAGGGGCAGATCCGGTCGCTGGAGGACCGGCTGGTGCAGGGCGGCGGGGGGAAGGACCTCATCAACAACCTGAACGAGAGCCAGATGATCCTCGAGCAGAGGAACTGCGAGATCGTGGAGCGGAAGAAGCGCGAGGTGGAGATGCAGCAGAAGATCGACCTGGAGGAGGAGACCACCGCCATCGTCACCAACACCTTCACCACGCTGCAGCAGGAGGTCGACCACAAGACGCTGAGGTGCGTGCTTGTTGCGGGACCTCGGGTGGGGGGAGTTCCGTGTCGTGCCCCGGAACTGCCGGTGGATCCGAGCGGGACCGCGGGAGATACAAGGAGAATGTTTTTTCATAGCTATACCCGATTAGTGCATTTGGCCAGGGTCAAGCATCCGATGTATCAAACATTAATGACGACGAGATGATGTGACCCAGCCACTAGCCGGCTCGAAGAGAATAGTCCCCTTCGTGTTTAAGTAAAGTAAAGGTATTTTTTTCTGAACTTACGGAAGTTTTGGTCACTTTGAAGAGCACTGTATTTAAATTTCCTACGTTCGTTTATTTCCGTCAAAAAGCCCAAGAGAAGAACATAACTTATACTTAAGCTTCGGAAGTTTGTCTCTCCGCGGCGGGTAGTGACCGGCGGCGGCTCTCCGTTGCAGGCTGAAGAAGTGCCTCGCGAAGTACGCGGGGCTGCGCGAGGAGGCGGTGGAGCAGCGCGAGGCGCACGACGGCGAGCGCCGCGAGCTGGAGGCGCTGCAGGCGGCGCTGATCGCGGAGCTGCGGCGCCGCCTGCTCGTCGCGGACTCCTTCGTGCCGCTGGCCGGCCGCCCCGCCGTGCTGCGCGCGCGGTACAACGACGACACGGACGCCTGGGACCTGCGCGAGCACAGGTGCGCCGCGGCACGCGGGGGCGGCGCGGGGCGCGGCCGGCACTCACCGCCCTCTGTTGCAGCGGCGCCGAGCCCCTCGCCGAGCGCGCGCTGGCGGCCGGCGGCCGGCGCCGCGCCTCCTGCGCCGCCGCGCTCGCCGCGCGCCTGCCGCGCCACCGCGCCGAGAACATACTGGACCTGGCGCCGCTGCCGCTGCCGCCCACCACGCGCGCCTACCCGCCGCCTCCCCCCCAGGTCCCCTCCCCCCCGCCTGCCGCGCCACCGCGCCGAGAACATACTGGACCTGGCGCCGCTGCCGCTGCCGCCCACCACGCGCGCCTACCCGCCGCCTCCCCCCCAGGTACCCTCCCCCCCGCCTGCCGCGCCACCGCGCCGAGAACATACTGGACCTGGCGCCGCTGCCGCTGCCGCCCACCACGCGCGCCTACCCGCCGCCTCCCCCCCAGGTACCCTCCCCCCCGCCTGCCGCGCCACCGCGCCGAGAACATACTGGACCTGGCGCCGCTGCCGCTGCCGCCCACCACGCGCGCCTACCCGCCGCCTCCCCCCCAGGTACCCTCCCCCCCGCCTGCCGCGCCACCGCGCCGAGAACATACTGGACCTGGCGCCGCTGCCGCTGCCGCCCACCACGCGCGCCTACCCGCCGCCTCCCCCCCAGGTACCCTCCCCCCCGCCTGCCGCGCCACCGCGCCGAGAACATACTGGACCTGGCGCCGCTGCCGCTGCCGCCCACCACGCGCGCCTACCCGCCGCCTCCCCCCCAGGTACCCTCCCCCCCGCCTGCCGCGCCACCGCGCCGAGAACATACTGGACCTGGCGCCGCTGCCGCTGCCGCCCACCACGCGCGCCTACCCGCCGCCTCCCCCCCAGGTACCCTCCCCCCCGCCTGCCGCGCCACCGCGCCGAGAACATACTGGACCTGGCGCCGCTGCCGCTGCCGCCCACCACGCGCGCCTACCCGCCGCCTCCCCCCCAGGTACCCTCCCCCCCGCCTGCCGCGCCACCGCGCCGAGAACATACTGGACCTGGCGCCGCTGCCGCTGCCGCCCACCACGCGCGCCTACCCGCCGCCTCCCCCCCAGGTACCCTCCCCCCCGCCTGCCGCGCCACCGCGCCGAGAACATACTGGACCTGGCGCCGCTGCCGCTGCCGCCCACCACGCGCGCCTACCCGCCGCCTCCCCCCCAGGTACCCTCCCCCCCGCCTGCCGCGCCACCGCGCCGAGAACATACTGGACCTGGCGCCGCTGCCGCTGCCGCCCACCACGCGCGCCTACCCGCCGCCTCCCCCCCAGGTACCCTCCCCCCCGCCTGCCGCGCCACCGCGCCGAGAACATACTGGACCTGGCGCCGCTGCCGCTGCCGCCCACCACGCGCGCCTACCCGCCGCCTCCCCCCCAGGTACCCTCCCCCCCGCCTGCCGCGCCACCGCGCCGAGAACATACTGGACCTGGCGCCGCTGCCGCTGCCGCCCACCACGCGCGCCTACCCGCCGCCTCCCCCCCAGGTACCCTCCCCCCCGCCTGCCGCGCCACCGCGCCGAGAACATACTGGACCTGGCGCCGCTGCCGCTGCCGCCCACCACGCGCGCCTACCCGCCGCCTCCCCCCCAGGTACCCTCCCCCCCGCCTGCCGCGCCACCGCGCCGAGAACATACTGGACCTGGCGCCGCTGCCGCTGCCGCCCACCACGCGCGCCTACCCGCCGCCTCCCCCCCAGGTACCCTCCCCCCCGCCTGCCGCGCCACCGCGCCGAGAACATACTGGACCTGGCGCCGCTGCCGCTGCCGCCCACCACGCGCGCCTACCCGCCGCCTCCCCCCCAGGTACCCTCCCCCCCGCCTGCCGCGCCACCGCGCCGAGAACATACTGGACCTGGCGCCGCTGCCGCTGCCGCCCACCACGCGCGCCTACCCGCCGCCTCCCCCCCAGGTACCCTCCCCCCCGCCTGCCGCGCCACCGCGCCGAGAACATACTGGACCTGGCGCCGCTGCCGCTGCCGCCCACCACGCGCGCCTACCCGCCGCCCCCCCCCCAGGTACCCTCCCCCCCGCCTGCCGCGCCACCGCGCCGAGAACATACTGGACCTGGCGCCGCTGCCGCTGCCGCCCACCACGCGCGCCTACCCGCCGCCTCCCCCCCAAGTACCGCATAAGCGAGGTTTGGTAATCAAGAAGATTATTTATTTATTCAAAAACACTTATCATCTAGTTTACACCTTTTACAAGGGGATACCGCGCATGATTTGCAACCTGAATTGACAAAGGACAGTTCAGTTTGCGTTTTTCGAGACGGTATACTAACGAAACAATACTTGACGCATTCCAGCCCACTACGATGAAGAAGGAGCCGGTCCTGGAGGCTCCGCCCCCGCGCAAGTCCGCGCGCCCCCCCGCCCGCGCCGCCACCGCGCAGCGCCTCGCCCCCGCCGGCGTGCGGTAGGGGCGCCCGCCCCGCTCCGGCCCTGCGCGTCGTCTAATATACATATTGTGTGGCGGTACTCCCAGACTTGCCAGTAAACTTACACGATGAAGATGTTCGCAGATAATTAGTCTAAATTTTGTCTAGCGACCGATCTTATCGTGACGTTTCACATCTACGGAGGTTATGTTTACCTTGTGATCGAAATGCCGCAGTGTTATAATCATGCTAAAACGATGTTAACAATCCGAATCCAAAGTGCGAACCGACATTGTACAGGGGTACAATGCGACGGTGTAAAATATAAACTAGAATAATAGTGGTGAACTGCAACCGCTGCGGCTAACGAGACAAACGTACTATGTGTACTAGTATAACTTTTATTGACTATCGTAAAAGATAAGCTCCATTACGGTATACATTTTATAAGCATACGTGCGGCGATTGCAGTTCGCCATGTTATCTAAACTAAGGCCCGTATTTGATAATGATTACCGCATAGTTAACGTTGATAATCGAAAAGAGCGTCCCTGCAGCCCCGCGGCGACGCCCCCGACCGCCGCGACGCCCCCCAAGCGAACAGTTTGGGGGCCGCAGTCGCGCGCTGGTCCTTCGAAACCTGCCGTCTGACATGCATTGATATCGTATCTCGGGACGAGGTCGAATGTGTATTGCGATATTTTTGTACGGTTGCTGTTGACGACGCCGATCGCTTGCCGAGAGGTTGCCCATTCCAGTTGGTTGTTTATAAGTTTGCGCTCGCTTGCCTGCGGTGCCGCTTCCTATAGAAGACGTGTGGCTGGCAGGTGTCGCGTAGCTCCGCGGTGACGCTCCGTACAGTAGGTACAATTGTCACAAATTCCAGTGCGTGGCGATATGTTGATCTCAGTCGCGTTAGTTCCCAGTGTTACGTGCTTTGTATATTTATTATGAGTGCCCACTGCAGTGGCGCCCCCAGCGACCTCGCGCCCCTCGCCTGGGTTCGTGAAGGGGCGCCTAACACATACTGAGACACTTTTTATCCGAATTTTTGGTTCGTTTAGTCAATTTACGTTGTCGTTTGTTTTGTATAAGATTTTTATTTTACCATTGTTGTTTTTGTAAAATTTTATTTTGTGCTTCAATGGCCACGTGATATTAGATAGTTTAATTTAATTATGATTAGAAATTCAGCTGTAAACTCGTATTTATGATGAATTTTTAGTATTTTTTGAATTGCTACATTATGTGTATATAACCAAGTAATGAAATGTATTCTCTCTACTGTCTGGACGTTTGTTGAAGACGATTTCCAAAGCGATGTGATCCAAATATTGTATTATGTTCAAATGCGTTACCAAAGATGGAAACGGCTCATTCCAGGAGATAGCCCGCAAACCCGCCCGGTGTCGCGGTCGGGTGACAGTGACACTGACAGCACCGACCGACGCCGTCATGTCATGTTCCTCTGCTTGTCAAATCGTTGTGGGCTTATTATTTCCAGACACGGTTTCTAGTCAATGATCCTTGTATACAAATAAGGTAATGTAAATAATTATATTTTAGGATTTTCAAAAGTATATTAAATAGTGTATAGGTAGGTTGCTAATGTCCGCACAATACTTTTTGAATACCAGAATGTAATAATTACTTTTGCGATTTAAAACGGAAATTATGAAATGAAATTTATCTATTTATTTAAAAGATTATAATTGTTGTGCAATGTAGGCAACAGCTTTGTATTCTTGGATGTGAGTTATTCAGTATTGGTTATAATAATTATAATGAACTGGCTTTACATCCGTTGAACTACAGTGAAGGGTGAATCATGTGATATTTAGTTGGAAACCGCTAGTCAGCTGTGCCGGATACACGCTTATACTCACCAATAAAATGTTTTAAATTTTATACTGTTTTTCATTTTATACCTTTCGCTTTCAATACAACATACTCATTAATTGAATAGATATTCTACAAGTACACTAATCATGTACAAGAGGTCATTAGGTAAAGTGTGTAAGGAGCAATTCTACTAATAAGTAATCAGATTTTTCAAAATTAATGAGCATGACCGACGTCACTTTTTTAAACTATTTTTAAATCGAGGAAGATTAGCTGTTGGCGTGCGCTAAACGTTGGTTGATTAACCAGTTTGTTTTGTTATACAAATGCACACAATGTTTCGCACAAATATTAGTTTATATTACTTGAACATTCTGCGATACTTTTATTTTTTAAAGGTAACGGTTTTTTGTAGGTTACACGATTTTTTTCAGTGTTATGTATTAAATATTTTAAACTCGGAGAGTAAATTCAATGATGATGATGATTATAAGATGATGGGATGAGGATAGTATTTATGTAAAGTAGTAGCACTTCATTTTTAAACTTTACATGGACTTTTTGGAGCAACTAGAAAAACCACTTTCACAACTTTTCTTTCAATTTCCCACACTCGTACATATAACGAACACATAATAAAAAATAAAATAAAAAAAACCTTTTATTTCTTACAGAATGCTAGATCACAAAGTTAGATAGTATTGTTAGAATAAAAAAAAATATAGGTCTACCAGGATCTGATAGAACAAGATCGATTGAGATGCAGGAGGAAAAGTTTATCATAAATACTGCGTCTTCCTCGTCTTCCTCTACCGTTGAAGACTTTTTTATGGATGTGCAGTATTTGGAACCATTTTCAAGTTCTGATAGCCTTTAATTAATAAATAAACTCATGGACAGAGTAATTGGAGTTTTCATCTAAATTTCGAACCCCACATTCGCCACAGTAAGATTTTCAAAAATTATCCTTGATCATTGGATAAATTTTTATATTTGCATGTATCACATACAGAATCAGCCACTATAGGGAAAAAAGTATCAAAACGTTTTACTCCAATTTCCCCTAGTATTGCTAGCGTCAATTTCTTTTTTCCCTTTTTGCCATCAGATTCTGATTAAAATGTAGAAAGTTAGCTTTTTTTTTATCTACATGTACGTATATAATATATAATACGAAAACTTAATGGGTAATAATCCAGCAATATCACACATACATTACTCGAAGAAACGCAAGTTTTGGAAATAAAAACAAAATCTTCATATTGACAGTTCAATTGCCGCTAAAAAGTCATGAAAATATTCCCGCTCTTAAAATCATAGACAAATTAATCGGAAATTGCATTTGACATGTAGACAATGTGTTCCAGAAGCTGATTTATGAACAAAACTGTAATCGCGTGAAGTTTTTAAACGATTTCGTAGTGTTGTGGAATTTCCGATCCTTGGTATTGAGTAACACATATATTTTCGATCTACTATTTTTGTAATTATAATATGTATAATAAGTATAATTATAAATTGAGAGTTGAGTTGACATTGAGTTTATTAAATTAATATTATCATATTAAGACTTGATCAGGACTGGACAATCAATCAATCTGGACCATTCAGGACACCACTAAAAAAATAATACTAATACCAAAAAAATAATGTTAAGATTGGATAAAATTAGGTGCGCATTTAAAGTGTGAAAAACGATATCGTACTATCGATATTAAGCTACCGATATCAATAAAGCAGATCCATATAGCAGAGTGGAAAACGTACGTCTACAACTTACAACTCCCTGTTGTAAGGTTAACAATCGAGTTCTGTCACTGTCACTTTCCATGGTATTAGACATGTGACTACAAAAGCACAATTTTAGAGCACCAAACCTTTTTACTTTTTTTGTTTTTACTATTTACAGGGTAGCGTTTGACCACAAGTCACCTGATGTTAAGTGACGATGTGGTCGAGGATGGCGCCACGCTACACCTGGACTAGGAACTGGCTCTCAAGTGAGGCTGCCGGAACACACCGATAGGACATAGATAGATAGATAGAGTTCGATAGATATAGATTAGATATATACACACAGATTTTAGACACAGATTAATTTTTTTTACATAGATTTTAGATATTACTTAAATAATTACCACTAATAATTACATTACCTATTATTTATTTATGGTCTTCTTTATGCAGAAACAACTCAACAACTGGTTGTAATCCAAGTTATATGTCACGATTCCAGGCGATAAAAAAAATAAAATGATGATTATTGTTTATATGACCATCAATACTTCATTTTTACATTCACTAAAGTTGTAAACAGATTTAACGTTTCCAAATGGACTTTTTTGGCGGCAATCGAATTGTCAACGTGAAAATTTTGTTTTTATTTCCAAAAACTTGTGTTTCTTCGAGTGATAATGTGTAATATTGGTGGATTATTGACCATTATGTGTTCGTTAATGTGTACGAGTGTGGGAAATTGAAATAAAGTTGTGAAAGTGACTTTTCTAATTGCTCCAAAAAAGTCCGTGTAAAGTTTAAGTAAAGCGCCACTACTTTACTTAAACACTATCCTCATCCCATCATCTCATTATCATCATCATCATCATCATCATCATTTAAACTTGATTCAACTCTCTGAGTTTGAAATATTTTATACTTGACACTGGCAAATACACTAATCGTGTGACGCCATAACAAAATAAAAAAAAAAAAAACGTTTCCAAATAAATAGCCGTTACAAAAGTTGACAGCTGAAAATAGTCCCAGTTTTATACTGCACATCACTAATTTCATAACGGCCGTTCCATTCAAAAGTTCGGTGGCTTTGTTTCGGTTATAAAAATGTAAAAACTACCTAAATTATTAAGTTATCTACAATAATGATGGAAAAGCTAAAGGACTATCAAGTTATAGATGTTTTCTGCGGCGGTACATTCTATAAAGTAAGACACAAGGTCACCAACAGCATATTCGCGTGGAAAGCGTACAATTGTTGCGCGTACTCCGACGAACAAATACAAAACGTCGTCAACGAAGTGAAAACTATAAGCGAACCGTCATCGGACAACCTACTGCGATACTACGACACCATTCTACACGGCCCGACCAAAACTTTGTACCTTGTCCTTGAATACAACTCGTGGAAGAGTTTGCAGGACTTGCTAGAAGAATGCAAGGTCGCCGGCAAACACGTCGCCGAAACCTTTGTGTGGCATCTGCTGCACGAGCTGGCGCGGGTGTGTAAAGCTATCGCACACTTGAACGTCGTAGTACTACGGAAATGCATTTCCCTCGCGTCCGTCTTTGTGAGCGACAGCGGCGAGCTCCGGGTGAACTGCTTCGACTTGGCGCCGTCCGAGAAGCCTGTGGACATCATGCGACAGATCGGGGAGGTGATCCGCGTGCTCTGCTACTGTCCGGGCGGCTCTGATGACAACATAAAAAAGCTTTACAGCGACGACCTTAGAGACATCGTCAGCTTTCTCACCGAAGATAGAAGCTCTGCTCTACGTCCCGACGTCGTTCTTTATCATCCCACTGTTCTCACACACTTGGAAACATTCTGCAGACCTAAAAGATTGGGTGACATACTTGTGCCAGCAGGATATTCACACCTAACATCAGAACTAAACAAGTGTGACTCTGAAAAGGCTGTGGAACAGGGCAGAGCTGTGGAGCCACTGCCCAGGACCATATTTAATGTAGGAGACAGCCCAATTTACTGCAACATTAGCCCCAAAAGAAAACTGACATCGGACATCAGGGATACGAACATGAGTCGCGAGTCACTGTCTCCTACACTAGCTGCACTCGCCCTGGAGCTGCCTGGCTATGTGCCTCGAAGTCGGAAACCATACAGTGAAGCTTTGGAGCCCTACAATCGTCCTCAACTTGTGTCGGAGCAAACATTTAGCAAGGAATGGATGACGCGCCTTGTGGCGCTGCGACAGCGTGAAGAGTCGCTCAACAAGAGGGAAAGGGACATCATTACCAAGGAGATAGTCAGCAGTCCTGCTATCAAAGTGATTCCACTCCATGTGTCTCAAGATGAGCTCTGCGAGGGTGACAGTAATGGCATAACTCTGCCCCCAGTGATGGCGCATGCTAATGGGGAAAAGCGTGAGTGGGTGTCGCGGCGGCGGCATCGCCGGTCGTGCTCCGTGCGCTCCAGGGGGCGAAGGAAGAGCTACGGATATGAGGACCTTGATAGCTCCCTCTCTGCAGATGCTGGGGACAGCAGCATCATCGTAACTGCCACCAAATTCACTAAGGAGAACATGCCGCGCCGCAACATCTTCCCTGAAGTATCCTCCAAGAAAGTGCACTTCACATCTGCTAACCCCTTCACAGAGAGTGATGAAAGTGTCATGCTAACATTCTATGAGTTGGAAAATGTGGACAAAGATGGTTATCAAGTGCCTCGGCAGAACGCATCACAGAGAGACATCAGTAAGTTCAAATATTTAGATATAGAGAAGATTACAACCGAGAAGAGGGCTGCAATGAACTGGAGCCACTCTTCTCCTTCGAAGCAAGCTAAATTAACAAAAAATGTGTTTAATGACATCTCAAATCACAGCAGTATCAAAAAGACTCCATCAAAGAGCAGTTTATTGTCTCGAGGGTCTGATTCTTCAAGGCTCTCCATGATGTCAGCTAAGAGCCACTGGAGCATAGACTCCTCGGTGAGCAAGGTGAGTGATGGTGGCATATTTGAGAGGACTCGCTCCAGCATTAGACAGTCTCTTGCTCAGACTCCTATTGCTCCTGATATGAAAAAGAAAAGTCGTAAATCTTTGATACCATTCAAAACACCTTTCAAGTTCATGTCTTCTTCTAAATATTAAGTAAGTGCTTTATTGTTGATCTCCTATGAGAACTGTAATGCTAGAAAGTAAGTTTAAGCTTTATTGCAATTTTTGAGCTATTGTTAAAATGGTTGTGGTTTATATAATTAAATAAGAGTGAATAACTTAGTTTTAGTTTGTAAGCACTAAGCTTCCATTTGTGTTGTTCCTTAGTTGTAGTGATGATTTGGAGCCAGATGAATTGTTTTATATTTGTACAATGAAATGAAATACGGACACCAACCCACCCTAACCCTAGAATAGAGAATTTATAGAAATGTCTATATTAGTATTTTATAAAAATATGTATATTTGAAAAAAATTACAAATCATTTTTATTATGTGACTACCTAGGTATGTAGATTGTGCCTTGTTTTGTATAGTTTTATGTTAATAAAATCATGTGAGAATAATATACAATTAGAAGAAAGATTACTTTGTATACTTGTTGTCTTCTAGTGTTGTAATTACTTTAACAGTATGAATTTTGTAGTCTTTCAGTCTTCCAATACTAGGTTTATATAAATAAAGTAAATACATAAAAGTAAATGAAGCGTAATAAAAAATATATGTAATATGTCAGATATAATACTGTCTTATTTTTAGATATAAGATTTGTCTTGCAATTTTATAGAAATATAAGCCATTCATTATAAATTAGTTGCCATATTTTGTGTGAAAATCTAAATAAAGGTTTAAAATTAAAAGAATGAAATTTAGAATACACAAATGTTGTTTTATTTTAAACACAACTTTCCATCACTTGTCACTTGCATTATTTTATAATGTTCAGTAAGTATTGTGAGTACTGGTAACAGTATGACACTATGTTATTTAGGTTTCTTATTGAGCGCCTTGTCCGCTCCCTCAACGAACTTCTTGGGCAGGCCGTACTTCTCTATCAGTAGTTTGGCTACGAAATGTGTCTGGAACAGAAAAAATGTCTCATTATAGTGTATACATATATACAGTTATATATATCAAAATAGGTTTATATAGATATTTTTTACAGCAATATGACCAGGGTGGTACTAGATAACTTTTGGAAATGTGTAAATTAACATCAAGCTTAACTTAGGACTTTCTCACTAGTTTTCCCTGTAAAAACAAACAGTGAGTCCGTGACACAGGCGAAGTATACTTTTGAGAGTCTTATCCCCATGAGCAGCATTAAGTTTTTTTTGTAACATGAGCAAGTCGCTTGCTTGATGGTAAGCGTCACGCTTGCATATTACGGCCAGTGCCACTCGGAATAGAGTGGGACAACTCTTATTGCTGTCAGTGAGGTTTACGAGGAGTTTTTTTTCTTTTTTACTTATTACTGGTAGCGTTCGACTAAAGTACCCGGCAAGCAAGTTGAGCTAATCACCTCGGCTGCGCAGAAACTACTTTTAGATCTCTTAGGTGGATCGAAGGGTGCATCGAAACGCGTGCGCCTAATTGGTTAATCAGCTTCCCGCGCTGTGTTCACGTCACGTTAGCACGTCACTGTGACACTACGGAAGTGCACATGCGCAAACTTTCCCCGGGTACTGTACAAGTGAGTGGAGTGAGGTGGGCAGCCGGCAGCCGGCAGCGCGGCTCACCTGGTCCCCTTGCAGCATGAGCTGGTCGGCGCGCGCGGCGGGGGAGCGCGTGACGCCGCAGGTGGCGGCCACCGCGCGCTGGCAGGCCGCGCTCAGCGCCTGCAAGTTGAACCCGAACGACTCCAGGTTCGACACCAGCGTCACCTGACGACACGGAACAATTTTTGGAGTAAACATGTCTTTAATTCTGCTCAAAGTGTTCGTCGGAAAAAGTAGAACACGGGCGCCCGGTGCGGCAGCTCGCGGTACCTGGTACCTTCTTGTTGCCGCTGCGGACCGCCACCTGCATGGCGACCGGCTCGAGGCGGCTCCGCACGAGGCGGCGGGTGCCGTCCGCGTACTGCAGCAGGGTGCCGATCGTCATGTGCCGCTGCACGCCCGCCATCAGCTCGTCCCACCGCATCGTCTCCTGGAGGTACACCAGCCGGATGAGCGAGCGCGGGGCCCGCAGCTAATTCTTTCAAAGAGCCCGCGATCTACCATACTTCAGACTTTTTGGAGAGCTGAGTATCAGGCCGACAGATAATCTACACGTTTATACAAGCAACGCAACGAGTATGCATGGATGGATGTATGTTACTCTTTCACGCAAAAAACTACTGAAAGGATCTGAATGAAATTTGGAACGGCTTATACCCCGGATTAAGACATAGGCTACATTTTATCCCGGAAAAGGGTTAGGTAGTGTGCATGTAGGGTGCGCACCTGTTCCGGGCGGGCCAGCACCCTGGCGAGCGCGGCGTCCAGCAGCACGGCGCCCCGCGCGCGCGGCGGCGCCAGGCTGCGCGCGCGCACGTACTCGTACACGGCGCCGCGCACCGCCGGCGGCGCCAGCGGCGCGCCCCGCCTGCAACACAGCACGGGGCTGGCTCTTCACATTTGGGACGTGGGGCTTGACATTTTGGAATCGAGCTCTTCTACATAATATAGGACGATTATGTTCTATGAAATTTTTTTGATACAGGTAATATTATTAAAGTTATAAAAAAAAAAAAACATGTGTGAAATGTTAAGAATTTTCAACATTTGATATTTCACCGCGTTCTTGAGAAAAAGGATATCGATAGACAGACGGTCAACAAAAGTGATCCTATAAGAGTTCCGTTTTTCTTTTTGAGGTACGGAAACTTAAAATAAAAAAAGGTTACGCGAATAGCTGAAGAGCTATTCGAGTAACCTTTATAGTTTCTACAATCTTGTGGTGAAACGCCTATTAGTACAAAAAAAAGCTACTCACTTCAACGGAGCGAATATCTCTTGCACGTGCGCGGTGACGCAGAACACCTCCTGGAGGCGCGGGGGCGTGTAGTCGTCGAGCGCGCAGGGGGCGGCGGCAGGCGCGGGGGGAGGGGCGGCCAGCCGCGCGCGCGCCGCCGCCCCCCCCCGCGCCGCGCGCACCAGCGGGTGCGCCAGCCGCGCCGCCACCAGCGCAGACACGCCGCGCTCCACCTCCGCCACCTCCACCAGCCCCGCCTGCGACACTACACATCACTAGGGGACACCAGCGCAGACACGCCGCGCTCCACCTCCGCCACCTCCACCAGCCCCGCCTGCGACACTACACATCACTAGGGGACACCAGCGCAGACACGCCGCGCTCCACCTCCGCCACCTCCACCAGCCCCGCCTGCGACACTACACATCACTAGGGGACACCAGCGCAGACACGCCGCGCTCCACCTCCGCCACCTCCACCAGCCCCGCCTGCGACACTACACATCACTAGGGGACACCAGCGCAGACACGCCGCGCTCCACCTCCGCCACCTCCACCAGCCCCGCCTGCGACACTACACATCACTAGGGGACACCAGCGCAGACACGCCGCGCTCCACCTCCGCCACCTCCACCAGCCCCGCCTGCGACACTACACATCACTAGGGGACACCAGCGCAGACACGCCGCGCTCCACCTCCGCCACCTCCACCAGCCCCGCCTGCGACACTACACATCACTAGGGGACACCAGCGCAGACACGCCGCGCTCCACCTCCGCCACCTCCACCAGCCCCGCCTGCGACACTACACATCACTAGGGGACACCAGCGCAGACACGCCGCGCTCCACCTCCGCCACCTCCACCAGCCCCGCCTGCGACACTACACATCACTAGGGGACACCAGCGCAGACACGCCGCGCTCCACCTCCGCCACCTCCACCAACCCCGCCTGCGACACTACACATCACTAGGGGACACCAGCGCAGACACGCCGCGCTCCACCTCCGCCACCTCCACCAGCCCCGCCTGCGACACTACACATCACTAGGGGACACCAGCGCAGACACGCCGCGCTCCACCTCCGCCACCTCCACCAGCCCCGCCTGCGACACTACACATCACTAGGGGACACCAGCGCAGACACGCCGCGCTCCACCTCCGCCACCTCCACCAACCCCGCCTGCGACACTACACATCACTAGGGGACACCAGCGCAGACACGCCGCGCTCCACCTCCGCCACCTCCACCAGCCCCGCCTGCGACACTACACATCACTAGGGGACACCAGCGCAGACACGCCGCGCTCCACCTCCGCCACCTCCACCAGCCCCGCCTGCGACACTACACATCACTAGGGGACACCAGCGCAGACACGCCGCGCTCCACCTCCGCCACCTCCACCAGCCCCGCCTGCGACACTACACATCACTAGGGGACACCAGCGCAGACACGCCGCGCTCCACCTCCGCCACCTCCACCAACCCCGCCTGCGACACTACACATCACTAGGGGACACCAGCGCAGACACGCCGCGCTCCACCTCCGCCACCTCCACCAGCCCCGCCTGCGACACTACACATCACTAGGGGACACCAGCGCAGACACGCCGCGCTCCACCTCCGCCACCTCCACCAGCCCCGCCTGCGACACTACACATCACTAGGGGACACCAGCGCAGACACGCCGCGCTCCACCTCCGCCACCTCCACCAGCCCCGCCTGCGACACTACACATCACTAGGGGACACCAGCGCAGACACGCCGCGCTCCACCTCCGCCACCTCCACCAGCCCCGCCTGCGACACTACACATCACTAGGGGACACCAGCGCAGACACGCCGCGCTCCACCTCCGCCACCTCCACCAGCCCCGCCTGCGACACTACACATCACTAGTTCGGTTCAGAGTGTGGAGTTCGCGCAGGTCCGCGTCCTTCCAGCAGTACCTAGGGCGTCCGACCGGTCTACGGTCATCCTGTCCTCCCAAACAAGAACACACCATAAACGCCACCACGTCATAAAAGTATGAATTCGGAAACGCAGAGTAGGTCACCAGCGGCGCCTCCACCACGCACTCCCCCTCGGCGCCCGGGGGGCCGTACCCCATGCCCGGGACAAAAAAGGTTGATATATCGATATTGAACACGCGATAAAAATCGTTATTTTTTCACTTGCCCATCCCTAACCCGCCACATATTCATCACTCCAGAAAACAGACATCCACGACACAATAAATACACTTGCCAAATTTCTGTTTCTTAGGTGGTATTTAGTTTTCATAAAGTAAAATATTAAAACATTGATTAATTACCTCTTGCATGGCTTCTAAGAATTTGCTAAGTTTCTTGTACGAGGACTTCTTAACGTCCAGTGTCCTGTCCGGCGGGCACAGTCGCTGCAGGTACTTTCTGAAGTATAAACAAACATGAGAAGTCATTATTGTCATTTGGAATAGTTCTAGTCTGCAGCCCGATTTTATTTAATTTTTACTAAGCAGCGCTTGCTTAAAAGTCACCTGATGTTATGTAAATGACGATGTAGTCAAAGGTGACGTCACTCTAAACCTGGATTGGGACTAAATGACACAGATGTGGATAGATAGATTACGCAATGTACTACAAAGTAACTAACTAACCAACTGAGATGGCGCAACAAACCAAAGTAAGTCTTGGCCTCCGATAAAAAAAGACGCTACTTCGGTCTGTCCCACGCCACCTCCTGCCAATATAAAATATACACACTTGTATAGCAGGTTGGTCTTGAGCGGAAACTCTATGTTCTTCCCCTCCAGCTTGAGGAAGCACAGCAGACACCACTGCAGCAGCTCGTCCATGTTGGTCGGCACGTCGGCGTCTTCCTGATCCAGCTGGGATTGTTCTGGAACATGCATGCATCAGCGAAAGATTAGTACACAATACATAACTTACTAGTAATTATTTTTCTGAGGAAGGTCTTAGGATGTTCTTTTACATCATACTTATCTTATCTATATTATGTTTCCATTAATACATCAAATTAGGTAATCAATCGGTATTGAGCTAGGTAGAACAAATCAAGTGAACAGAACTAATATTATAATTTAGCGTTATATTAATTAACTAATATTATAGTTTTATCACAACGTTTTCCTTCACCAAAAGCTCAAGCTCATTGTAGGATATGAACCAACGACTTACGGGTCGCAAGTAGACGTCACTACTATGTACCAATCATCGAATAAAAAAGAAAATAATTGGATAGAAAAACAAAAAACATTGACACCTCAGTGAGATGAAACAAATCTAATTTTGAACTGAAAACAACCATCAAACCAGCAGCAATCATAAAAATCAAGTAGGTAATTTCCAACAGACCTGACATACCAGTGTTGTTTAAGTCTGCATTCTCATTCTCATCTACTGTATTTACTACAGCTTCCTCCGAGATCAGTCTTGGTTCGTTGGCCACTGGAGTGGGGGGAGTTAGAGCCTTGGGCTCAGCTTTGCCAAGTGTTGGCCACTCCTGCTTGCCGAGGGACGGCCACTGTTCCCGCTGGGGTTGGAGGGACAGCTGTAACAGGTGATGAAAGTTGGGGTTAAAGTTTTTGGTGTATGATGGCGACTTCTCGGACCTCATCTAAGGATGCATGCTAATTACCTGGGGATACATTGTAGAACGGCTAGGATGTTAGAAAGGTTTATTCTTGTACATCAATAAAAGAATACAAAAAGGAAGTATGTAAAGTAATTGCTTAAACTAAATAAATAGCATGTATGTTTGGAGTAATTTTATTTAAAAAAAAATGTATTTTATAATTGTTATTTAAATCATCATCATCATCATCAACAGCCGGAAGAAGTCCACTACTGAACATAGGCCTCCCCCCTTGAACGCCACCATGGCTATTAGCCATTTGCATCCATCGTCTCCCTGCGACTCTTACAATATCGTCGGTCGCCTAGTGAGGGGCCTACCTATAGAACGTCTTCCAGTTCGTGGTCGCCGCTCCAGAACCTTTCTTCCCTATCGGTTATCGGTTCGTCGAGCGATGTGGCCTGCCCATTATGCTTATTTAAATAATGGAGTGTAAATCCACATGGCCACTCTAAGTGGAGTGTATTATGCAGGAATAAAAAGTAGTCATGTCTCCGGTCTATCAACTATCACCTTGCAAGAAATCATGTTGATGCATTATTCCATTAAGAAAGATAAACACATAGACAGAGACGATTTAAACGCATGTCAGTGGTTAACCAATCAAAGTTAAACAGACATCCATACATACATTATACCATATAATATTATACCTGTTGCACACCAGCGGCGAGATTCACAGTGAAGTTGGAGGAGGCAGTAGACGGAGCTAGCTTCGGTCGCTCAATCTTATTGAACTTGTTATCTTTGCATAACTGATCTCCGTAGAAATGTAGGGTGTCCAGACAGACACCTCTGAAAATTTTGGAAAATAACAGTTTTACTAGAAATAAATATATATTGATTAATAATTATTAAATTAATTACACAAACTTTCACATTTATAATTGTTAAGTTCTAATAATCATTTGCAATAATAGACCACTTTTATTAAGCTTCCATGTTTTTACTCCCATGAATTATCCTACCACAGACATTTATAAATTCCCTTTTTTATCTATAGATTACAGTAACCGCCTAGATATATACTACAGATCATAAATATACATAACAAAGATATAAGAAGAAATTTTGTAAGGATTACATCATATATCAACTTACGAAGCCCTAAGTAGCATATCAGCACTAGACATTGCAGCGCAGCCGACCATGCAGGCAGCTGCATTGTCCTCCGTCCGCGCAGCTAATATAGCGCCTATTTGAAATATAGGGAACCCAGCACCTCCGGCTGGCAGGTTCACACCTGGCAGGTAGAGGGGGGCTCCACCTTGAACCTACAATACAATAATACAAATGGAATAGTAAAAATTTTGCAAGATGTCATAAAAAATTGTTGGAGATATTAATTTTAACTTCTAACATATACAATTTTAATATGGCGGATACAAAGTTAAATACAAAACATTTTTTAATCCAGGAACCATGATGGCACCACATTTAATTACATTTGTCGCTTAACATCAGGCGCCTTGCAGTCGAATGATATCTTTTATGAAAAACAAAACATACTTGGCTACTGACATTTATGATTTTAATGCATAAACTTTCTGATTTTATTTCAAGATTTGAGCAGATATCTTTACTATACTGTCAGGATTTCTTTCTTATAGGATTTATGTAAGTATCCTATTAGAAAGAACATATAACTAAGGTAAGGTAGGTTGCTAATAACTTTAGTCCTTTCTTATAGGAACTTCCTATTAACATTCTATTATAAAAATATTTACCTTGGGCAGCACTTGAGTGTGAATATTTAGCGTAGGCACCAGATCATGCACCTTCCAGAGCGCGCAGACGGTCGGCACCAGCCGCTCGGCCGTCTCCAGGAGCACCGGCACTCCGTCCACGACGTACACGTTGACGGTGTCTCCAGAACTCACCACCACTTTCATACATACACAGTTGCCCTTCACGGGTACAAGCTCCTTAGCTTTCTCCTCAGAAACCAAGCCGAACTCATTCTGTACACGTTGCGCTAGATGTTTTCTGAAAAACACGCGGGAATATAAACATTTTCTATCAACAATCTTGAGAGAACAATTTTATTGGTGAAATATGCACTTACTTTTCAGAATTCTTCAGGGTGTTGTTCGATTTGTGTTTATAGGGTTTTGCAAACATCGTTGATGGTGGTCTACGGTCAAGTTGTTGGGGAAAATTTTGCGAATTACATGGGAAATTCGCGTAATTTATCGTTTTCACGGCGTTTACTTTATTTTCGCAGGTCGTAGCCAATTCTTTTTTACGATGGATGACGGTTGGTTGACATTGACAAATGATACTTTTATTTTATGACAATTGACAAAGACATCGAGAAAACCAGACTATTCGTTCAAAAATATAGTATTTTTTTAACTATATTGATGCTTTGCACTATCTAAGCATTCTGCCAGTGTAAATGGATTGAACATTGAAGTATTTTTAATGTACATCATTCATTACATTAATTAATTAAAACGGAAAATTCACCTAGTCATCATGATACAGCGAAATGTGCTCGTCACTTTTTGCTATTATTATTATTGCAGGCGTTAATGTCATGATGAATGTTTATTGTTTAATAGATGTAGGTAGGTATTATGTAGTCGTTCTATTTAGCGAAGATCACGTTAAGAAATGCAATTCAAGAGCTTAATAAAGTTACGTCACGCGACAAGGGTTGACTCCTGAACAGCGGCTGGTAGTGCAAGGCGGTCGGCCTCACTTGTCAACTCATCAAACGCGGTTTGCATGCCTGCAGCAATTTTTTCACCTTTAAACTCACTGTAACGAACCCCAGACTCATCAACTTGTTAGATCGATGTCAAACATCATCGGTGGAATCGCAATATATAGGATACTAGCTGTTCCCTGCGGTTTCACCCGCGTCGGCTACAGTTTATCGCGATAGAAAGTATGCTATATACGAAATTTAAATCGGTTCAGTAGTTAAGGCGTGAGAGCTAGACAGACAGACAGACAGAGTTACTTTCGCATTTATAATATTATAGTTGGGAAGTAGATAAGTAGGGGTATATACGAATAAGTAACAGCTGGACTTTTTTGGCGGCAATTGAGTTGTCAACGTGAAAATCTTGTTTTTATTTCCAAAACTTGTGTTTCTTTGAGTGATAATGTGTAATATTGGTGGATTATTAACCATTATGTGTTCGTTAATATGTACGAGTGTGGGAAATTGAAATAAAGTTGTGAAAGTGACTTTTCAAGTTGCTCCAAAAAAGTCCGTGTAAAGTTTAAGTAAAGCACCACTACTTTACTTAAACACTATCCTCATCCCATCATCTCATCATCATCATCATCACCATCATCATTTAAACTTGATTCAACTCTCTGAGTTTGAAATCTTTTATACTTGACACTGGCAAATACACTAATCGTGTGACGCCATAACAAAACAAAAAAAAAAAAAAGTAACAGCTGAGTTTTATTGCGGTTAGCTTTACATCAGGCCCTGCTTTTAGGATCACAGGAGAAACCTAGAGGGGAAGAAACTACCTAATGTCTATCTATTTTTTTTTAATCATGTTATTGGCTAAGGTACAATATTATAAGCCACGTAGGCCTTAACTAAAAACATCACGTAGGAAAAAAAATCGTTTTAAAAATATTTTTTTTACTTCTTAAAAAATATTGAAGCATTCATCCAACTCAGCGCAATATGGGTCGTTCAAATATGCCACATAAGGCGTGAAACGGCAAAGCTTGTCCCACTTTGTATGATATTGAAAGCATCCTCCATAATGTGAGCGCCTTCCTTCCCGCTCGAGGGGACTCTTGACCCGCCAGTAACGGGAGCAGGCCGGCGCAGTGCGGCGCATGTAGCCTGCAGTACTGCCTCAAACAGTTCAAATAATGGTTTAGGTACTAACTATAAAAAAACAGATTTAATAACAAATTTATTGGTTGAACTGGTAATAATGTATTTATGAAAATCAATAGTTAGAGGACAATGATGCATAAGCACTTCCATTCATCATCATCAACCACGTTCCCATTGCTGGTGCTCTTCCCTCAGTGAGAGTACTATGGGCCGTAATCCACCGCGCGGGCTCAGTGTGGGTTGGCGGATAGGCTAACGGCCGTTTTTAATAATCGAACTATCCACGGTTTGGCGTACTTGAGATAGAAATTTGACAGACAACAACTGGGACCGAACGGCTTAAATATACCCCTATCAACACGCAAAAAACCGCCCTCCGAAGCACGGAATCGCTCAGTTGTAGATACCACTCATTAAGAGCCTGCATTACGTCGTTGACCTTGCTTGATCAAGTGAAACTGCTCCGCGCACTCCGCGCATCCCCTCACCAAAATTACGCGATCTGCGGCCAACGCGCCCGAAGCGACGCTCTCGCCATGCGGCGCAGCTCGGTACCTCTACTAATCGAGCCCGCCGTATCTACATATACACAGTAGCAACCCAGCAACGCAGTAGTTACCCATCCTAATTAGTGAGAGCGACAGCAGGATGAGTTGCTTAACCTAGTTGATCGGTTAAGAAATGTTAAGAAAAGCCCTCCCACACCAATGAACCGACGATATCGAAATATAAGAGTCGTGGGGCGCCGATGGAAGAAAATGCCCAATAGCTGTTAATTGTGAATATTCAAAAGGGAAGCACACACAGTAGTGGAGGTCTTCCGGCTGACATGTACAATTAGTACATAACAATAATGTTCATCTTGGCAGAGGGCAAACACAAAGATATGGGTAGTTTGTGATTGTGGTAGAATGATACAAAATTCCATAAATTTTAAACTACGGAATATACACACAGGCACAGGTTTTCAGCTATTGCCTGCAATGCAGTGGCCATTCTGTATCTGCATTGCGGGATGCTATATCCCTGTCTGCACGGGATGTACCGCGGGTTCGCGGAAGGTTCCCTTACGAGTCGCATCCAATCAATTGATGCATTTTGGCCGCTCGCCAACCAATCATGCTTTATTATTCACCACCAGATATATATATGTTTTCACTACAATATGGTGCCTCTCTACTTTTACCGGAAAATTGATTCAAAGTTTTCCCCTTCATTTTTTGTTGGCCCATTTTTGTTTGGAGATATAATTTGCTCTTCTTTCAAGGTAGCGTTTGACGAAGAGTCACCATGTGGTTGAAGATGGCCAGTTGTGAACAAGCTGATGCGTTGGATGGTGGTGGTATATGTAAAGACAATGCCTTAAGTATTAACCATCGAGTAGAATATTTGGTACTCAGTATATATCCTGGATCTTGGAGAACATACTAATATTGTAGTCAGTAGGTAAACTACCAAAACGGACGGGTCACACTCAATGAAAATAGGGGGCACCTAAAATATAGATGAAAGCACTTGTAGCTACAAAATACGAACTATTGCTTATCACATTTCCAAAAGAACCGCCGGTGATCGTCGGTTCCAGCACTGCTATAAAGCAGATAGATCGATGGCGTCTCGTCGATAGATTCTATGGGGTGTAATCACGCAACGGTTAACTAGCGTATCATACCTTATACCTCGTGATACGTAGAAATTTCCATGATACACTTCTTGCCAAAGGTTCATTAGTCAATTGAAGGACATAGTATTACGATACGCAATCTTTCCTCGCGTGGCGCTTATAAGATGCGAACGAGGCTTTCTGCTACTAAGATATAGCAAGTGGTTACGGTAACTATAGGCTCCAAGGAACCTTTATGTAAATATACTAAAAGAGTATGAATGTGTATTTACAACAACAGGACCCAGCAGGTAACTACTTATGTAAGTATCTAGTTATGTATATGCAGCAGTAGGTAGGTGCCTTACTGGTTTACTACGCAGCTAACTCGATTAGCCGGTGTTTAGGTTTAGGATGTTGGCGTAAATGTTGTCACGATTGTATGGCGATTCTCACTTTTAATTGTGCTCATTAACTTGCTAATCGTTAGTATGTGTAGCGAGTACTCAGGGCTGGCTCATAAACCTATATCTTTCATTCATTTATTTAGTGAATACAGACTATTAACAATAGGAAGTTCCGCCAGGATGTACTTGGGAGTTAGGTCGTTATTGGATAGCCAATAGCCATGGCAGAAGTCCTTAGGAGGATATTTAGGATTGGATCCAAAATGGTTTATACCTTCTTATCTTGAAGAGATGGCTAGATTTAATTGAGTTGGATGTTTTTGGTGACATTGGAGTAAATCAGTATCCAGTGTGCCTAGTTTCAATGGTTGGTATTAATATCCTAAGCACTTTGTATATTGGTCTAATCATCGAATCAGCGACTTGAAGTGTGTCTTTGCCTCTGAAACGGGAGAGCCCCACTCTCCTCTACCCTGAGCGATTTCAGCCTAGTTCAGAGTGGAGTTCGCGCTGGTCTGTAACCACCGGGTCCAGTTCCAGAAGGATAAGATTGATGAAGAACTATAGGGTTAGGTATTGTAAACAACATATTACTTTAATATAGTTACCTACCTCCATCGAAACTTTCGAAAGGTATGAGTGCCTTTAGAACGTTACCAAAGAAAATCGATTAGGTCGAGTTTAGGCGCGTGGCAATCCTAATATGAATAGTTGTATGATGGATTGGTCGTAAATAGTCTCACATTAATTCACATGATGCATGTTATGTCGCATTTTCAAAGAGCGGGGGCGGCGCGTGTCGCGCTCGCGGGGGCGGCGCGGGCGTGTGTTTACAAACTCACGTCCGATGGGCAGGATGATAGATCTATTCATTAGTGTGCTAATTAATATCTGCAAGATGTTATGGCGCGCAATTCGTTTTGGAGTATATTTTTTTACTTTATACTCTTATAGGTTAGCATTTGATCAGAAATCACCTGATGTGAAGATGTGGTCAAAGGTCGCATCACGCAGTCACGCTGGGCACTGGCTCTCAACTGGGGCTGGTACACCGTTAAGTGCTTGGCAACAGATTCTTAGCTTGAGGATGGTCACCCACTTGCCTAGGCGAATAAATTCTACCATTTGTTTTAGTAATTACTAGCTGACCCGACGAACTTCGTATCTCCAATGAAAGTCACCTTTTAAACCTTCCCTGAACTTCCACAAATATTTCAAGATCAAAATTATTCAAATCGATCCAGCCATTCTAAGTTTTAGCGAGACTAACGAACAGCAATTGATTTTTAAATATAAGATTATACCTACCCCAAGCTTATATATAATATACAGTCTTTGTATTCGTTGAAAACCAAGCGTATCTATTAAATTAGCTAATGCAGGTGCATTAGAGTAAGAGCCGCCGCGCAGGGGCTCGGCTCCCGGACGTCCGGCCTGACCACACCTGTTGCCGACCAGCGGGCTTATTACAGTAGAACTCCAATTATCCGAATTAATGGGGACCGGGACCCATTCGGATACTCAAATATTCGGATAATCGAAGTTTTTTAAAAAAAAATTGCCATTGGAGAGAATAAAAGCTACGTTTTGATATTGCACTATTTTTTTATTGAATTAAATGAAAGAAACATGAAATTTTCACATGTTTTAAATATAAATAAAATGTACTTATGTACAAGTTTAGAAATAAAAATCATTGTTTTTTAAACATCTCCGTCAATGTAAGCTGTTTTGCGGTCTTCAACCGTTTTCGGATAATCGGCGATTCGGATAGTCGGAGTTCGGATAATTGGAGTTAACTTGGGCCATGGGGATCGGCTTGCGCTTTATTTTGACATTTAATTTTGAACTCCAGACTTGGCTTCGACCATTACCACAGAATAGATATTCAAGTTCACCATTCTTGAACTCCAGTGAATAAACGAACGTAAACGTGAGTTGCCGTTTGAATTTTAGTGATACGGTATGGTATGTTTAAAATTGATGACATGGTTAAATAAGCTTTAACAATCAGGAATTCACTTGAATTTGCACTTTTCGTTTTTGTTACTTTTAGCTTCAAAAAACTAAATTACCGAGTTCACTGGGGTTCAAGAACGGTGGTAATGTTCGAAGTCAAGCCTGGAGTTCAAATGTTAAAATAAAGCGCTAACCGATACCCATCCAAGTTACGTAATAAGCCCGCTGTCGAGGAATACGTAATTAAGTCACACTCCTCACTCCAAGGGTGTTACTTGTCATTCAAGGGAGAGCCCCGGCACGCGACGGGACTCGGACAACAAGCCGTTCCCTGATTCCCGCAGGGTATAGCACACGTAGCCATTCTTTGCCGGATTGTCTCGGGGATTAGTAAGTTAGGTAACCTAGCTGTTTCGTTTCTTGACTCTGGACCAGGGACAATAAGGTTAAGTAGTTGATTGATTCAATTATAGGTAACTAGCTGCGCCTCGCGGTTTCACCCGCGTCTTCCCGTTATCCCGCAGGAACCTTTTTCCGGGATAAAAAGCTATCTCCATTCCAAATTTCACTCAAATGCGTTCAGTAGTTTTTGCGTGAAAGAGCAACAAACATACATACTCACAAACTTTCGCATTTATAATACTAGTAGGACAACCACATTATTAATTTTACTTCTTACAAGGTAGCGTTTCACCACATCCTGATAATAGATATACATACATATGATTTTTGCAGGTCGAAAATTTCCCAAATGTAAGCTGGTAAAATTGTTCATTATTTTTGGAATTTATATGAACTAGGTAGACAAGTTTATGGAAGCGAAAAAGGTCTTTTTAAAAAAACTAATTTTAAAATAAAAATCTAATTTACTTTACGTCCAATCAAAATGACATGATTCTTAAGACTAACTTATTATTGTAAGCAACTGCTACTACCCACGCATTACACAGAGGCCCGTAGACACTGCGTTAGCAGTTTCGCTGGAAGTTCTTATCATGCGACCGGGCGACTGCATAACTCCTCCCTCATTGAGTGCGAAATTATCGGGTTCCGTTGAGATTTCGATCGGGTTCCGATGATTTCGCCAAAACTTATTTCTAAGACGATACATGGTATAACTAATAAAACTTATAACTAAAAACACATATAATAGAACAGTGGCTAAGCTAGTGGTTTGAATGTCTATTTTTCCGTAATTTGCTTTATCACTTTCACCATATTGACTTTCACTGAACACATAACTATCTTTCATTTTCAGGATTCGCGAAAAGAGTTTCATTTCTTCCAAATTGATATTCTTGATGTTAATAGAAGGCCCGTTAGTTAGATTAGTATTTTTCAATTCAGGCAGGGCGATGATCGGTGTTATTTTATATTGTAGATTCTCAGCTAAAGTGCGTTGATATGTTAGTTTCCACTCATTTAGGTAAAGTGCGCAATTTTCCGTAGTTGTTACGATGTAAGTACCATGGAAAGACTTCTTGGTATCATCCTGTTCACATTTTTCAGCCAAAACGGTTGGATTTCGAGTGAAAATAATCCAACTTTCCAAGCTGATCCGCTGGACCTTGACGTCTTCAACTTCCACAGCATAGGGTACACAGTGCGTCAAGTTCGCTTGGAACTCTAGAAGCTGCTCCGCACATGTTGGTGTCTGGAACTGCACCACGTTATCTTCTGTACACAGGAACTTGTTTTCGTCGATATTTTCACATGCCTCCGTGACGGGCAAGTATTTAGAATTCTTCGCCAGAAGGAAAGGAAATTCAGGGAAAACTACCGCGGTTTTGTTAATCAATTCATTGTAAATTGGTATAGAATAAATTTTAAAGTAATTGTATACATTTTTATCAGTTAATGGTACTTCCAATATAAACATTATCTGGT
Organism: Opisthograptis luteolata; assembly: GCA_931315375.2. Lineage (NCBI taxonomy): Eukaryota > Metazoa > Arthropoda > Insecta > Lepidoptera > Geometridae > Opisthograptis > Opisthograptis luteolata. The sequence continues at coordinate 10,868,710 of OV928053.1, read as the reverse complement.
TTTCCTTTACATAAGCTTTTACCTTAATAACCCTTTCAAATTTTATCAAATTATTTTCATTTACTTCATACATCAGATTATTACTCTGGGCTATTGATTTTAGTAGATATAATAATTCAGTCGAGTTAACAATTGACTGGTGAAGTACAGAGACTTTAGTAAAGGCTAGTGCGGTTTCTATTTCATTTATAGTGATATAAGTAGTTCTAAAAGAAACCATAAATGTTTCAAACATATTTAGTGTGTGTGCAAGATATAAACAGTTATTTTCCTTATTCTTCGCTGACTTAATAAGTTCTTCAATTGTTTTTAGCCTTTTGTCTAGAATTACGACATTTTGATCTAAGGTTACGGTATTATTTACAAAATTATCCAACATTTTAGTTACCAAGGTCATTTTACTATTTAATAAATTTTCTTTAGAGCCAATAAGAGATATTTCTTTATCATAACGAATCGCGTCCTTGTAATCCAAGTTGCCTGAAATAGTTTTAATTAATGATCCAAGAGGATTAATAAGACCTCTTTTTACTCTATGTGAAGGGACCAGTTGCCTAAACTTAGTAAGTGTTATGTTGTTTAAATGTTCTGCTTGAGTTCGTATACCTAAAAATTCATGAACAAATGTTACGTGAGAATCCACTAGTTTTGTGAATTCTCTGAACTTGAGTGTATTGATTTCCAAATTATTTTCTAAACCGGTTAAGTCAAACTTCTTCACTATGATCCACTTATCTTCCTGTCTATAAGCTTGTCCTTCCTTAACTGGTAATATCCCTGGGTTTCCCTCAAGTTTTAAAAGATGAAGACCCAGGCTGGGGGGAAGCAGGGCCAGGGCCATTGCGGCCACGCACCACCTGTGGAGGACGTTTAACATTTTTTACTGCCACTTTCGTTTGCCTATTACCTATTTCTACTGGAACTACGTTTCTTTCTATCTTTCCTTTAACTTTCGCTTTCTGATACCTAGCCTTGTCCTTGCTTTTCCGTGTATTCACGTCTTTAGTGAATACCACATCTCCTTCACCTAACTCTACTCTGTCGCCTGTTTGCTTTTCCCTAATTTTCGTCTTTTTCTCTAGCATTTTCTCTGATAAGTATTGGTAAAGGTACTTAGTACGTTTTGCGTGGTCCTTTAACAATTGTTGCATGTAACTTTTTTCAAATTCACCATCGAACATTTTACCAGAGTCAGTATGCCCAAAGACAATCTCAAAAGGTGTCATGCCGGTTGCTGAATGTATGGTGTTATTGTAGGCCATAATGGAGTATGTCATTACTGATGCGGCAACAGTACATTTCTGTTCGTATTTTGCCAAGCGATAAATTTCTATTAATGTTAAATGGAAGCGCTCAACTATGCCTGTTGAATTGGGGTTATGAGATGTGCATATGTGCAAATCAATTTTGTACATAGCTGTAAATTCTCTGATTAGATCATTGTTAAACTCTGACCCGGGGTCACTACTAATTTTCCTTGGCACACCGTACATAGAGAAATATTTGATTAATGCACGAACGACTTCTCCTGTTGACTTGTTGTTGACTTCTATAGCTTGTGCTAACTTGCTGAAGGCATCTACAATGGTTAAATAGTGACGGCTTTCTATACTGAATAGATCTATAAAGATTTCCTGAAAAGGGGCATCCTGCGTCTGTGTTAGCTGAATTACGGGTTTTAACGGTTTTCTATCATATTTCATTTTCCTACACGCCTCGCACGCATTTATAACTGCTGATATTGATTCCTGCATGTTAGTCCAGAAATAATTCCTCCTTATCCTAAGCATGGTTTCCTTTATTCCTCTATGGCACGTTTTTCCATCATGATGTTTTACTACAATAGCCCTTTGCTCATTTTCATCTTCAACATACACCACTCTCTCAGTACATTCATAAAACTCTACCGTACCTTCCTTGAACAATTCTATAACTACACTATTAAAATCCTTTCTGTGCTGTTCACTTTCAAAGTATATAAAGTATTTAATTCTTGGCTTTACGTATTCCTTTAAAAACTGCTTAATTATTTCCTTATTATTTTCAGGTAAGAAAACTTCAAGTACTTTCTGCTTATCTCGTGAAAGATCCTTTACTTGCATGTTATTTCTGTACCAGGTGAAAACTAAAATTTGATTAGGTTTGGTATCAATAGCCTCCTTAAGAATTGGAATGCCTTTATTTTCTAATTCTATTGCCGTATGCGCAGTCTCCGTGCTATTGACTGATGGTGGAAGAGGGTAAGTATGTTCTAATTCAGACATTTCACTTATTTTTATCGTTTCGGCACTTTCTGATGCTGTTAAAGTTTCCTCACTATCACTAACTGTTATTGTTTCTGACTTATCTGATACTGTTAAAGTATCCTCGCTGTCTCGTGCTGCTTGCAGAGCAGCTACTCTGTCATCAATTTCCTTCAGATGGTCACGTATTTTCTTTTTCTCAGTCTCATCTACATTCACTTTCATGGATACATCGTCAAGGTCACCTATAGCATTTAATTTAATTCGAGATAACGCGTCTGCGTTTGTATTTTGCTTTCCGTTTTTGTAAATAATTTTGAAATCGTATTCCTGTAGGCGTAGTCTCCAACGTGTCAACTTACTATTGGGCTCTTTAAGGGAATATAACCAAGCCAGAGGTCGATGGTCGGTGAAAATAGTGAAGGTTTTACCATAAAGATAAGGTCTAAAATGTTTGACTGCCCATATTATGGCCAAAAGTTCTCGCTCAATAGTACTATAGCGAGTTTCAGTGTCGCTTAGAGTTCTACTGGCATAAGCGATAGGCTTATCACTACCAATAGTGCCTTGGGATAAAACGGCTCCTAAGGCCACGGAGGATGCGTCTGTTGTCAAAATGTATGGCTTTGAATGGTCAGGGTACTGCAGAAGAGGTGCATTTGTGAGTAACTCCTTGCATCGTTCGAAGGCATTTATGTAATTCTGATCTATTACAATTTTGTTTCGTTTCTTTAAGCAAGACGTTAAAGGTTGCGTTATTTTGGCAAAATCTTTTATAAATCGTCTGTAATAGCCAATTAGACCTAGAAAGCTTTTTATTTCGGTCACTGTCTCAGGTAAGGGATAGTCTAGCACTGCTGCTATTTTTGCATCATTAGGTTTTAATCCTTGATCTGTGATCGTGTGCCCTAAATACAAGACTTCCTTTCGCACAAACTCTGACTTGTCCAATTGTATTTTTAGGTTAGTCGCTCTTAGTCTGTCAAAAACGGCTCGAAGGTCATTTATGTGGTCTTGCAAGCTCGCGCTGTAAATTATCATATCGTCCATGTACACCAAACAATGGTGTCCATGTAGTCCTCTCAATATATTGTCCATAGTCCTCTGGAATGTCGCTGGAGCGGTTTTCAATCCAAACGGCATTCTCAGAAACTCATAATGTCCGTCTGCGCTAAATGCGGTCTTTTGTCGGTCCTTTTCATCTATTTCTATTTGGTGGTACCCATTAGCCAGGTCAAGGGTCGAAAAGTACTTGCTCTTTCCTAATTTGTCAAATAGGTCGGTAATATTTGGCAATGGGTATTTATCGTCAATTGTTATGTCATTAAGTCGTCTGTAGTCTATTACCATACGGTACTTAACCTCACCCGACGCATCCATTTTTTTTGGGACTAGATGTACAGGTGCGTTCCAAGGCGAGTATGATTCCCTAATCACGTTATTTTTTAACAATTTCTCTACCTGTGCTTTTATTTCTTCTGTTTGTGCCGGAGGTTGTCTATATGGCCTAACATATATGGGATCTTCGTTTTTTGTCCGTATGGAGTGTTTAACTTGGTTTGTGAATGTTAAGGGTAATTGGTCACTATAAAATATATCTTTATACTCCCGGCATAAGTCACTAATACATTTTCTTTCTTCTTCATTCATGTGTTCAAGTCTTAATCTAGTCAAGTTCTCGTCAAGTATTTTGTCAATTTCAATGTCTTTCATTTCTATGTCGGTACAGTTTACTACTTCGGAGTTGTCTAAGTACTCACTGACCTTGAACGGGTGTGTAATGGTCAAAGTCATTTGTTGGTCTAAAGTGTTTTGTATAATGGTTGTGGCATACCCGTTGTCACATTTGACAATGGCTGACGGCATTCTGATGCCATCACAAAATCTGGTGAAGTTCAAGATAGCCTCCCCAGCAAATTGGTCTGTGGGTAACTTCACAAGTTTCTCTGTGCGGGGTTCCAACTCTATGACGCACGTAGTTTCGTTTACAATTGGAAGTGTAGTTGTTTTAGTTACTAGTTTTTTATTTTTAAGATCAATAACTGCTTCCAATTGCATCAAAAGGTCGTTACCTATCAATCCGTCATACTGAGTATCTACATTATACACGTAAAATTTGTGGTACTCACTGCTATTAAAAGATGGCATAAGTGGAATTTGGACCACTTCGTTATGGTTACTGGACGCATGTGTGCTAATAACAGTGAATGGTTCACAAAGCGTATGAGGTCCGAAAAATTCATGGGCCTTACGTGGGCTTATAAAGGATCTGGTACTACCAGTATCAATCATGAACCTTGCGTTAATTTCCGGGATATAAACGTACGGTAGCTTTAATTTTACGTCACAATTCAAATGAACTATTTCCGGCTTGTCGTTGAGGCTTTTACGTGAAAATTTTGAATTTCCTCATTCACACAATCTTCTTTCACTGTCTCACCTTCCTGCTCATTTACACACATTTCATTCTGCATCTCATTTGTATAATAACATTCCTCACCTTGTTGCCAATTTTCCTGATTCTCATATCCATACGCGTTTTCATACTCATAACAATTGTAATCAGCTTCTCCTAAATCTAGCTCATTAAGACGAAACCCTTGAGGCTGTGGCTGCCCTTGAAGCTGTGGCTGCCCTTGAGGCTTCAGCGGCGGCGCAGTTCGCATCGAGACATCACTGTCAAACTTATACATCGGCTGAGGATGTCTGTAACCATATTGACCCTGGTTAAATTGAGGGCGGTACCCAAACTGCTGCTGAGGTCTCGAATTGAATTGTGATGGTTGCATGGGTCTTTGTTGTTGACTGAACTGCTGCGGGCCTAACTGAGGCTTATATCCAATTTGTGGCTGAGCACCGTTGAACTTAAAACCGGGCTGTGGCTGAGGGCCATTGTACTTATAGCCAAGTTGTGGTTGAGGGCCATTGTACTTATAGCCAAATTGTGGCTGAGGGCCATTGTACTTATAGCCAAATTGTGGTTGAGGAAATCGCGCCTGATTATTTGGTATCCCAAAATTAAATTTAGGTGAAGATGCCGTCATCATCATCGGCCTAAAATCGCTAGGTTGACCATGAACATTCGAGTTACCAAATTTAAATGGTACCGGTGCTATGGCTTGTGATCTGTTTAATTTGTGTCGCATGCTATATTGTTCATAGAAGTTCACTTCTTCTAATACATATTCCAATGCCTTTTCTAAGGATTCTGGTGATTTTAATCGGACAACACGAATCAAGTTTTCGGGCATGTTCTACAAAAATACGTTTAGCGCCGTGTTATTGTAGATAATAATCTTTGCTTTTTTAATCTCCTCATCTAATAACTGATTCACCTTTGAAATTAGGACTGCCCTCACTGATTGGATCCTATTGCAGAAATCCAAGTAGTTCTCCCCTTGCTTCATTTTCAAACTTTCCAATTCGATAGCAATACACTCCTCACTTCTCGGATCCCCAAAATGTTGGATGAGCAGGTCCTTAAATTGAGACCACGACTCAATATCCTCCCTTTCACTTATTAAAGCTGCAGCCTCATCCGTTAGCCTACTGGTTATAGTATGCATCACATACACATTTTGCTCTTGATTACCGTGGTAATTGGCGATTACGTATTCACATTTCCTTAAATATAAATTTAAATGACGTTTATCACCGCCAAAAAGTGGCACTAGCTTCAACATCTCATTAGGTATTACCTTAATAGTCGTCATTTTTCTAAATTTTACTGGTTACTATTTCTTAAAACAACGTATTCTAAATTAACCTATCTACTACTAGGAAGTTATATTTTCTTATATAAATCCTTTACGCTAATCTATGTTTTTCACTTAAAATAACAGTGTACCTAATTTGAGGTAAAACCAGATAACTATAATGGAAAAGGTTCGATTCCAAATATAATAAAAAGGGAGAGAAAGGATGGCGAAAAATTCACTCACCAGCCCATCACCCACATGCTCTCCGTATCCTTGACGTATTTGTTTGGTTCGAGGATCGCACACGCACACCGATCAGTCGCGGATCGCGAACACGCACTTTTTGAATCGCGTTTCACTGTTCGCGAACTTTGGCACTTTTCCGAAGTTTTCGCGAAGACGGCGTTGCAAACGTGACGATCCTACCGGCTGCGCCAGACAAGTTTATGGAAGCGAAAAAGGTCTTTTTTAAAAAACTAATTTTAAAATAAAAATCTAATTTACTTTACGTCCAATCAAAATGACATGATTCTTAAGACTAACTTATTATTGTAAGCAACTGCTACTACCCACGCATTACACAGAGGCCCGTAGACACTGCGTTAGCAGTTTCGCTGGAAGTTCTTATCATGCGACCGGGCGACTGCATAACTAGGTACTATGTGAAAATCCTGCAGTAAAAATGTTGAATAACACCTCCTGCAGACCATAATAGTAATTAAGAAAACTAGCGCAGGGTATCTTTTATAAAATAAAAGACGATGGAATATTTTGGTTTCTTATGAAACCGAGCCCGCAGTATCAGTTAAGTCCTCAGTAGACACGTTTTGTCGGTCCCTTTGGCAGTCCGCCGGCTCAGCACTGCAGGCCCGGCAATCAAGAGGCGGGCCCTGCATGCTGATTGCCGATGCCGCGACGCAGCTGCATGCAGATCGCTTGATAATGCATATCGCGCTTTATCATTAGCCCTTCCCGTCCTGAGATCAAAGAGATGCTAAACTTTACAAGGCTTTGGGATGGGCTGATTTTATTTGAGCTGATTTAATGGTGAGTGAAAAGAAACGTATACCTACCTATATACGTATATTTTATACTTTCTGAAGCAATGATGGCTCAGAGGGTTCGAATCCTACAATGAGCTTGAGCTTTCGGTGAAGGGAATCCCTACTAATATTATAAATACGAAAGTAACTCTGTCTGTCTGTCTGTCTCGCTTTCACGCCTAAACTACTAAACCGATTTAAACGAAATTTGATATAGACATAGTTTGAACCCTGAGGAAGGACATAGAACACTATTTATCGCGATTAACTGTAGCCCACGCGTGTGAAACCGCGGGGAAAAGCTAGTAATATATAATATCCAAAAAGGTCTCAATTAATTTATAATTTCATGTGACCGGAGTTACCTGTATCATTTCTAACAACAGAAGTTACAGAAGGCAGTAAATGTTTTGATATAACTTCCGTTCACATGCTTCGCTGCGCTCGCGCACGCTCGCCAAACAATGAAGTGTCAGGATCAAGATCTCAGGCCCGCCATTGTCTTCCATTGGCGCAGTTTTGAGAACTCTTCTCCGGACCAAACATGACTTAATGGTGCATTATGAGATGAGAAAGTGCCACTAATCCTGGTTGAGAATGAGGTGCGGCTTTTATTTGCTATTTTGTAAACTGAATGTAGTAATTAGTATCATTCGGTGTAAGCTTATGAGGATGCCTACCCAGAATGCTGAATAGAAGAAATCTTGCCACTTGCAATTAGAAAACTCTAGGTAGGCTTGCCAAGCTTCAACAACGACAGATTAGGATGTTTATATAATTACCATGTAGGTATATAGGCTGAGTTTGATTTTCAAAATCGCATTATTTATTGATGACCGACTTCTTTCGCAATTATTCTTGGTCATATCACTATCACTACTTATTATAAAACAAAGTCCCCGCGCCGCGTCTGTCTGTCTGTCTGTCTGTTCGCGATAAACTCAAAAACTACTGCACCGATTTTCATGCTGTTTTCACCAATAGATAGGGTGGTTCTCGAGGAAGGTTTTAGGATATAATTTGTTAAGTTTTTGTATACATTGGCTAAAATATAACGATATTTGTTGGAGAGGTCGGAAAAAAATAAGCCGTCTGGGAGCTTTAACGAAAACGCTGCCTAAACCCTTTGATATATAACAAAATAATGTACTGTAGAATTGTGTATCTTATACAGGTCTACAAAAAAGTCCGCGATGGCATATGTTTATCTCTTAAGGGTAACGTATTATAACTACTTTTTTACATTTAAAAGTTGATAAAAAGGCCGACTAAAATTGGACCGTATTTTCTATACTTTTATATTAATCCTTATCAAAATAAATCATTTCGTATTCAAGATTGTTCCAATAGCTGTAGATTACTTTTTGAATTGTTCAAATCGGACATTCTATTCAAAAGATATTACGAAATTAAAAAATGTCAAACTAATCGAAAAATAAAACTGCCGCGCTCCGCACCGCAGCGCAGCGGGAAACGAGGTGAGGTGAGGGGGGGCACCGAACGCTCCCGCCCGAGAGAATCTATGAAATAGGTAAAGTGCGGACCAGGGAAGACCTTTAGCTGCGCGGTTCAAACACGCGGTCCGAAAAAAAAAAACTTAGAATTAAGATATAATGGATACAGCAGGTAACGCGGTGAGAGGGCACCGAAGTGCGGGAATAATTTTGGAGTATACGGGTTATAATTATATACGCTTTCGCGCCTAAACTACTGAACCGATTTAAATGAAATTTGGTAAAGAGATAGTTTGAGCCCTGGGGAAGGACTTGGGATACTTTTTATCGCGATAAACTGTAGCCCACGCGGGTGAAACAGCGGGGAAAAGCTAGTGTATCATAATTAATTACATTATTTTAACCTAATCTGCGACTCCATCAAAATCCGATCCAAAATCAATTTTCGAATCGCAGACGGACAGGTGTTGCGTCCACTCCGACTTTTCCGACGATGTATGGACTAGAACTATGGCGCTACTAAGCTAGACCAAACGATGTATGGACTAGAACTATGGCGCTACTGAGCTAGACCAAACGATGTATGGACTAGAACTATGGCGCTACTGAGCTAGACCAAACGATGTATGGACTAGAACTATGGCGCTACTAAGCTAGACCAAACGATGTATGGACTAGAACTATGGCGCTACTGAGCTAGACCAAACGATGTATGGACTAGAACTATGGCGCTACTGAGCTAGACCAAACGATGTATGGACTAGAACTATGGCGCTACTAAGCTAGACCAAACTTGAGTAAGCTAAGAGCCGAAAAATAATAAAATTGTAAAGACTAAGTATATATAGATGGTGAAACGGAACGCCTTATGCAAACTGCCATAATACTTACCATACTTTAGTTTATGCGCTACATCACAGCAGTCTGAGCATAAAATATATTTTATGCTCTCTTTATTCAATTATTCGTCTGCAAAAGACTTGAATCATGATAAAGAAAATGTCTCCTTAGATGTTTAATATTGCAACACGTTAAAATCACTCTAAGGCAGCGGTCGGCAACCCGCGGCCCGCGACTGTTTACAATATTGTAAGTAAATTGCTCTCATCTTAATGATAAACATTCAGGTGCCTACTGACGATAATATAAACATTTAGACCAGATGCAATTCTTAGAATTTTTATACTCATCCGATTCCCAATCAAATATAACTCCGAAAAAATTACTATGTTGCTACTTTAACATCCCTAACATATCTTATCATATGTAATTAGGCCCAAGTTATCGGTTCAAATAATTACCAAAAGTCAATTAAGTAACTCTGCGATAACCTGTTAGTATCTTCAACATACGAACACTCCATACATATCTGCTGGTCAGCAATGTCAGCATATCTGTTGCGGAACCGATAATCATTGGGGGAAACAAGTTATTGAGTGGAGACCACGACTCGGCAAACGTAGTGTAGGACGCCCTCAGGCTAGTTTGAGTGACGATATACGCAAGGTGGCGGGCAGATGTTAGAAAAGAAAAGCCGAAGAACGGGTTCAGTATTAGGAGAGCTATGTCCAGCAGTGGACTGACATAGATGATGATGATGACTACTTACAATAAATCATGAAATTGCACTACGACCCGGGCCGCCTTAGCTTTATTTTGCCCATGCGGCCCTTATCTGCTAAAAGGTTGACTTCCAATGCGCTCAGGGAAAAGGAACGAGTTTCAAAAACCAATATTGTCTTTCAACAGCGGACGTAAACTCCGTGAAGTGTAAGTAAATAAGAGGGCCTGTTTACCTCGGAAACACTTCTGCTCGCCCTTCAAGCTTGAAGTGCTCGTAGAATATCGACTATTTTCTTATTTACCTTACTTTAAACTTAATACTTTCGTTTATTTTGTATCTGCTGACATCTGACCGTATTGCCGAAGATATAGAGAGCATGATACCATACACCTTATAGCGAAGATAGCTCAGTGGTAGTGATGTCGGCTTGCGATCCGTAGGACGTAGGTTCGAATCCTACAACGAGCTTGAGCTTTCGGTGAAGGGAAACATCGTGATGAAACCATAACTTGGTGGTAGGCTATTTTCTAGTGTTCGCCTGGCTAGCTCACCCTCATGTTAAGAATCTGTCGCCAAGCACCTATTGGTGTGTTCCTGTAGCCTCACTTGAGAGCCTGTTCTCAATCCAGGTTTAGCGTTGCACCTTCAACCACATCTGCACCTAACATCAGGCGACTTGTGGTCAAACGCTGCTCTGCACATAAGTAGTAAAAAAAACTTTATAGTTTAGATTTTAGAAGGTACCTACTTCAAGATTCAGTTCCCTTGAACACCGAGCATAATTAATGTACCTACACGACAAAGTTAAACCCATACCTACTACCATGAGGGCATTGTTAGTTGTTCCCACATCAAGCTTCTAGTTACCAAATCCGTTATTGCTCCTTCAGCACTAGTCACGAGTCAGCCGAGTCACTTACTTACCTACCTATGTGTATCGAAATAAAGCCTATAATATACAGTGCCCCATTGTCCCATCAACAATAATCATACTTAGTGGAGCGATTTCAGCTTTCTAAGCTTATCATGTACGTACCATATTATAGTATACATACTAATATTGAATCTAGGGATTTAAAAGCAAATCACTTCCATTCGTCAAGGAATTTTATTTATATACTTGTTTTTGCAGCCATAATCTTGTCCGATAATACTTTTATTATAACTTCTTTGAGGAAAGGCGTCAATCTCCAAGGCATTTTTTTGTTCTTAATCCTATCAGAATTTTTTGTTCGCTCTTTTACTGCTTTAGCTGACGAATAAGTTGACATAATCAGCTTTTTACCGAATCCTACTGATATTATAAATGTGAAAGTTTGTGAGGATGGGATGGATGTTTGTTACTCTCTCACGTAAAAACTACACAACAAGTGAAATTTGGCATGGAGATAGCCCGAATTAATACTTAAACCTGGAAAAAGGTTCCTGCGGGATAAGTAACGGGAAGACTTGGGTAAAACCGCAGGGTGCTAGTTATTTATATTTAGACTTATTTATGATGAAATTAGGGGCACTATATCATACAGAGTGTGGGGTGTTTTTGTATTATTGAGTATTATTGAAAGGTATTTTTTATTCTAAAAGAAAAACATTCACGGTGTGTAATTTCTGTTCCGAGGAGCCAGCCAGGCGAGTCGTCGGCGGCCGGCATCCGCTCGCGCCATAAGCCACGCGGACTCGCGCCGAACGCACGCGTTTATACGTCAACAAATTTTGAAACAACATCGCGATCGTAGACTCTTAAACTTCGTACATTCGTCGTAAAAAAATATTCATACGATTAAAACTTTTATTTTTTAGTGAGTGAGAGTTTGTGAACGCATCGAAGTGGAACTGTTATGTGTTTCAGTGAATAAAAAATTAGGTGAGTTTTCTATTTTTATTATATTCAGTTTCGGGCAATTAATTTGATTAAGCAAGGTGTGTGTCTTGATTTAATTGATTTACTTGTCAATTTGCATAAAAATTGGGACGCGGTGAATTTGATTTAGTTTTACAAAGTTGTTAAGTTTGCTTACTTTGTATTTTACAGCGTTTTAAAAGAAAAGTTTCTATTTCTTTGTTTTATAACTTAAATAACTTTAAATACCTAATTTTGTGATCTTTTTTGACACTTAAGTTAGAACTTATGTATACCTATTTTAATTTTACACGTCTAAATTTAAGAAACATTTTCAATTATTACATTTAATAAAATAGGTTTAGCAACATTTTAAACTTAGGGTAGTCTTAAAATAAGCAGCTTCATTTAAAAACAAAGCCTAGGATTCTGTCAAAACGTTAATAAAAATTGACACAAACAATTTTTTTTAACTTTCATCATAAATCACAGAACTCAGAGCATAATCCTTTACAATAAAAACAAACAAGCTGCCCACATTCAGAGCTGCGTGATTTTATGATTAAGTCATTTCGGCTGCATCCCTATAAGGCAAAGGCGGGCTCGTTATAATTCCGTAGTAGAATTTACCTTGGGTTGCGGAGGTACCTAACTACTACCTACTAGGTACTGTACTCTATGGAATGCGACAACTGGTAACTTTTAAGTTGAATAATAACTAGTGACCCTCTCTAAACGGCAATGATTCCCAGCTGTTGTTGGGTCTAAAATTCTTATGTGTTAGCCACAGATTCACAAAACGTTACGTACCTATGTAATCTGTAAGATGATTTTGTATCTATAAATGTTTACACCTAGCTGGTAGACCCCGCCCCTGACCATAGACCATAGGAGAGGATATTGGTCACAAAACGCTTTGATGCGAAACAAATGGGTAATTGATAGGGAATCGAACTCACCTCCCCTCGTGTGGGACACAGCTGACACAGCTGAAACGCTTTAGCCGCAGGGCAATCAGAGTGAAAACAGCAGTAATTTAAGAAAATAAGTACTTACTTACCTAACACTATTTGCGCTTTTAAATGTTGTATTGTTTTGGCGGTGAATGTGTGAAAATCATCATTTAGTTCTATACAAGTTTTCTTGTTTGTTCCGCATTGTCGGTGGTGGAACTTAATCTATTCAATCAGTTAGTGACCTGCCGTTTCTAGCCTGATTTTTGTCAGGGTACGGAGGTTGGACAGGCGTAGCTAGCTTTAAGTTTGACGTTTTAAAGTGATCTCATAATATCGTGTCCTATTATAGAAACAAATTATGAAAATAACAAACGACAGTTACTTTGGATAAACTTGAAATTGTACCGTGGTACCGCTACGCCACTCCGCCACCGTGCATGTCGATCCATCGCGATCTGTACCTTGCCTGCTCCATTGCCTAAAGTACTTAGATTGATTGCATTGCAACTGTTGCCCGATTGACCGATGCTACAGATATTGCAGATACCTAATTACGTACCTACGTAGGATCACAGCTTGCCAAACGTTATTGTACGTTGCAACTGTTGCACGTCGATAAATTAGACTGTTGCAGACAATCGGCTTCGCATGGCTTCACCTTCTGGCCCTTATGACGACACGCACTTGCCACTTAGCTGTAAATATTGAGAAAAACAATCTTTAATAAAAGTTTAGGCAACTACGCGTGATAACTTCTGTTACACTTTTCGGCAACTGAAATTAAAAAGAATTGAAACGAAAAATGCATTTGCACGAAATATTGCAATTGGTGGTATAAAAAATTAAGCATGTCACCTTAGCTGGCATACATAAATGAACTAAACGTCAACACAAATCTATTGAGACGGTTTC